>CM075866.1:9847979-10447979 GCA_038021265.1 Cyprinella venusta | reverse complement strand
TCTTGATGTTAAATGTGTTGTTTTAGAGTGATGTCATTTGCAAGTTTCACTGCCACACAAAAAAATGAAAAAGGAAAAAAAAAGATTAAAGCGCTACAATACAAATTACAATCAAGAGTAAATCACAATACACAAAGAACTGCAGTGATGGATCCACAAAGAAATGCATCACAGGATGCTAGTTATTTCATATTCCCGTGGCTATGACAAACAAATTATAGTTAAAAAGCCTCCCAGAATAGGTATCAGTTCAGAAAACGGCGGTAAAAATAGTTTAGCTGAAGTGGCAAATCCAGCCACGCCTGCCAGTGAATTTCAATTTCTCTGCCGCACAATTTGGAAAGGAAATCATTCTCTCAAGCACTGAAGCACTGCAGGTTTATTATAACCATCAGCTCTGCTATCAGGATGCCAGTGAAATGTCTGTAAATGATGAGGGCTCACTGTCTGTGCCTTGGTTTGTTTCCAAATAACAATAGATATATGTTAACTTTGGTTAATTAATTAGATTCCTTCTCTGCTTCTTAGTGGAGACCAAGTCAATTATGTTGCCTTTAAAATGCTGACTTAACTAAGCAAAGCTATAATGAGCAGAGTGATGAAGCACTCTGTCTGGCTCAGATCTATCTATTTAGTCATTTTGCCAGTGAAGAAATTGGGTTTGATTATTCTAGTGTAGACAATATCCAGTTTTATCTTCATAAGCAGCAGCATAATGTCAGAACACTTCTAGTTTTCCGCTCTTTCCACACAGACGTGCTTTATTTGTTTCTTGGCTCACATCTTGCCAAGGCACTGAACTTAAGGTATACGAGACAACAAAGGCATTACTGTATTTTAAACATGCATACATTAGTCTGAACCGACTCACTCATTCATGACATTAGTCAAATTCTGTCAGTCCAAATCCGATTATGTGTGTATCCGATTGGAATCTGATCTAAATTATTGACTGTCCACACTGGCTACGCTTACATCCTTAACCAAATAATCGGCCCAGTCGGACTGAAAAGCCTTCATATAAACACCTTTACTGATCTGATTTTGGTGTAGACGTTTCATAGTCTGATCAAAAGGACATGTAAACACTTCATCAGAAAACCGAAACTAGAAATTACTGCGCATGTGCAATGACGTACAAATGGTGTAATGACGTATGGAGCGAGCTGTTGTCGTTTTGAATGAAGTGTCATAAGTGATTGTCGTGTCATTCTACAAATTCTCCTACCACTTGTTTTCTGTGAAGTGCTGCAGGACAGTGTTGTCCCAACAGCCATCACTTCACACTCTCATTCATAGATGCTTGTTTTGGGTACGGGAAGAGGCTTGATAAATATAACCGCACGGCACAATGGTTGATTTGTACGTTGTCTCTTAATCAGGACCCAAAACAGATAAATATTAAATCTGACCTTTAAAACAAAGAAAAACAGCAATGTAGGAGAATAGAATAGTATGTGCAAACAGAGAGAAACTGTAGTGAGTGCATGTCAAAAAATCAATTCCGATTTGACGCTTGTGACATATAAACGCGCATATCAACCCAATCACTTTATGTAGCGTTCGTGTAAACACTACGTTCAGATTCATCAATCGTAACGAATAAATTCCGATTGAAACAAAAGGTGTCTATGTAAACGTAGATATAGTGTATCGCAACTGTTCGGATCTGATTTGTGTCTCGTGGTGCAACTTTCAACAGGTTTCCTATAACAACGTCTAACACATTTATGGTTTACGTGGCGTGAGAAAGTCACAAACCCCGCAAAATCAGACCGGTCAGACTAAAACGGATTTCCAGAATGTAATTTGAATAGGATTTCAGACAATATATATATATATATATATATAGCTTGAAATATATGTAGCTCGAAACCAGTGTTGGGTAAGTTACTCTAAAAAAGTAATTAATTACTAGTTACTAATTACCTCTTCAACAGTGTAATTAGATTACTGTACTAATTACTCTCTCTAAAAAGTATTTAATTACTTTTAATTACTTTCAAAATCCCATATCAATCTCAACCAGCTGAATAATACAATGATAGACATGAATTTGCTTAATTCTTTCAAATAAATACTATAAATTACATGAATTTTCCTTAAATTGACCACAGTGGAGAAGGTTACATTATAAAAACATACTTTTTAACATCAGACAATACATTTTGATGTTAAACCCACTATTGTGTTATGTCTGATCTCATGACATTTCACACTTTTTTCATACATATTTTACAAGATGGCGAATTCATATTTGTACAAATTTAGACACCTCATAAAATGCATACGAATCGCTGTGAGATCGGATTGATCTTTAAACACAGTATTTACCTCAATTACATCACAAGCAACTGTAATTAAATTATAGAAAAATTAAGAGTAATCCCTTTACATTTTCAAGGGAAAAGTAATTAAATTACAGAAACTAATTACTTAGTAATTAACACTGCTCGAAACTGATCTGTAAATTAAAAATAAATCACATTTTATGTGACATTTTGCTAAATACAATCGGATTCCAATCGGATATGAACAAAAAATTGGATTTGGACTGAAAGTCTGAACAAGGCTATAATGTCCTGAATGGAATTTAGAATGGAAAGAATTTTATGCTGTTTAAATGCTTAAATTTTGATTAACATACATTCAACACAAAGAAACCAAGTAGCAGAAAGTATAAAATTACTGAAGGAGTTTAGACTAGTGGGAAAAAGATGAAGGAAGAAAGAAGTGAAAGAGATACACTCACAGGAGTCTGGGAGGAGGAGGAGGAAGAGTAGGAGGAAGGAGGCAGTGCTGCGCAGAGCGTCGTAAGGTTGTGGGGGAGTTACTCACTTTGGCGCCTGTATGCCCCCTCCCCCGACCGAGGCCGAGGCTTTGCGGACCAGGCGGTACTGCATCTCCGCAGCGGCAGCGCTAGAGTAAGACAGGGACTTCCCCAGTGGCGGGGGGTGTGGCGAGTGTGGAGGGTGGGTGGTGGGCGGCAGGGGCGTGTCAGTGGAGCGAGTGCGGTATGGATACGAGGGCTGAGACGGGCCCGAGTCAGAAAGCAGAGGGGGTCGAGAAAAGCGAGGAGGCCGGTGGTGATGGTGGTGATGGTGGTGGTGGTGGTGATGGTGGTGCGGTTGGTCGTGCAGCAGGCGTTCTCGCTCGCGTTCAGGCGGAGCGGGAGGGGAAGAAGTGGAGCCACGTAGATAGACGGCATGCTGTGGGGAGGCGAGGAGGACGGCGCTGGAGGCAGATGGCTGGTGGAGTTCAGCCTCCCGTTGCTGGGCGATCTGTGCCGACAGGAACGGCGAACTGTATCCGACTACAGGCGCGCGCGGTCGCCCTGGCGTCATCTCTGGTGCCGCGGATTCAAATTCTGGGCTTTCGGAAGGTGTGAGCAGACTATCGTACGAAAGACTGCCGTTCCGAGGAGCCGGTGGTGGCGTCTGATTGGCTAAGCTTTTGTAGCTGGTGGAGGTGGTAGCCTCAGATGGTGGGGCATTGTGGGAAGAGCGAACACTGGAGGACCGTGAGGCCCCTCCGGCGAGCACCGTAGGATCAGAGAAGGAGGGGTACGAGCGCCCTCCTAGAGAGTATCCTGGGATCCCTGAGGATGGAGGTCCTCCAGGGCCCCCACCTGTTCGCTCGGCCCCACTTCGCTCCGCTCCGCCCACCTCACACCCATCCAGACTGGGCTCAGAGCGATAGCCTGACTGCTGACTGGACTGGAGGAGAGAGGAAGAGGACTCTTTAAGACTGTCCCCACGACTCATCTACAGAGAGAGCGAGAGAGAGAGAGACAGGAAGCAGAAGAGTTTATAAAGTTACAAGAGAAATCTGAAAGCCAAATTCAATGGGAGATAAAGGACAAACTCCATTATAGGATCACGTGGGCCACTGGGGACAGATGATTTGGTAAAGGGTTTTCTATAGCTATATACAGAGCCAGCATTACAGAATACGACAGAAGGCGAGGCTAAGCTTGGAAAGCAGGGAACACTGAAGGATTGGCAACGAACTTGGAAGCACTAAGGGCAGAGCACTGCACATGTCATTTTTGCCTTTTGTTTCAACAAGGCACACCACATGAGCAATCATAAAAAGTCAAAAGACCACAACATCTACTGGCAGCTCCTGAGGCCTCATGTATAAAAGGAAAGATACAAGCAAGTTTGACATTTACCTAGTTTTTTTTTATTATTATTGTAGACCTGAGTGACTGGATATTTTAACTCGCAGGTATATTATTTCACAGAACATAATATAGTTCTGCACATGAATATCAAGTTTCTTTTGCTACTAAATGCTCAACCAAAATGGAACCACTTAAGACTTTTATCATTCCAATGGGAATAAATATCACAATTCCACAGTGCTATTTCTTCCCAGGAGAATGATAAAAGTCTAAGTGGTCAATTAATTGCACTCGAAATGCAAATGTAAGGAGGCGGAGAGAGAGTTTGTAAACATACGAAAGAGTACAAAATAATTGACAGTTAATCGGCAGTTCCTGCAGATGAGGGCACTGGATTATTTACGATATTATCATACGTGTAGTATTAAAACAATATCGATATTAATTTTTATATGCATCACTGTCATCATCAGTTCCGGGCTGGTATACCGCTACTCAGCTAATTACAGCTCATGAATCGAAAGGAAGCCTAACAGGAACAACATAAATACTATTTTATAAATCTAAACTATGTGCACACAACATTTCAGAATGGAAGCTCACAGTAAATGTTTATTCACGAGGCCTCTGGTCTTTCAGAATCAATTAAATTCACATTACGTAGTGTGTTTCTTATCTAATCTATCTTAATCCAGCACCACCGAGCCAAAATTGACACACCCTCAAAGCTAAATCTAGAAAATGTTTTGCACAGCCACTCTGTGAGGACAGATGGGTGGTTCGTGTTGGGTTTATTAACACTACTTGAGTTTAATCACACAAATGGGAGAGATTACATTTATTATTTTGTTTCAGAAAGGCAATATTTGTCTGTGCCAAATGTTTTGTATATGCTGTGGGCTTTTGAGAAAGTAGTATCTTTAGTTTCTTTATATAATATAACCCTAGAGACATGAAATCCCTACTATGATGATAAACTAAATAGTTGGAGAATCAAAATACAATAACAATTAAATAGAAAATTAGCAAGATTAACAAGCTGCATTTATACAATTAATTGATGTGTACAAAAAGACAAGTATTAGAGAAAGGAGAGGAACAATAACACACACACACGGACACACACAAACAATGAAGTACAGTGTAAACTTACTGATACTGTTCAACTGAAAGCCACTGAGTCAACCAAATTGAAGGGGAAAAAACAATATAATGGATTGAATAAAATGTTAGAGGAAAAAGAAAGGTTTAAAATATGCGGTAAAATGGAAATAATAACAGTCATGCAAAAGAATGTGAATGACGTCGCATCAACAAATTAAATGCAGTGAATCACCACCACCACCACCACAGACTGTGAATGATTAAACTTTGGATAAACAATACATACATCCACACGGAAAAGTTACCTGGTTGGCATATGCATGTGTGAGAGCTGTGTGGTTCTTTCCCGGACTGCTGTAGGTGGGTCTGTATTTGAACATGGTGGGGGTCGGCGGAGCTTTATTCAACAGACTGCTCTCTGCAAATAAAAAAGTAAAATAAAAAAGTCCATGAGAAATCAGATTCAGAGTTTTAAACATTTTAGGAACACATTAAGTTTAATTGCAATCTTATAAACCATTCAAAAAATTCATTCTTTATTCCTAAATGGCTAAATATAATCACAATTCAGCATGAAAATACAATTATGACATCATTGCTGTTACATTTTGAAACCTTGAATGAACACTATTGAATGCAAGTGAAATGGTCACTTTGAAAATGTAATCTGAAGTTAAAAGAATTAACTAAAAGAGTTTAACAAATAATGCAGAAAAGATAAATGTTATGAATAATCAATCAGAATGATATTATAGTTTGTCATGCTGGTTGGCTCTAACCCTCAGGGTGTCCGCCAGGTCCTCGTGACAGGCCAGGGTATCTGAGCTCTGGTTTAGGTGGAGGCGGAGGCTCGGCGTCAGCAGATTGACTTTCCATCATCTCCAAACTGCTCTTAGACTGAAATATTGCAAGAGAAGGGATAAAGCACCAGTGGCAGTGGTTAATTAAATAAAAGAAACAGACAACACACTAAATGTACAAACAAGGACACAGATTCAGCATCCAAACATTGGTATTAAGGAAGGAGTTGTGCTTCTAATGGTTATTGAGGCTATATCTAAATCTAATATAAGACAAAAGGAAATGTAGCCAATGTAATCTTCAATACTTTTCATGATGCTGAAGAAAAAGGTTCAAGATTAGGGGGAGTATTAGAATACGAAATCTTCTATGAATGACGTCACTTTTTAGTTTGAGGCCATTGATTTGGCACTAGGGTAAGATTGATACAGAATTTGGGACAATATCACCTACTAGTACTTGACTAGATAACTAGAAAATAATAATTATTATTAGCAGTACTGATGTTCACGTAATGCAATTATTCATACTAGTTTTTGTAACATATGTACATGCAATGTACATGTAACATGTAAATATTTTGGTACTAAGGTTCTTGCTTTGTATTGGTATACCATGCAATCCTACTTGATATAGTTCAATATGTTGCTTGGTGTAGAAACATGAACGCATTTTAGTCTCTGGACCATTTGTCGTCCCAACTCTCTATGAGTTACTAGTTGCAGCAGAGATATCTCCAAAAGATTCAGCAACCTTATCAGAGATATAAAACCAGGACTTCTGAAAAGTGATTGCACATCTCTTTTAATTGGTTACTTCCGTTTCTGCACAGTGGATCAAAATTGATCAAGCAGCTCTTTCTGCCACACTGTACTTTCGTCCTCCCACTTGCTATCAGAGCTTACAACTCAGCAAGCTACAAGTTGAGCCTCTCATTTTAGAAATCATTAATGCAGAAATCCATCTACTGCCAAAAAGCGAACACATTTTCCTCATAACTGCAGGTTACAATGTTAAAAAATGTCAAAACCCTGTAATAAAGTGCTCCGAACAGATAGAAAGTTCCTGTAGTTCTTCAAGAACATAAATCAAAAGACATTTCAGAACACAACCTTTCATTAAATGAACGAGAAATTATTTTTGACGGTTTAAAAGCCGGTCTACATATCAGCCATATTATTGCAAGCCTGTCTGTGTCAGCTGTGCTCAATCACATGGTAAATGGCACAAACAGATATTTTTTAGCTTCATCTGCCAGAGAGCGGGAATTGAAGCCAGTTGCTTGCAAAATAGTCTAGTGCACTCTCTGACCAAGGGATTTGAGCGGCGACAGGAACATCTGCATCTAAAAAAAGGCAGTGGTAATGCTCATGGCCAAATATTCCTGAGTCGTTTAGAACAATATGGGATTCTGTTTGACCAATTTCATAGAAAGAACAAATCTGTGGTTCTGCGGAAGGAAAACGTTTAACGTGTAATTAAACGTGTTGCGGTCATATTCTGGGCTCATCTGCTTTTCCATAGGCTATATAGTATGCTTTATTAATAAGGTGTGTACAGAATTTGATCTTTAAACATAACTGTCTTAGGACATTAAGCCGTTAAAACGCTTTTCAAGTTAAGCGTTTTAGAATGTATTTTATCCAATTTGAAAAGACTCAAATGGACACAGGCAGAGTGAAAGACTGGATTTTGTTTCTCGATCAGGTATGGGTTAGCCAGGCTAATGCCAGACCACGTATCATTGAGAATGAAACATCGTCTGGAAACCACATGTTCAATTTCTTGTATTTGAGGCATGGTTTACGAATGCCCAGAGCCATATTATTGGGTGCTACGAATGTTTATCAAATGAGCCTGTACGTCTATCAAATGCGCCTGTGCTCCCTCCCCGTTCTGTGATTGGTTCCCTATTTCAGGGGAAAATTTGGTTGATGTTATCCAGACTGCCTAGCAGCGTGAATAAAATTGCGCTGCGGCAAGGCAGAATGGGGAAACCCAGGCTAGGTATGGGTACAAGTGATTTTAAACCATTTCAGGCGGTTCTAATTTGGATGCTGGGAACATGTTTAGCTAAAATGACTGTCTATTCTACTGTTTATTGTTGTTTCTGCAGTTAAAAAGACTAAGTTGACAATGCTGGCTATACATTCATTATTTCAATTTTATTTATTGATCACTCAGGGTTATCTAATTGAACTATTTGTGGCTTGTGTTTTGAAGATATGTTCCCCTGCACTTTAGGCATTTTGCACACATTTGTTCTGTATCTTCTGTGACTTGATTTTGACTTCTTTTATTTTGTACTTATTAGAAAGGTAGGCTATATTCTGGATAAAATTAATTCTGTAAATTAGTTTATTTTTTCAGTCCATCAATGTGGCGCTGTACTCGCACAGGCAATTAAGACGATTTAATTGATTTGCATGTGAAATGCAAATCCTGTCTGCAGTGTGGCCTTTCTGCTGTTATTTATGTTATTGATCCGAAATGTTTAGATTTTCTTCTATATCTTTGTGTGATGTCAAGTACATCGCAGCTTTAAAATGTTAAAGACACACTACAAAGACTCATTTATATGCAAAAACCATATAAAAGGGAATTTTGAGAATTCGATGACCCCTTGAAGGTTGGAGAGAAGCACACAGAACAATGAAGAAAAAAAAGTAAACTGGGATTATTTCCTTACCCGGTGTAGGTCTCCATGGATTCCGTTGTCGAGCACCTTGGCTGCCAGTTGAGCCTCTGTAAGTTGCGGTCGGAGGAAAGGAGGCTGAACAGACACTGTCTGAGCCTTCTTCTTTCTACCCAGATATCTGAATACAACACTGAGTTAGAACCTCAATCAGAAAATACAACACAGCTCAAAGTTAAGAATGTAGTCGAAGACATACCTGGGTGCCTGTGAGCTGCACAGAACATGCGAGACGTTCCTGAAGCAGCCGTTTGTGAAGGGGTTCACACCTCCCCTGAACTTCCCCGTCACCTACAAACAAGGAGTTGACCATTAAACGATAACCTTAAAAGGTTATTTGTCAGTTGAAATTTGGCACTATAGTGAGACAATAAGATACAAAAGTGTGCACATGTGGTCCACACAAAGAGGAGGAGAGGTGGGCAGAAAGAAAGCAGCAAAATGATTTGGGAAGAGGATTAAGATGAGATTACAATCTAAAGGAGGGCTGGGAGAAGGTCATATTTTGTAGGATTATAAAACTGCTTAATATGGATTTTAATCTCAGTTCACCACCACCAACATGATTATCGACAGGAAAACAAAAACAAACCAGGCAGCATAAGATTATGATTGCACATGTCACAACCTGCTCATTGGTGGTCCTGCCTCTTGCCACCAGAACGACATGGAAACCAGTGAGGCCTGCTACTGGAATGAAGAAAAGTCCGGCGACACACATGACAGCCATACTGATAAAAAGTCAAGGAAGTAAAGCACAATACAAATTGTATCAAGTAAAGCTCTCAATCTAAAGACACCACACAGAGTGAGATTACTGTGCTGAATTCTTCCTCAAATGTTTGCCGTGAGTACATAAAAAAAGATAAGGGCTGCAACTAAAGATTATTTCGATAAACGATTAAACGGACGGCTATTTTTTTTTCCGATTAATCGAATGATTATTTTTCTGATTAATTGGATAAAAAATTCTGTTTGCTTTTCGGTTAATTATAACTAAATAAAACCCTAAATCAGGCTCGTGGCGAGCAGGATGAGGCCGAATCACGCCACCAGCCTCGCGGCACTCTCTCACGTCCTTCGGCCTTGTCCTGCTCGCCACAAGGGTACTTATGTGTAAAAGTGTACTTTAAAAAGTGCAAAAGCTACAAATTGAGTTTTACTAATATCAATATTTGCATTGTTTTTAATGATAATTGCTGATGGCAAGTTGACAACCATGATTAATGTAAAAAAAAAAAAAAAATATATATATATATATATATATATATATATATCCAACACATTATGTTTTAACATAATTTTTGTTAAAACAAATTTATACATTAACAAATTTACACATACAAATTTATGTTGTTTAGATGTGAAGATATAAACTAAAAACATCTCAAATCTATAATTCATTGAATTTTATTTAAAATTAATTTAATTATAAGGATAAATTGATCAAATAAATACAGAAAGACTGAAAACAAGCATTTGAACGTAGAGCTGCAGGAGATTGCGTTTGAAAAACAATTAAAACTTAATAAAAATGCTATAAAAAGAGAACAAAATAGAGGTAACTTATGCATCAATCTAACAGGCTTGATTGAAAGGACAGGAAAAATGATGCATTAGTGTGTGTGTGTGCCTCATGAAGTGCATGTTAAACAGAGAGCATCATGATTGGCCCGTTTCAACCAATCACCAGTAAACAATCCCTGTGACGTAATCAGACCAACTAATCGATAATGACATTCGTTGACAACGACTTTCATAATCAATTTTATCGATTAGTTGTTGCAGCCCTAAAAAAAAATACAAACAAATGTTTACGTGGATTTAAAAGGATACGTGACAGCTGAATGCACTCTGTCCAGCTGCTGGGTGTGGTAGAGAATGAAGAGCAGGCCGAAGCCAAACACGCCCATTATGTGAGCCGTCAAAGAGATGAGGAACAGGAAAAAGTAACGGTAGTTCCTCCGGCCGATACAGTTGTTAACCCATGGACAGTGATGATCAAAATCCTGTAGGGTGGGGGGGGGGGAGAGAGAGAGAGAGAAGCTTAAGGGTGTCCAAAGCACACACACTTCTCTACTTAATTAACACAAATCGATAGGTTTATTCAGCAAAGCATTAGTCAGAGCAAGAGTGGACAGACTGATTAATGACAAAGATTGAACTTAAGAGAAAAAAAAAAAACAAGGCCGTAAAAATAAATGCAAAGATGTCATATTTATATGTAAATGGAATTGCTTTGCATTATAATGTTGTGTTTATTCAATGCTCACATTGGGGTCACAGCTGAACACAGTCACTAGAATAAGGTGTGTGTACCTCTACACAGTTGTCACACACGGAGCAGTGTGAGCAACGTGGGGGTCTGTAGAAACGGCATGTGGAGCACCACTTCATCCGTACTTGAATGCCTCGAATCTCCACAGTCTTATAGAGAGGAGCCCGGAAGTCATCCTCTTTATCTTCATCCTCCTCAGCTACAACACACAGACAGACACACAGTGTTTTACATTCCTTCCACAGTGGATAAAATTAAAGCAGGAAGTGAATATAAAATAAATGTAAAGTCAACATATAATCAAATCCCCCTGTTTACTTTGACACTACTCTTTTCCTTACCCCTTGTGTATTGTGCACTGTTTATCAGTGTACTATATGTTACTTCAAACAAATATATTTTAAATACAACGTAATGAAATGGAACAACTTTTTTTTCAGAGAGACATCACATAGGCCACAGAGGCAGAGGAAATAACCAATAGCCAAATTAGCTGCAGGTTTATTTTTTCCATTGTTGAATAAAAGGCCCGGTTTACACTTTGTATTAAGATGCGTTTCGGTCAATGGGATCACAAGTAGATGAAGGAGACACATAGGCGGTCTTTTAAAGCTGCTAGAAAGCATTCGACCATATGAGCATTTACACTATGAAAGCAATCCGTCCGAATGTGTTTTCGACTCCTGGAAGTGATCGAAAATGGACAAGCTCAAAACGTTTTAAACCCTGTTTACTTCTGTATTTAGCATAATCCACTTGTGATCCAATCTGAATCCCAGGTGTAAGTTTAGGGCCAAAGAAATATTGGGATAGTAAAATGCACTTGGTATGTTTTCACATGAACTTTATGATAGTTTTATTATAGTATCTTTATACATTATAACAGTATTCATTAATATTTCAAATTTAGCCTTTAGTTTTAAATTGTCATTTTTATTAGTTTTGTGTGTATTTAGAATTAATTTATTTTAATTTCAGTTTTAGTAATATTACTATTTCAACTTCAAATCATTTTATTTCAGTTTGTTTCCAAGGCAACATCATTTTTCATCTAATGTTTATATTTCATTTCAAGTTAAACTATACTTTAACTACTAACACTGCTTTAAGGTTGCTTTAGTGGAAGTTTAATACACCAAGGTCAGTTTATTAAAAACAGAATTAAAAAGAGCAGAAGGGGAAAAAATACTCCAATTTAGTTTCCTGTATTTTCTGCTCTCAAACATTCTGGTTTATTTTTCCAATAAAGCAGCCACTAAGCCCACATTCTACTACAGCTGTAATACTTAAGCACATAGACGCATCATATTGTTTCAATACCTCTGGGGAAGATGCCAGGATCCATAAAGGTGGCCATACAGAAGTTGGCCAGAACAAACAGAAACATAATGCCATTGTATATCGGCACAGCAACAGAAAAATGCTCGGAAAGCCAAGGGCACCTGAAAGAAAGAAATGCATTAATGGGACACAGGATGAGACAAAACACACACATCATGTTTGCTTCTATGAAGGCACATACGGCTCAACTACGATCCCTATACTTGACAGTGCACGTTCTGCAATGCGACTCTCGCATTGTGCACATCGTATTATTGATGCATATCGTACAGGCCTATTGTCAACCTCATAATTCTGCTCATTCTCAGGCTATAGAGAATCATTACAGTGACAGGTTTTTGCGAGTAGCCTGTAAACAGTGTTTCATGTGCCGCTGTAAATGACAGAATTGGACATTACCTACACTAAAGAACAGCTTTTTTGTGCTCGTTTAGCTTTTTAATAATAACATTTTTATTGACATTAAAGTAAAATTACTAAACTGATATATAGGAACCTGATACAAATGCTAATTTAAAAGAAAAAAAGTCTGACAGAATTAGGTTTTTGCATCTGAAGTCTTCATATTGTAAATTTTCTCTTAATTTATGGAGTGTTTACTACTATACAAACTATATAGTCAAATGCAGATAACAATTTCACAAGGTTACAAAACCTGCAATGTAGGAAGACAAAAAAAATGGAGAATGGAGAAATGAAAGAAAAAATTGAGGAAGGAAGTACTTCATGACAGATGCTGGCCTATTTTCATTGCGTTTCAATGTTTAATCTGAGGGGTTGGTGAGAAAAGAGGGATCAGAAGGGGCAAATGACAGGAATGAACAGACGTGACACAGCATCTGACTTAAGCCCCCCCATATTTACTCTTGTGTGCCAACTGGAAGGACTGTATTTTTGGCATGATGACCGTTTCTGTTATATTCACAGGTCACGCCTTACAAAATCCAGGGCACAAGAAGTCAACAGGAAGTTAATGTGATTTCTCAACTTTTCTCAACAGCTCTGACTGTGCTTTAAATAATGATACTTCATAAACCTTACCAATTTGTGCGCACAAGCAATTCTGCACAACATTAAGGAGCTTATCATGAGATTTACATTAACATCAAACTCATGTGTCCCTAGGTCAATCTATTAACTCCCAGCAGAAGACTTATGCGAGGGTTTTGCTGTAAATAAAAACTACATAGGTCTTATGCATGCCTGCTCTGGTATTTTCTTGTAACTTTGTACACTAAATTGTAAGTCACATTGGTAGGAAGTTATGTGACTCCTAAAACCAGACATTCTGTATTAGATTTGTTAACTATGTGCTTTTCCAACTGTATAAATCAAGAGTAGAAAAAATGTTTGATATTGCCTCATCTAAGACATGAACTAGGATGTTAAGACTTCAAAAATATAGATTATTAAATATAGATAGATTATTAAGCAAAAAAGCCTTTAAACACAGTATAGCAGCCAAGGTAAAATGTGATATTTTAAGCGGTGTGAAAAATCCTTCTGACATTCAAGACAGCCCGCTGTATTAAACATTAACATATTCTGAACTGAGGATATTATTAGACGCGCATTCCTTAAAACCAGGCCGTCAACAATAATAATAAAAAAAGAAAAAAATGAGCCACATCTGAGAATGTAATAGTCTCAGTATTAAAATAACGGGAGTAATGCTAAAAAGTGTCAGCAGTGACATTCACTATACTGCTACTGCACTTCCAACTACATTGCCATTATATCAAACAAGAATTTGTGATTGTCTAATGTTAATTTATGGAACTTCTGTCCTGAGTAGATTTAGATGTACAGAAAGAAACTAACCATATTGCCTAATGTTGCTGTTGGTTATAGCAGTGATCAAAGATACCCAAGAAAGGAATATACATGGTATTTAGTATTTCATGTCATCAAAAGAAACATAACTTTTCAACATCACAATATCTTTAGACAACAATTTATTCTCTCAGTTTGTCCATTGTTGCTCATATGACCACATCTGGGAAGGCGTAATAGTTAGTTTACAGAACCATTTTGGAGTTGAATAATGCAATTCCATTCCTCAACATAGCAACATTTGGACTTGGCTCTTATCAAAATTGATATTACATACTTTAAACAAAATGGTCAATATTGATGTTTTTTCTCTATTCCTACAATGAAAATAGTTCTGCAAAAAAGCAGAACTGTTGCGCTTCTTCGAGCGTGCAAATTTGGTTCATTCCGTAGATTTGAATTTGAATCATGAATTAATACAATACTGCATGGCATTGTGATACTACTTGGTTTCATGATAAATCAGCTGGTAGTAGTTTAAGATACGTTTATGGTATCGTGTCGACCCTAGTTCACACAAAAAACTTGTGTACTAGAAAAGATTAATTCCACTGCATTACTTTTCCATGTTTTTTTTTAATGTTCTACACAGACATCGCTGTGTTAGCATCTTTTTCGGCTCAAAGAACACCAACATTTGTTCAAACTAATGTTACCTCATTTAAGTTTTGATTCAGGTCACAGACATTCTCCTAGAGTAATGCATATGCAAACTCACAATACCGAGCATTTACAAAACGTATTTCATTTATTAACTTTTTCACTCTCAAAACATTGTATAACGCCTGAAATGAATAATGTAAAAACATTTGACTATTTCTACCACAATACCATGGTTACAGTTAGCATTACTATATTAAATCCATAGTGAATGTTGTTGATTTGAGGACTGGAAAGCATTCAATAACTTCAATCATGAGAAAGTTTTTCCTGGTTTCCACATCAGCGCTGCTTGATCTGATATGGTTTGACATTTCTGCTTTGAATTTGGACGCTTCTCACAAGAATTCACAGCGTTGTTAATAATTCGCCAGCTAATTTAAATGCTTTCTCACTGGATCACCCAGCGTTGTGTAGTAACTTTGTCAGGTGATCAAAGATAGTCCAGCGAGAACCTATTTGTGAGCTCGAGCTGCGCTGTCTATTATTGCTCCAAACTGATAAACGGTCCATGCTGCACAGCTCAGAAGAGAGAACGGTTTCGTTCTGCTTTTGTTTTCTTTGCCGATTGAGGTTTCTCATATGCAACAGAAACAGCAGTTCCTATCAGTTGTGCAAAATTTAGTTGCACCGACTGGAGAAAAGGTCACAAAATGCAAGCATTTGGTCACGGCCAGGAATTCAGAGAATGTAAGAATATCGTTAACTGCTCCAGTGAAAATCAGTCAAGTTAAAAAGAAATTGGGAATTCTGAGCGGGTTCTAGAAAAACACATGGCATTGTTCACTCCATTGTGCAGCAACACATTGTTATTCATCAGGTCGTGTTGACTCATCCATCATAAATGATTGCAACAATAAATGTTAGTAAATCTGTGTGTACTCACGTGAAGCAGAAGAAGAGTGTGGTTGATCCAACCAAGAAGGCCGTTGCCGCTGAGACCGGCACGTAGCGACTAGGCCGCAGAGGCCTGGATGGAACGGTGGGTTGGGGTGGGGATGTGGGTCCAGACACGCCCCCACTCATGCTGCCGCTCGGCATCACCCAGGGGGCAGGATGGCAGCACGCCCCGGAAAATGATCCGTTTGGGAGTGTGTTTGGGTTGTTGAGACAGCAAAAATGCAAAGAAACACTAAGGGAGAAGTCGTTGTCCTTTTAGCAATATAAAAAAAGGCCACAAGATGAGCATTGTTTTAACAGTACGAAAAAAAAAAAAGAAATCCTTAAAAGAGAGAATTTGGAAAAAGTTAAAAAATAATTTAAATATATTTAAAAAAGAAATTTTGGGTTTCAGCAAATTCTTGAATTAAAGTTTATGATGTTTGGACGCTTATAAATTATTAAATGTATAAAGCCAATTACAGAACAAAATTTGCTCAAAATTTCTATATTTTGTCAAATATTACTATTTTGATCAAAAAGTAAACTTAAAAGGGTTAGGAAAATGCCAAGGAAAATGACTGGAATATGGGAATTGCTTCTTTTTTTTTTAAATCCTCAAATGTCTAACCACTTCAGCGGTTTAAATCTTCAGTGATGCTTAAAAATGTAACCAAAATATCAGAAAGATTTGGTGGTACTGTATAAAATAAGAGGTAGAGGAGAGTAATGTTTATGAACTTTTCTTTTTTTGATGCTAACAAATATTTTAAATATATATTATTTGAGTTTGATGATTTGATACGCAGCCCTGTAGTCAGTTTAAGTATTTCAAAAGCTGGCAAAATGTTTTCTTCTTCTGTGAATGGGAGTTGAATAGATCACCAACATATACATAAAAAAATGAAAAGGCGAGTGACAAAGAAAGGTACAAGAGGATGTGTCTCAGTTTTGGGGTAGTTCAGTTTTGAAGGGAGCAACGACAATGAAGAATAGTTTGAACAGTTTTTCCCCACCGTCCACACTTTCAGAAAATATAAAAATGTCTCTCCTTCATTTCAACCAACGTGTGGTACACTGCATCTTAAGAAATGGAGCCCCGTGTGTCTCTGAGTCGAAGCATTGCTGATCCACAGGGTAGTTATAAAGAACAGGCCAGTATTTTCAAGTAAACAGGCTCACACCTGCATGGCTGATCAGATCAAATTCTCGCTCTTTGAAGAATGGTCCGGCAAAAACACCTTTCTTGATGAAAATGTAGGAGCGCGGAGGAATTCCAGGATGAACAGGTGCTTATGTGGGGATTGTGGGAGGAGGGGTTCAAAACAATGGACAAGAGTTCAACTTCTCTCTTGAGACAGTTCAGGGACTTCCTTAAGCGTGTTTATGTGTGTATCAGGCCCAGCTGATGTCTATTAGCAGATGAGGAGGCATTACATAAGAATCTCAGGGGGGCGCGGCCTCAAGGGAGTGCCTTGAGCCATGTCGACACCTCCTTTTCTGACTCTGTGGAGTTATCTCCTCTTTCAGAAGACCATATGCACACTCACAAACACATCCAGAGGGTGTGCTGGAGAATGGAAATAAACTCCACCTGAAAAGAACAAAAGAGGGAAAAACATGATTTGAGAGCCAAAAAAGACTTGAGCATCAAATTTTAAATAGGGTTGACATGAACAACAAATTTGGCAAATAATGTGCCTAAGGTTTATTTATAAAATGAGAACATGTCAGTTTATATAAGTTGTGGGTTAAATTTACATTAGAAAGGTTTGGATAGTGTAAAGGTCACAAATATAAAGAGGAAATTAAATAAGATTATCAATTATAAATAATTACATTTTAGTTGTCCTCGAGCTGCACACAAAAATAAACCATGCGAGATTGGCGACTCAAAGAGGCAATAAAGTGAAGTGGGAAATATTACACGACGAATCGAACCACTCGTTGTCAGATATTGCTTATAATTTGCAATTGATAAATTATTTCACATATTATTGTCACATGAGTCTTATTAAAAATTTTTATTAATTATGCAATTAAGTAAGAACATATATAAAGCATGTGCAAATTGATACAACCCGTCTAGCAATGACAGCTTTGGCTTTATTAGAGGACATTTTCAATGGACGAATCCGGAGAGAACAAGTTTTTAGCTACTCTTACTCCGAGTTCAGTCCGAATATTGAAAGAAGACAGTGAGGAGCCATGCATTACTCGTTCCTTTACAGGTTCTTACTACACTTGGTTTTCTGGCAACTGGTTCTTTCAAAAGAGAACTGGCAGACCCCTTGGGAATAAGCCAGTCGTGTATGGGACGGGATCATCCGCTTGTATACCAGGTATTTTAACGTTCCCATACGATGCAGGTGACCAGCCAAACATTAAAGAGCAATTTGCAGCAATAGCCAGTTTTCCTAATGTAATCGGAGCGATCGACTGCACACATATTGCTATAAAGGCACCATCTGAAGAAACATTTGCATATGTGAATCGGAAACATTTTCATTCAATAAATGTGCAGATTGTATGTGATGCACAAATGCGCCTAACAAATATTGTGGCAAGGTGGCCTGGGGCAACCCAAAATTCATACATCATTACAAACAGCATGCTTGGGATGAAATTTGATGAGTGAAATTTCGTTTCTTGCTTGCTTTAGTCATGTTCTTGCAGGTTTCTTTTGGCAAATTGGACTAACTACCATATTTAAATTATTTAATTGAAAGAGGAGACTGGGCGGGGCGTTGTGCTTGTGCATGTGCGCTCAATTTTACGTTAATTGGGAGTTACAAAGAGAATATGCGTGGGATCCTTCGTACGCAGAGATTCATACATCTGTTGTTTTGTTTTTTTTGCGCGCATGCACATTTACAGCTTTGTCCATACGTAATGTTTTAGTATGAATTCAATGCAAGTCTTTGTACATGAGGCCCCTGATCTGTAGGGTAATCCTCAACCAGTTTCTGTTTGTTAACCAAACAGAAATTTGTTGTAGAGATGACATTACATAAGCTTTCACTAACAAATGTAATGTTGAAAAGGGTGATGTCTGGATGTTTTCAAAGCCTCAAGGTTTTGTCTCTGTGTGTTCATTCTGTGCATACTATTATAACTGAAATGTGTGCACCTGTACAGATTGTATTGTCAAGTAAAACCTTTGATGTCATGGGGTCTTAATTATCCATAAAACTAAACTTAGTCGGTCTCACAATGACATTGTTAATTTTTAACTACACAATCACAACAGAGATGTGACACTATAAATGAAGACGGGTGAAAAAAGGAGGAGACGTTAAAAGTAACAGCAGTTAGGTGGTGGTTGACAGATGTCCTCATTAATTAATGAATAAAGGGGTGAAGGTGTACTTCAGAATAGAAATTTAATACCGTAAATAACTCTTCCAGGAAGAGACACCTGTTACTGCGTTTAATCTTAAAAAGGATTTAAAAATTAAAAATAAGATATCTTGTGACGATTTTTATTTTTAGGTAGGACTGAGCGGTATATCGAGTTTGTACGATATATCGATATATATTTTTTTGAAACGATATGGGATAGGCAATAACGTTTATATATCGATATAGTAGTTTGATACAAGCACTTCTGAAAATAATGGAGGTTGCAGTGTGAGCTGCTGCAGTGAAAGTAGCTACATAGTACAATTTGTTTTTATTTTCCAGTTTGTTTTTATTTTCATTTTTAGTTTAGCCAATAGTCAATATAAGAACAAAATCTTTTTGCACATAATATATTGTATAGTCTATATTACATTATATATTTGTTTACATGTCCTTCAATATTATGTTTGTAGGATATCATTGGGCAAAATGTGAAATATTTTTTTTTAAATGTACAGATTTTCTTTATCCAAATAGAAAAACGTAGAAAGTACAGAGATATATATATCGTATATCACCATTTAACCAAAAAATACAGATATAAGATTTTTTTATTGCCCAGCCTTATTTTTAGGGTGAACTATTCTTTTAAAATGCCATATTAATCATAATCATACTTTTTGTTCTCACAACACCAATCCTGATTTACAGATCTGTATAAAAGCATTCCGTTCCGTTCCAATGTTATTCCACTGCTATTCCATACATTAAATCACACATTCTCCTCTTTGAAATTGAAAGTGCCTATATTGTGCTATATGTTAAAGGTTGCTAATTTAGTTTTGTAGGTCTCCTACAATAGGTGTAACATGCAAAAAATATTAAAATATTTTTTCCCATGACTAAGACGAGGCGATAAGATGACACCAACAACATTAAACGATATCTGTGACTATATCAACATGCATTATTGTTGTCGATGGAAAAAAACGAGACAAAATTTTTTGTTAAAAAATAAATCGCCCTAAATAACTCTGTTTTTGCCGAATAAAAGGAGACAAAATATCACAATGTTTTTAACAACTCAATATAAGCGTTCATGCTTACAGTTGCCAGATTTCAAATATTTAAATCCCCCAATCAGAGCTTTTCTATTAAAATAATGTGCAGATGATCTGAAAACTGACAAATGAGCCACTTGCACTATATTTGAGATTGTAGTTGCTGAATAAATGCACTTATGCACCTTCTGTGGGGTTTCATACATGTAATTTGGAATATTGGATTTCTAGATTTCACTGAGAAAATTATGATAGAAGTTTCTTGTTTTCTTGTACATAGGAAGTAGCCTAAGTCCAATTCGAAAAAAAATACATATACACACACACACACACACACACACATATATATATATATATATATATATGCAGATGTAAACCTGCTCAGCTAAGTAGTTCAAACCAATTTCAGACAGCCTTGTTATCAGTTTAGCTATGCCTGACATTTGGTAACCTGACCCAGGGTTTGGTCTAAAATTGCCATAGCTGTGTAACCCTGCATAAAGTCCAAGGGAAAACACTCCAAAGTATGTCAGTGTGGAGGGTGGGAATCATAGGCACCTCACAATTCAATTCAATTACAATTCAGGGGGCTGCGAAAGACGCTAAAACTTTCATTGATGCATCTTTTTTTGTGTGATACTACTTGTTACTTTTAAAGCAAAGTATATAAATGACCCATAAAGAATTTACTTTTAATATCTTTTATTAATAAAACAAATGGAAGTGATTTGGCCAAGTCAACTGTAAGGTTACATTTGCCAGCTCATGTCCCAACATTGCAAAGTAGTACAGTACATTTTCATGGTTACAATTCAGCACTATATTATGTGTTATGTTTGTTTTTAATCAGTAGGCCTATCCATTATCGCTTGATAGATTAATAGATTATCGGCCAGTGTGTTCCAACCTAGTTATTGAAATCCATTATCAAGTCCATTATCAGTCAATATCAGTCTATGCATGTTTAAATTATATAAATCATTACCACTGAGTGAACTGATGTCCACAAACTTACATTATGCTTAAGTTTAACCCAAGTCACGTAAAGGCATTAAATGTATTTTTACTTATTTTACTGGCATACTTTCCCTATTGTATTTATTTGTGCTATTGTTATAGTGTGATTATTTGACAGAAGTCCTTTTTTCCTGAACACAGCACAAACCAAATCATACCGAAACAGTGAACCTAAAACCGTGACAAACCAAACCCGTGAATCATTTAAACCATTTCACGTGTAAAATATTTGATGACAGCTCAGTGACAATTTGACATTTTTTAACATTTAAACAAGTCTTTCACAAGGCTATACCTTAACATAAAATTTTGGATTGCATTGATTCAGCATTTTGTTAGTCATTTAATTGAAGCACCAATCCATTTGATGTATACCCCTAGAAAAGATACATTTGATCATGTGTTGCATTTGGTAAGGACATAGTGTTACAGACAATCTGGCGGTTATTCAATGTATGCACGTCAACATTTGTGACATCAAAAATTACAATAATAATGACAAAATTATAATTATTTCATATAAACATGGTTTGTTGCAGTGTCATTTCTAGAATTAGAATCAGCTGATTTTTGTAAACATGTTTATGAATGAGAATTAATTTAGATTTGCTCCAAATAGACTATAAGTTAGCTTTGTGAAAGATTAGAACATCCCAATGTCAGTTGGATTTTACAAAACCAAAGAATTAGGTGAAATAACAAGGCATCGCGGTCTGACACGTTTCGAAATGCAACCACACAAAATCACGCTTACATAGGGATGGGAATGTGCAATTATGTGAAAGCATGTTTCCGGTCTAAGTCAAACACACAGTGTACATATTCCTTCACTTCATTAATCCCTTTTCCCTCTCTTCTACTCCTTACTGTCCACTAACACAACAGAATGATGAAACCTAAAGCCATGTGGCATTACACTCCCTGCCAACTGAGGCAACCTGCATTTCTTTCAATCCAATAAATGCCTGCCAATTTCACATGGTGAGAGTGAAGCAAAGCATCTCTTTGATTCTATAAGGAGAGAGGGAGAGAGACATCTGTCACCCTTTTGAACTTTTCTATTTTCCAGTCTTCCCTGACACACCCCTCTGCACTTAAAATGGAAATAAAGATAAACACCAGAGCTAAACTGGCACACCTTTATGCGTAATAATAGAAAAACACACACACTACAGCCCGAAAACATTTGATTTTCACGTGCACAGCTCAAATTCAGCACGTTTTCATTCATACGTGAGTCACTGATTGTATGTGACACGGTTTGTGCACGGTCTGAATTTACAATAGGTGATCTGATGAAACAGAATGACTCCCGTGTGACTAAAATACAAAAACGTGCAGAACTGATAAACATGATCTCATTAGGCTAAGGTGGCACGATTAAATAGCTAAAAGGAATTTAAAAAAGCAGTGCGGCGTTGTCTTACACACTTTGAGGCGGTGAGTGTATCTTTTTGGGTGTGTTTCGCTGCAGCTGCACTGTTTAGGCCCCGACATGAATCCGCACGACGCCGATACCGAGCGCGCGGTCAAGGCTTTGGCGTCGCGCGAAGCACAACGGGGCCTCGATCGAAACCGATTCGAAAATGCCATTTAATACACACATTCCAGGCTTTAACCTTAACACTGCAGCGAGTACATGTCAATGTAAAGTCAGTATGTAGTCACACCCTTGAAAACACGACTTATACTGCAACACGAGGAATGACAGCAAATACATGCACAGAATAAAACACTCGTGTTTAAGAAAATCAATAAATAAATAACAGGGAAGCGTTAGATTGACATTATCCTAACTAGTTGTGGCACAGCTGGGCAGGTCTATTAGCATGACAGCTAGCATTATAGCCTCTTTTTCACAACAGTGTTTACGTTGAAATAATGTAACACCACTGGCGACCTACCTGTCAGTTCATTGGCGTCGCTGCTTTAGAGGATTGGTGTGTGTGTGACACTGGTTATCCTCTTTAATAGATTCGATGATGGCTTTAATCTCCGTTTCAATCTTGGGGTGGTGGGGTCTTGCCGACGGCTCACTTAGCCAGTTAGCCTGCGTCCAAACTATGAATCTTTTGCCTTTTTTTTTACACACTCGAGTTAATAAAATCTGGGCGCTCTCGATACGCGTTTAAATCTATATTCTGTCGCATATGACTTGATAAAGCTCGCGTAGCTTAAAGCTAACGACAGGTTTAACGTATTTTCACCTCGCTCAGCTCAGCGCAGCGGCACGAGCTCCAGTCCACATCCTCGAGCCTCCCAGAACAGTCTGACGTCCCCGCCCTCCTGTGAGCTCATTGGCCGAGAGCTGCTGTCGCTCCATCCGGAGCTACCAATGAGAAGACGCAAGGAAGCGTTTGACGGGACTTGTCAAACTCACTCTTTCGAATCTCAGGTGTTTGTGAAAGAGCATGACCTATGAGTGTGACGAACACTTGAACAAACGCTGGTGTACAGGGATGTGAGAAGAACAAGCAGTGGTAGGACTTCCAAATGGTTTGTATGTTAAGCATTTTAGTAATGAATTGACACACATAAACAGCTTAATGAAGGATAAAAAGTGACACAGTGACATATTAAATACGTGTGTCTGAGAGGGAGGCAGACAGACAAGACGCTTGTGTTGCTCTGAGGATTAAAGGGACAGCAGGAGTTTTACAGATAAGCGTCTCCCCCACCCACTCTAATATCCCCACAAATCTGACCAACATCTGTCACACCACCTCTTGTAGACCAAATAACACAAATCTACTACTCAGTGTACAAAACACATTTAACAAGAGCACCCTGACAGATGCCTGGGTTAGACTGTAATTTACTGGGAAATATACAGGAAAACATCAACTCTCTGACATTCCTAGATATGGCCAAAATGACATAAGATGTGGTAAAAATAAAGCAGCCAAGCCAATAGAATACATGATTATGTCTGGCAATGGAGAATGCACACTATATCCTACATGATGTATGACCTTTCAAATAAATTCATCATAACAAATGCTGATCTTTCAGTATTCCTGTAAACACTCTGAATTTGGGCGTTCATTCAATTTTATTTCATGATCCCCAACTTGAACAACAAGGCAATCCGTAATGTTGACATTCTGGACTCACAGATAAAGAAATTATAAATTCATTATTACTTTCAAAACCAACAAGGGAACTGAATTCCATTGTTATGCGATGAGATATTTACATGCACATGAGATGGTAACTCCTGAGCTATTGTAATGCTGAGGTGAGCACAAAGAACTAGAGTTGAATACTAAAGACAGAAGAATCCAAGTGTGATATATTTTAATAATTGGAAATCCAATGAGGATAATCAAAATTCAATGATAAGATCGAAATACAGATTACTGATGTTGATCACAGAATATAAAAAAGCAAATAAAGGGACAAAATTTCACATTGACAAACAAAATCATGATTTTTAAACAAGACATGAACGAGACTTAAACAAATATGAAAAAAACAACAACAAATTGGGGTGCTAATCATCTAGGGCAGTAGCCTGGAAGCGAGCCGAGTTCGGTCTGGACTTGATCCATTGTGAAGCAAGTATCCCCAAACCAAAGCTGTTCGGACCAATCAAATTGTCTGTTTATACAATGATGGACAGATGATCAACCATGTAATCATCCACATCACCAAAGAGTGCTTGGGTTGAATTTGTTTACAATAAAGAAACACTGTTGTGTATATTATTTATATATGAAGAGTTCAGATGCAAAAGCCTCTAAGTACCATTTGAAATTTTCTTCTAAAATGACCATTTTTATCAAGCTTGTAAATTTAAGTTCAGTAATTTCACTTAAATAACAATTAATAGGTAATCTTCATTGCCATTTAAGTGAAATTACTGAACTTAAATATGCAAGCTTGATAAAAATGATCATTTTAGAAGAAAATTTCAAATGGCACTTAGAGGCTTTTGCATCTGAACTCTTCATATCTGTAATATTTATAAATTTGTTACAACAAAACAGTTGTCAGAATTCATACAATTTCAATTAGACCCATTTACCCAACACATTCCAAGACATCCATAACCTCGTTTTGTCATTTCATGAAGGAGACTTAGTTTGGTGAAAAGGTTGAACATCTTGCCCAAAGCCAATAACAACACCAATAACAGCTTCCAGAAAGAAGAAAAAAGATGTGCACTGGTGCAACGGATTTGAGATACGTTTTCTCTTGTTTGGTGTGTCAGAACTGCAGTCCAATCAGCAGCAACATGTATATAAACCATGCAGTGTTGAAGTGAACTCACACAATGTTCAAGGAAAGTAATTTACAAATGTGTTCGATGCAGCTCGGTAGCTATACGCAACAATCGGATTTTACAAGACATGTTTGCTGTAAGTTTTATTGTAAAAATGTAGGATATCAACATAATGATATAGTTTATGTTTAGCTTCATTGCAAGTATGACATTTGGTATAAAACAAACAATGGTAATTAAGTGATTTTCCTAAAAATGAGAAAGAAAATACAGGGTATTAAAACAGTATGAACTACAAATAATATGAGGCTAAATAGAATGTGTTTTAGTCTGAATTAGCCTAAATATGTGTGCTCCCATTTCAGTTTCCACAAAGCAGCAGAAGTCATAAGTTGCATTTCCAGCTGAATTTGGGGAAACCACTTGAAACTGCTGAAATTCTGTAAATTTTGCCAATTTTGATCACAACTACACTCACCTAAAGGATTATTTGTAATACCATATTAATACTGTTTGACCCCCTTTCACCTTCAGAACTGCCTTAATACTACATGGCATTGATTCATCAAGATGCTGAAAGCCTTCTTTAGAAATGTTGGCCCATATTGATAGGATAGCATCTTGCAGTTGATGGAGATTTGTGGGATGCACATCCAGGAAACGAAGCTTCCGTTCCACCACATCCCAAAGATGCTCAATGGGCTCTATGCACAACTGCACTACTTCCTGAACTTCAGCCAGCTCCTTGTTTCTATCATTATTGGACAATTTGATTAATTCAGGTGTGCTTGACCTCAGTAGTCACGGCAACAATAATCAAACACACCTGAATTAATCAATGTGTCCAATAATGACTGACAGGAAACAAGAAGCTGGCTGAGTTCAGGAAGTAGTGGAGCTGTGCATAGAGCAATACTGCCTTCTGGTGTCCAGAATTTGTATCTCATTTTGTGGGAAGATGTATCACAGATTTTTGGGCAGGAGAAAGCAGTCCAGTATTTCAAGATGTCCTCACTGTAGCTTGTTTGCGTACACTCTCAGATTTTTTTTTTTAATTGTACCTTTATGGGTACAACAGTTTATCACTGGACCTAACAGGTTATTTTAGAGTATGCTACTCCGGTACTAATAGGCCTATTTAGGGGTAAAAAAGGTACAAAGATGGCCTTTTAAGGGTACTGCCCCAGTGACAAGCTGTTTTCCCTCTTAAGGTAGGCTACAATTACATCTTTTCTGAGAGTGTATTAATTCCAATACAGATTGGATGTGTTTTCCCCCAAACCAGTCTAAGGTTAGGGTATAGGTTTAGGGCAGGTGTAGGCAAGTTCGGTCGTAGAGAGCCGCTGTCCTGTAGAGTTTGGCTCCAACACTGAAAAAACCTCTCCTTCCTATAGCCTTTGTTATCCTGAAGACATTGATTAGCTTGTTCAGGAGTGTTTGATTAGGGTTGGAACTAAATTCTGCAGGACAGAATTCTCTTGGACTGAATTTTTGCCTACCCCTGGTTTAGAGCTTAGGGTCTGTTGTAGCATTAAATAGGCAATTGAACGTAGTAGGCTAATGCAATTTTAGAACAGAGTGCCTGGGGAATAAAAAAGCAAGCATCCACAACGTATTGGATTTAATGCACGTCATCACTATCTGGATACCAGCCAAACTTAGCCCCGCCCAAAACATTTCATGTCGGGAAGTTCGGTCTGGATTTGATCTGTTGTGAAGCAAGACTATGGCTGCGTTCCAAACCGCATACTCAATGAGTAGGTACTTCATTTCAATAAGTACTTACTCAACGAGCGCTAAAAAAGTAGGTAGCCTACTTTATAGCCAAATCTAGTTGAGTATGAATGCGAACCGGACATCTGCTATGTTATTCTCGCCTACTCTTTTATGAATACTGAGGATTCGAACGTACTTTTTTGCTCGCCTACTCTTTTCCCCTAGCTACTATATAGTAAGGAAGTATGCGGTTTGGAACGCAGGGTATGAGCAAGACGAATGCCCGAACCAAACGCTGTTCGGACCAATCAAATTATCAGGGCGGGCTTAAAACGATAATGGACAGATGATCAACCGTTATAACGTTATCATCTACGTCACCAAAAAGCAATTAATCCGAAACATAAAAAAAATTAAGCTTTTATTGATTAAAACCATCACTGACATTGATAATCTGTAGCTACAAATAGGAGTATTTACACTTCAGCTAAAACTTTTAGATGGCATTAAAATTTGAGTAGCCTTTTATTTAGTTATCATAGTTGTTGTGATTTTAAATCTCTTTAGTGCATATAGGCAAAACAATTATTGGTTATGGAATAGGACATGCAGATTATAAACAGTCAAAAAGCATTCCCACCTAATCAACAGATAAGTTATTATTAATAAAAAACTAACTGAGCAAATCTCATTGGATAACTCTGTTGCAAACTTTTACCTCTTGAGGGCATCGGAAGCCCACAGAAACTATAAGTGGTCAGGATCAGATGCTGAAGCAAAAGGATGGTGTCCCAAAAGTACAATGCAGTACGTTTTCAAGGTGTCTACATCTCCTGCCTCAAACAATTGGGTGTCTGTCTGTCCATCTGTCTGTCTGTCTGTTTATCTATCTATGAGGAAGATTGCAAAGTCTGGCAAGCAGATGATTAGAGAGGCAGCGAATGACTCATTATCGTCGGCCATCTTGAGAGGGATGATAGGGGATCCGCAAGTGTCCCAGGGCACAACTCTGCATCTGTCCTGGTTTATTTTTGACTCAGTGAGATCCTTCTACGCACTGCCGAGACAAGCAGAGCAAAATTGACTCATTAAGATTCTTCTACGCACTGCCGAGACAAGCAAGAGCAAAAATAGGATGAGGCGGGCATTGGAACAAAGAGCGAAGGAGTTTGAAGAGGACATGTGAGAAAGGGTGTAAAAGGAGAAGAGGCATGAATTTAAACAAAAGAGATAGAATGACGAAAACAGCAGGAGGACGTAGACAAGATGATGCAGAGAGCGACAGTGTGCGTGCAGTGAAAGACGAGGGACAGAAATTTGAAAAGACTTGATAATGAATGCAGGAAGGAAGAATATGGGCATAGACATATGATTATTAAAAAGCTCTATTAATAAAAACAGTATCCTGTAAATCCTGACATGAAATATACATATTTTTTTAAATGGAAAAGTTTACTTATTTATTTATTTATTGAACCTTTAATCTTAAAAAAAAAAAAAACATTTTTTGTATCATATTTTTGAAATATTTGACACAAGTGTTTTATGGTGTATATGCTATAAGAGAACATGGATGTAATAAGCTAAAAATATGTGATTTAGGGCAGTTAGATATTTATATGGTCAAAAAGTAAGAAGAAATTCTGATAACGTAGCATTGATTCAACAAGGAGCTGAAAGCATCCTTTAGAAATGTTGGCCCAGCATCTTGCAGCTGATGGAGATTTGTGGGATGCACATCCAGGGCATGAAGCTCCCGTTCCACCACATCCCAAAGATGCTCTATTGGGTTGAGATCTGGTGACTGCGGAGGTCATTTTAATACAGTGAACTCATTGTCATGTCCAAGAAACCAGTTTGAAATGATTCAAGCTTTGTGACATGGTGCATTATCCTGCTGGAAGTAGCCATCAGAGGATGGGTACATGTGGCCATAAAGAGATTGACATGGTCAGAAACAATGCTTAGGTAGGCTTGCCATTTAAACGATGCCCATTTGGCACTAAGGGGCCTAAAGTGTGCCAAGAAAACATCCCCACACCATTACACCACCACCACAAGCCTGCACTGTGGTAACAAGGCACAATGGATCCATGTTCTCATTCTGTTTACACCAAATTCTGACTCTACCATCTGAATGTCTCAACAGAAATCTAGACTCATCAGAACAGGCAACATTTTTCCTGTCTTCAAGTGTCCAATTTTGGTGAGCTCTTGCAAATTGTATCCTCGTTTTCATATTTGTAGTGGAGATGAGTGGTACCTGGTGGGGTCTTGAGCTGTTGTGGTCCATCTGCATACATCCCCTTTTTTTCCCCATTCAGACATTCGGTTTGGAGTTCAGGAGTTGACCAGGACCACACCCCTAAATGCATTGAAGCAACTGCCATGTGATTGGTTGATTATAACTGCATTAATGAGAAATTGAACAGGTGTTCCCAATAATCCTTTAGGTAATGCAGTGCAATATAGTGATGATTGAGAGATGCACAAATAAACATTCCTCAAAAGTATGATGTGTCATATTTGATGCTCACATTTTAACATGACTTTTATAAAAACGATGTATGGATATCAACTAAGCCTATTACTAACAATATAAAGGTGGGAACGGAGGACGTAGTTGACGTCAACTTATAATAAATGACCTTTTACCCAGTCTAAAAAAGGATAAACTATCAACCAGATGACATGAAGTCAGATAGAAGATTGTGTACAACAGGTTTTCATTAATATTTTGATAATGTTGATATATTTAGAGGCCCTAGATATATTCTGTATCAAATATGATAAGCAGTACAAATCACTTTTATTTAAAACTACCTTGAATATTCAAATAATTGTAAGGATGCAAGCAGTATCATTTCAGAAATTCAAATAAAGATTTTTATTATGTGTGTGCAGAAGTGCAGCAGACAAACATCTAGCTTCTGTCTTTTCTGACTGTGACTTTGGTCATCGATGTTGTTGCTGCAGATGATATTGTGACTCAAACTTAATATCACACAAAATGAGTGATTACAAAAAGCTCTGAGTGTTCAAAGCACAATAAGAAAGAAAAGAAGCTGGGAGGATGTTCATGTTATTTTTATTGAGTGCATTAGTGGGTGCCGGGGTCTGACTGATTATGACTCTGGGATGCGGAATCAAAGGATTGCCAGGAAAAAATGGATGACGCTTTATTCGTTCGTATGTTTCGTCATCAACTGTCTGGAGAAAATGTATTAATAGTGTATGTGGGTCGATGGGAAGCAAAACTAATACTCTTTTCACAATACTATTCTTCTCACCTGATATAGCGTGATATAAATATGCCGCTATTAAGAACAATAACAGCACTAAACTGTTAGAATCAATGCCAAATATCAGGGACTTATGGGTACTCTTTCAGTAGCATGCAGTGAAGAAAGAAATAGGAATTTGAGAAGTAACATGGGCTTTCGCCTATTTTCATTTTTTTTCCCATTAAGATTTATGTTTACAATTTATATCTGGATAACAGAGTGTGTTTTTTAGGTGCTGTCTGTGAGTAGTCAGGATCTCATGATATTTTCCTTTTTTAGCGTCCTGTGCCATGTCATAAGATGTCATGTCAAGTGAGAAATAGTCCAGGTTTTAAAAATAGACTGTCTCTGTGTTCTGCTCTGTCTAGCTGATTTGAATGCAAGAGCACATATGAACCGCCCCTGAGAGATTAAAGTGTGCATCTTATCTCCACTGGTCCATCTTGAATCCTGGTTGTTAATGCAAACAAGTGTGCTTGATCCACCTTTGCAGAAATACGTGCATTCACAGTGAGTGGCAGCTGGCTAATTGCATCACATTTGCGTCCATTTTAGCCTGTATTTCACATAATATTTCAAGCATAAGACCTCGCTACTTGATATGTCATGTCAACTACCCAAAAACGTCACATGCATAAAACCAAATGATTCAAAAGTTCCAGATGATAGTCTTGCGTAATGGATGCCATTGAGTAAAGCTCACTCCCCTGTCCTCAAGAGGCGCACTAGCAACTGATGCTATGGTTGCGGTCTTTAGTGCCCTTGTTAGTGTGCCTGCCTCCCATGCTGTTTCAAATCCTGCTTGTTGCAGAGTGCATAGGTGCTGTTGCAACCATTTTTCTCACTCTTAATCTGTCTTCAGTGCACATACAAAGAAGAGACACACTCACATACACACCTTGTGTCCACAAATGCATATCCCTGATAAATAATATGCAAAAAGCTGTATGCTTTTTATGGAGAGCTCACATGGAACAATGGCAAAGAACTGTAAGTTCTGAGTGGGTGTTTCTTCAACTTTGTTTTTTTATAATTTTGCTACTAATATATATTTATTTAGTAAGTTAATGTACCAAGTACTAAAATAAGTACACTGTTGCGAGTGTCAGTGTGCATGCTTGCAAAAACATGATGGTTATTGTAGTTCTAAACTAAATGTGAACATGCATATATCACTTACGAAAAAAAAATAGTATTCCTCCAAATTAATAAAAACAGATAAATGCAAACTCAGAATATGACAGAAACCTGTAATAATTAAATATATTAAATTACACAAATATACCTGATTTAATCTTTTTGCTGCTGCTACTGACCTTCGATGACCCACTTCAACCATACTAATAAGCAAAAATAATCACATTTGTGTTTAAATTTTAAATTTAAAGTAAGTGTTGAAATTTCTTCTCCTGCATCATATTCTTCTTCAATAGGCTTTATGCACAACTTACTTCCGCATTCTCTGTAAAACAGGTCGCATCGCTTCCGGTCCAGGTCTTTTGTATGTGCTTCATGAAATTTTTTGCGGTTTTACTCAAGATAACTTAAAAAGAGCAAGCAAAGATTAGCATAACCAATATCCCTCACATGTGCAAATTGATATTTAAACGTTTTATATTTTTTATTCTTCATAGAAACGTTTAGATATTTAAATGGAATAAAACGCCAATAACAAAGTGAACTAGTTAGGTTAGCTGATTACCTTAAATATCCATAGATATCGTAGTCAGTTCTTACGGCCGTTAACACTTTCTCTGACAAGCAGATGCGATGAGACCCGTTTTCCGGTTTGGTCACGTGACGCACGGCATAAAGCCGATTCAGAATGGCAAAACAGCTGAACTTTTTTTTAACTGCGCCCTCTACTGTACAGGTGTGACTTTGCTTTTTCATTTTGTTTTTTTGGTGTGAAAGGGTCTTTACGTTTGCCAAAAATGTCACTTTTTGTTGTTGTTAGTAAAAAACAAATAAGCAAGCCCAGTCCAGGTGAGAAAAAAGTAATGCAAAAGTAATGTAACACATTACTTTCCATAAAAAAGTAACTAAGTAATCCAATTAGATTACTTTTTAGGGAGTAACGTAATATTGTAATGCATTACTTTTAAAATAAAATTTTCTCCAACACTGAACATTCCTCCCTATACCATACATTTCACGTCCGTGAATTTATGTATACTACACAACAACACTTGTATGATGCACTTCAGTGGAGAAGCAAGTTCCATTGAATACTATATACTTATTGTATGCATAGCAATATGCTAACACCCAAGTCGTCTCACGAGAACACTATTTGTGTATTATGGATAGTTGCTGCCATGCAAAGCATTCTAAGTGTTTCTAATGAAGTTCCATTTTGATGTTTCCCAACACCATCTCATGGCAATTCGTAACGCTTTGGTGAATCGATGGTTAATTTGTATGAATTAATACATTCAAAATCTCATTTGAACGATCTAATTGTGCCCCAGAGACAGTTATTTTTAGGGGTTGGTTGGGGTCACGTCTGAAATCAAACTAAATTGGCACCTCATAAAATAGTTGTTTTCCCTTGAGATTTGGTCGTGTTGCCTCATTAAGGCAGACACACACACTTATATAGCTGCAGTGAATGTGAGTGTTAAGTTTCACATGAAAGCAGCATCGTCAGACAGTTAAGTTGAAGGTATATGTGTGAGATTGATATGCAGGCAGTGGAGGCACGTGAACTATCCACTGAGGAGAGCGATGACGCACTCCATTTGAAAACCGTCTGCCTCACTGCAGGAAGAGTGCAGCGCTCTGCGAAAGTGTGATTGGAGCTAAATGACTGTGTATGTGTGCACCCGCACAAGTGTGCGACTTTGCATACGCAATTCATAAACTCTCCAAATGTCTGTGGCGCCAGAATCTGCCAAGAATGTGACTCAAATTTCTCACATCTCCTCTCACTCCTCTCTGCATTTTATTCACCGCTTCGCACACTATTTCAACCCTTCTGATGTCTCTTGCAGTCTGTCTGATCTCTCTTTCTCTCTCCTTTTGGTACCCTTTCAAGTTTTAACGTCATCCTCTGTCTCTTTCATCCATTTGCGCAGAGAAATATGCGTTTAACGATGCTTATACTTTGAAGGCACATCAAAACATACAAGTTGAAAAACTGTCAATGTGTTTAAGGGATAAATGGGAGTTGACACACCCTCCCCCTTCTTTATTTTCATCACTCAACAGTCTCACTGGTAATGAAAACATCATTAAATGTTGGGCATTAATTACAAATCCATACTTGGGTTCATTGTTTAACAAAGCACCTGTCTCTGAACACCTAATTAAAGACAGAGAAAAGAGGGGAGTGTCAAGGGAGATAAAGGTGACATGCTCTTGTCAAGAAGAGCTGGGAAATAAAAATGTTGGTGAGGGATGGGTGAGAGAGGAGCTGATGATGACATATAGAGCGGAAAGACCGAAAGAAGAAAGAGTGTGAAAAAAAAAACACAGAATGTGTAATAAAGAAAGAGAGCTTTGAGCTGTGCTGAACTGCATGCTAGACAGAGATGTGGGAATGCTATTCAAATTATTGATAATTTATACTGAATGAAATCCCAGCAGCAGCTAGAAATGAGAAATGTGTGATAAGTTTGTAATCATGTTTGTTAGGGAGAAAATGCGATTTCAGCTCTGCAAAAGTGTGCACCTTTCTGCTTAAATGAACTAAGCGTTTGTCTGTTTGTAAATTTCGAGATGTACCAGGAACTTTATTTGACATTTCTTTCTCGCGGAGGCGATTATCAACACTTCCAAACACTCACTGTGATGAGCAACTTCCGGTAAACTCACTTGCACACAAACACACACACAAACACAAAGTAAGTCGCATTTCTCCCGTTCCTGTCTCCCTCACACATATCCCCCATCCAATGACTCATTCTTGAACTAATATTCAGTGACATGACGTGGTCGCCACCCCTCCATTGCTAGCCAACTCATTGTGTCTCATTGTTAAGTAGCATGGCTGACAGCCAATGTGAATGCAGATGGTGGGTGGGATGGTGAAGGGACAATTTGCGCAACTGTACTTCGTCCAATGGGGCATCGAGATTCAGATGTCTTGCATTCAAAGGCCAGATTCAAAAAATAGCCCAATGCATCATAATTGGCCATTACCAGTTTACTCAATTGATGGATGATTGAGTTGAATATTGTAATCGTAGTCTGGCAGAGTCTACAAAAGCATCATTTACAAGACACTGACATATTTAATCTGCAATCAGTGCTAGATGTAACGCAAACAGGCTGAAGATTAAGCATTGGGTGGGAAATGAAACAGCCTTCTGGCAGTAGTTTTTATGGACATTTATGTGGAATTGAGAGAAAAGCACTTGAGCCTCTCACCGGGATCATGTGTGTGTGTGTGCACACGCGCGTTCACGTTTGTGTTAAGCACAGCCTGCCTTTGCACATGGTGGGAGACCGAAGCAAGCTTTCTGTATCTTGCTGCTCTTTCAGTAAGACCCATCTGCTAAAGGCAGTAGAGCTTTAGAAAGAAAGAAAGGCTTTCTGAATCTTAATTTACAAAAAAACTAATTCAATAGCACAGCTGGGGTGCTTTGTAATACCTTTTCCAATAACATCATCATTTTGCATCTTTTTGTCATGTAAGTGGTGCATTCACTTGCATAGGCCAGTGTGCACACGTCTGCATACTCTGAAATCAATTGAAGCTCTGAATGGTGGCCAGTGCGTTGCATGGTAACTGCATGATATAGTGAATGATGTTGCCTTCAAAGAACTTTACAAGCAGTGAAGAGTAGATGTGTGTGCACCAGTGTGTCTGTCTATTTGTCTGTCTGTCTGTATGTGTCAAGGGAGGTCAGACTGAAAGATGCGAGGGAGAGAAGGCACATGTGAGATTGTACTGTAGAGTCGTAGCCGTTGGACGAAGATATAAAGAAAGTACGCCCACACCAAAGATGTTTCGTATCCACAGATAAGCATTTATTCATTTATCATGCTTTCTGTCCGTCAATTTGTGTTGTAGTGAAAAGATTCAGCAGCTCATTTTTTCACATTCTTACATTCAACTGCATACATTGTGGGTAAAAAGGTATAACTAATGCTTTGGTCATCTATGAGCGACCTCACAAACATGGTCGCTGGAGAGCACCTCAAGGCAGTTTGACCTTTCCCATCCAGCAGAGATATACATTCACACGTCATAAAAACAATCATAAGACATACATTTGACATGGAAACATCTGTGGGACAAAAAGAGCAGTATTATCTGCTTCTCTACTGTCTCAGGGTAAACAAAAACAGGATATTGCTAGAATTAAAAAAATCTTTACCTATTTATTAACTTTAGATTGCATTTCTCCTTCTTTATTGGCATGTCCATCCTTTTTCATCCATATCTTCGCCTCTACCGCCCACATCCACCCCTGCTCTCTGTGCTTTTTCTTTTTCTCTCCTTTTCCTTTTCTCTCTCCTCTGTCCTTGCTCTCTCTCCCTTAAGCCTTTCGATTCTTTATTGCAGTTTGAAAGAGGAGGAAAAGGGAATAAGTGAGGAACAGCAAATAAAGCCATTGTCTTCAGCATGCCCACAAAGAGCAGCCCAAACAGTCTGTTTTTGCACCTACTCTCATCACAACAGTGACCAATGGTAGACATAACTCTGAATGTCGACCAATCTGTCAGTAAGCACATTTTACTGATATTCCAATTGGCTTTGGCCCAGTAGTCAATTCCCATCAAGAAACACATCTTTCCACAGTGTCCTCAATATATTGCCTTGCCTTGGATTCAGTCTTAGTTTTAGCATTTTGCTAATTCTTTTTCTTTTTTTGACTAGCTGCAAGCTATTGATTGACTGGTTTCGTTTTAAATCAACACTTTCAATGAAAAAGGATGGAATTTGCTGTTATCCAGATTTGAACAGAAGAATAAAAGAGCAAAAGTCTTGGAACAATGTAGGTTGTGTATTTTACAGTAATAACATAACATTTTAACAGTATTTGGACAAAAATAGAAAAACATTCGCACACTCTCGTATCATTGATCTTTCCATGCACTGACCGTTGAAATAATATCACAGACATTACTCACAGTGGCATCCTTGGCCATTCAGAACAGTGACAAACATAAGGCCTTTCATAGCGCTATTTACAGCTCCCTCTGCCAACATGTCATATTTACACAAGTGATAATTGCTGTCATAGCTAGTTGGTGATGTAACGAAATCTCTCGCCTTCTCTTGTGCGTCTCTCTTTCTCCTGCGCGTGCTTTCTCTCTCTCATTGTGTCTCGTATCTTGATTTAGCTGTGTTGTAACACTTTCAAACTCCTCACTCCAGTATGCTTCGTCTATCTTGCTTTGTTGCTGCACGCCGTTCCTTTGTGCCTTTCAAGCCCTGAATGGTTTTGAGACCCTTCTGTTATAATAGAGGAAATATTACATTCGATCACTCCCAAGGGGAATAAAAAGATTTGCTCATTGTTCTATTGTTACCAGTAACTACTGAAAAAAATCGAGCTGTAGCGTTTATCGGAAAGAGGGTGTCGTAGTGACATCACAAGCGGTAATTACAACTATCATAGAAGCACTTAGAGTGGCTAAGTCTAAAAGCATACAAATATTGTACGTAAACGTAAGATGGAAATTTCTATCCTCTGTCTGCACTGACTGTGACAGAAATGGCTTAGAATACACTTGTCCTTAAAAAAGAAGGACCGAGTATCTGCTTAACTAGCCAAGCCCTGTGAACAGTTTTCATTACTTTCCATTAAGGCCCTGTACTGCCCAACGTTCCCTGCTGACCCGCTGTATCCTAAATCAGTGTAGTGCCCTCTAGATACCAGGAACTAGAGGCTCAAACTGAACAGAACAAAGATACAGGTTAGGTTGATGGTAAACAGGAATCAAGGCATTGAAGAGTTAAATCGAGCAAAGGTGATTTTCCCTCCTCCAGAGAGGAGAAAAAATGAAGGGGAAGAGGGTTCTTCTGACATATTCAGCCAAACAGAAGATGGATGCAGACAGTCAAAACAGACATAGAGAGTAGCAAGAGAACAGAAGACGAGGAGCGAGAAGAAGAGGAAGATGGTGGTAGAGAGTCAAATTCGGGAGGGCACTCAAGCTCGAAGCAGCGCAGGGAGGTGATGCCCGCGTCTTCATTGCCGTAGTTGGCCCAATACTCTTCCGGGTCAAGCTTGGGAAGCAGAGCCTCTTCCTCCCCGAGCTCGTACTTTGTGGATGTAGACGTGATAGAGGGAAGTTGGGATTTTCCTCCATTTAAGGGGTACGCCCTGGTCTCCGAGCTTTTCTCGTAGATACCCTTCGAGGTGCTGACGGGCTTGTTCTTGGAGAACCACCAGCGAGTCTTGGTGCTGAAGGTGGTGGTGGTGGAGCCAGCGAGGGAGCCGGGGTCGGGTAAGGGGCACAGAGCGAAGTCCATCTCCCTCAGGAAGCGGAGGTCCTGTCCACGACGGGGAGCTGGGGAAGCGCACAGAACCTCTGAGCTGGACAGACGGGCACCTCTGAAGAACTCCCACAGGGGACGAGCCTCGCAGCCGCACGCCCAGGGGTTGTTGTTCAGCCGCAAGAACTCGATGGAGGAGATGTCGCGCATGGCCTGACCGGGCAGCTCTGCCAGGGAGTTGTTGAAGAGAAAGAGCATGGTCAGCCGGCCCAGGTCGCGGAAGGCGCGGCGATTGACCTGACGGACTCTGTTGTCATGCAGTAGCAGGCGATCGAGGTTGACCAGGCCGCGGAACACGTTCTCGGACAGAGTGCGAATGCGGTTGCCGTGCAGGAAGAGCTGGCTGAGGTTGATCAAGTCGGAGAAGAGATCGTCCTGGATGAAGTGGAGCTGGTTTTCCTGCAGGTAGAGGAACTGCAGGCTGTAGAGCTTGTGGAAGATGTCATGGGGAAGGGCGGCTAGCCGGCAGCGGTGCATGTGGAGGCTCTGAAGCTTCTCCAGGCCCCGGAAAGCTCCACCCTCAAGGCGGTGCAGGTGAGGGTTGTCACCCAGATCGAGCTCCTCCAGATCACGCAGCTCGCTGAATGCACCAGCCTCAATCCAGGTGATGTTGTTGGAGAAAAGCCACAAAACCTGGAATGGGATGAATGGATGGATAGAAAGGAAAGGAAAGGGGTAGAGGGAGGAAAAGGTAATGAGGTGAAGATGTTGAGAAGGAAGACAAAATTAGTAAATTGAACAACCAAAAGTACTGTTACCTTTCAAATGTATATTTACACATGAAAATATTAAATGTTCTGTTCTGTCCCATATATAGTGCCCGCATGCACTTCCTTACCTGTGTGCCAAAAGCAAAAGACCCCACTCTCAGTTCAGTGATGCGGTTGTTCTGCAGAAAAACGCGCTGGGATTCTAAGGGCATGCCGTGGGGAACAATGGTGAAGTTCTGCGCCTGGCAGCTCACAGTCATGGGGGTCGGGTAACACACACACCGGTGAGGGCAGTTCTGCGCAGGCACAGGTTTTACCACGACCAGCCAGACCACCAGCCAGAGCGAGAGCGCGCCTGAGGGAAAGAGAGGAGCGCGTCACATCACAAAGTCTTATAAGGGCATGTTTCCTGCTTAATGTCTAGAAGGGAGCTCTTCTGGTACATAAGTCTCATTTTACAAACATGAAAATAAAACACAAACGATAACAATGACAACGGATTTTTGAAAAATGTTTATGAATCTCAAAACGAATTTTCTACAAATTAACTAAAACGTTTTCTCCAAATAGGCTACAAAGTATCTGTTTCCATCTATGAAAGTTGCGAAAATCATTTTATAAACTCGTTATTACGCGATATTATAAGTTTCAACTCCTAAATTGAAAGTTAATTTTCACATTTTCATTTTAAATTTGAACTTATCACTGCAGATTGTCACTTACAAATGTAATACAACAATTTAGATTTTTTTATATCCAATTTACTCCAAACATTATTCTCTCCTAAATGTATTTCCAAGTTCAGAAAACATTTAACTCTTAAATACATGCGTACACTTGGTACAAATCAAATATTAATCTAAAGCACTAAAACATTCATGCAAAACATCGCAGCACCAAAGAAAAAATATACAACAATCAACTGTCCTTGCGTAAAGCCAAGAACATTTTCAAATGTGGTCATATTCTAAATTCTTGAATTATTTTAAATGCATTCATTTCGATTAGAACAGCTAAGAAAGGCAAGCATTTCAAAAGCACAATCAGACGAAAGATGAAAATTTAAGAAGCAGAAACTCACTCTTAAAGTTGTGCGCAAAGGAGCGTTGGCTCCGCGTAAAAGTTGATGTTTCCATTCCGAACCAAAGCCGAGAGCGAGTTAGCCTGAGGAGTTTAGCCACTGATTCCCTGCTATCTCCGCTGATGCTCTGGTTCCTGAGTCGGAGCGACTGAGAGAGTGCCGAATGATGGGTCCTGGGCCCGTTTTATACCCGAGCAGAGCGCGCGCCTACGGCTGTGGGCACCACGGAATCTCTCTACGTCACTAGTCAGGTCAAGCCCAAGCGAGGGTGGCAAACGGAAAAGGCGGGACGGAGAGAGGAGGGGAGGGCTCTCGCGCACCAGTTTGGACCGAGGGAAGTTCGACGTCTTTGCTCAGAGTTACGATTGTGGAGACGTAGTTTGGAAAGGGCGGGGGAGCGCAGGCACGGCGCCCGGCATGCGAGGACGAGCGCACGAGGCACATGAGAGAAACACACAGCTCGTTTCTTGGCTTTGAAAAAACAGATCTGCCTCTCTTTGGATTATGTTGTCCTCCGCATTATTAATGAAACAAACGCATTGTTTGTGCTCTAGAGACATAAGAGTCATGACTTCAAATATAGAATATAAAGCTTTAACACTGAGATAATCGTTAAGGGATTTATGGGAGACTAAAACAATTACTGGCATTTACTGCTGAAAGGAAAGAAAAAGCTATACCTAATTTGGTCAACAAATGGGCAGCTTCCTGGTGTCTTAAGAAACGTTATTTAGGCTACTTCAAAGCTTTTTTTGCAATGCATGTATAGGCTTATTATATAGGATTACATTCATTAAACGTATATAGCCTACAGTATATGAAAAGTGCTTCTTATGCTCTTGCATTCCTGTATATTCCTGATGATCTTCCTTACTCCAGAATTAACCCAGGCAAATTAGGACCCTGACACAAGATAAACAAATAGATGGACATGAAATATTTGAGTTGAAATTATTATGTGAAAATTAAGTGTGTCGAGGAAAACTGAACTCATTCAGTATTGATCAACATGTCCGTTTTAAGTTATATTGCTTCTTAGGTTTCTCAAATTGACCACGAAGTGAGCAAACACGATCATATCTAAGCTATGTAGGTAACAGGGTTTCAGGGTAAGTGTTCAGGTACACTTCCCTAAACATTAGTCATTATTCAGAGGTAACTAAGAATACCACGACTGACCAACCAGAATCAGAGAGCCTGGTAATAAACAGACAGACAAACTGAAAGACGGTAGACCCGAGGATGTCCATGTTGTTGTTTAGCGCCTCCTCCATTCGCTCATGCTCTGGACACCTCTTTCTTTTCCTCCCTCCCTCTCCACCTCCACAAAAACTCAAGATGACTGGACGAACAGGCTTTCCCCGCTCCACCTACACCTACCAGCTGGACGTGTGAGTGTGTGTGAAGGTTTTCATGTCTCATATATGATTATCGCCAACAGTAAGCCAAGTGAATGCCATGACTGACAGCATCTGGGTCGTGGTGGTACAGTCGTCTAAGAAAATGAATGAAAAAGCAACAACAAAAAAGACAGGGGAAGAATAGGATAAGGAGGAAGTACCGAGTGTGGTTGGAAAGGAGGAGTTTGTGGAATTAAAAACATGGGAGAGACACATGACTCATTGTGAAACAAGAGTGAAATGGGACTGCACTTAGAGGGATGTTGCGCATAAGGCTTGATTATTGTGCGGGCCAGAAGCCTAATGCATGAAAGCTGTATCCCCTGTAGTGTTCCAAGAGTGGCTTTGTAGTGCCCTAAGGGAGTGCTCTACAGTGGCAGCCCACATACAATGACAGATTTGCTTTGCCCTGTCGCACAGAGATAGCAGAATAAAATCAGCACTGATAACTTTAAAGACCTGCGTCACGACCCTCGTTGGTTTTCTGCGTGTTACAGAAGCAAATTTGGGGGTGGTTTGGAGGAGTCTGATCCCCAAATTAGGGGAAAATTTTCCCGTAAAATAAAAATTCTGCATTCATTTACTAACTCTCGTTTTCTCCAATGAAACTATAAATGGGGTTGAATGTTGTTTGGATTCTTAAAAAAAACTATTTTGTGTGTTTTGCAGAAGATAAGTCGGACAATTTTGGAACAACAGAAGGGTGACATTTGTGCGTTAACATACTTTTAAGAGTTAATGGAATCAAATATGAAGGTTTACATGTACTAGACAACATAAGTAAATTTAATTTGATATTTTATTTAAATATTTTGGTCACACTCTAGATCAGGGTCCAATAATGAGCAAAGGAAGAAATAATGAGCAAGCCAAGAGAGAAAGAGAGACATTTTTAACATTTGATTATGGTTGTGCATCATTAAATTCTCCTGAAGTCTGGTTACAACTGGCTTTTTGTAACTATTCTTGTACCCATACTGTACACTGGAACAGAACAGTGATGGCTCGGTATATGAAATCATGCTGATAGTAGTACGTACATACAACATCCCTCACTCTTAGAAAAAAGGGTTCGATATATGTAGCATAGGGTTCTTTACTCAACTCCAAAGGACATTTTATTCTAAAAAAGGTTCAATAATGACAAGAAGGAACACTTTTGGCACAAAGGTTCTTTAAAGGCTATTATTTATACATATATTACAATATTCGGTCTCACTTTATATTAAGTGGCTTTAAGTACTATGTAATTACATTGAAATTAATAATTTGATACAATGGACTTATTGTGTACATGTTTTTACATTGTAATTACATTTTAAAATTCCAGCATGTAATTACAGCTATAAATAATTTATGTAATTACATTTGTAATTACACAGTTGACCCTCCCCTCACACCTTAACCTACTCTTAAACCGACCCATACCACCACACCTGTCCCTAACCTTACCCGTATCACACCTCAGTAGCAGCAAAAGTGTTTTACAATACAACAGGAACACAATAATACATTGTACATATTGTTCAATGTAAGTACATAGTATAAAGCCACTTAATATAAAGTGGGACCCAATATTCTGCAACATTTTGTAATTAAATTATTGTTTATTAAACTGTTGTAGTAATTAATGTCACATTTTAATCATGCAGATTTTGGAGAATAAAAACTGAAATGGCACTCTTCGTGTGATATTGATTAATTACATTTTTTAACCCCCATTTCTTGAATTTTGTGATCATTCACACTCATTACATTTTAGCGGTTCCAAATACGTAGCGCTTTAGAACCTTTTAAGGTTCTATATAGAACCTTTTCTTCTAAGAGTGCTCACTGCGCTTCCATTTACTTGATAGACTAAAGAAATAATAATTTTACGTTGTCCTCATTCCTATATATTTCTATTGTCACCCCCCCGCCTCGAAAGTCATAGTAATAGTGGGAATACGCTGATTTCAAGCAGCCGCCGTGAAGGCGCAGTGAGTGATGTTGTATGTACGTAGTACCATCAGCATGATTTCAAATACCGAGCCATCACTGTTCTGTTACAGTGTACTCCGTCAGCATGGGTACAAGAATAGTTACAACAAAGCCAGCTGTAACCAGACTTCAGGAGAATCTAATGATGCACAACCACAATCAAATGTTAAATTCCCCTGGGATACCTTTACTCTCTCTCTCTTTCTCTTTCTCTCGCTTGCTCATTATTTCTTCCTTACTGAACTCAAGTCTTGCTGCCTCTAGCACCAGTACCAGGAGTGTGTTTCAATCTTCATCCTCATGTGCGCTTATACTTTGTGGTTATATCTTTATTATCAATGTCTGACAATTGTTTATTTTGTTTTTTGAACCTTTATGTATAAATTCTGATGTGGTAGTATAAAGAGCCTTACATGCTAATGGAAACTGACATCACACCTATATTACATGACTCCTACATAATATGTATGAACATATGCAGTCTATAGGTGTAAATAACTTCTTAATGTGTTATCTGTGTATTTTATAATGTCTATGGCAGACGGAAATGTGAATTATCTTTATTAGATTGGCTTATATGAGTATAGGCCCTCTGAAAATGTGCTTTGATTGCTCTGATTAGATGAAATCCATTTGAGACACTTTTGCAGGGCTATTCAAAATAAAGTGTCCACTAGAGATTGGGGAGAAAATTGATGCTGTTCTTTTCGAAAGCATTGAGGTTTGCTTAAGTGGATCATCGTAAAACATAATGAAACTGCCATGATTACAAAAGAAACAAGAAGTTATATGGCTTCACAACAATCCCATTTGGATCATGGCGCCAAAATAATGTGAAACACGAACCTTAAATTCCAACCCGGTCTCATCCCAATTCGTCATATAACTGACGTTTTGGGCCGTCTTTTGACCATTCGTCAATATACGACTTTTTAGGGCCCCCTTAAACGTCGGTAGATGACGTTATGGGATCCTAATTCTACCCCATACCTAAACCTAACCCTAAACCCAACTCGTCACCTAACTGACGTTAAAGGTAAAGCGTCAGTTGTATGACGACCCGGGATCGTCATCTACCGACGTTTAAGGGGGCCCTAAAAAGTCATATATTGACGAATGGTCAAAAGACGTCCCAAAACGTCAGTTATATGACGAATTGGGATGAGACTGTGTTACAAATTCAAGCGTTTGGGCACCTTTGGCCAAAAATGAAACCCATTTAAAACCCTTTTAAAACACAGTTGGATTTTTCTACTATCAATTGCAACCAGTGAACATTTTGTAATGTCCCCCCCCCCCCCCCCAACCTGTAATGGACAAATTGCTTTTTCATCTCAAACCACCATTAAATGCACAATTAATTAAACCTTTTTTTATTTAACAAGGTTACCGCTTTATTTGATATGACTCAAGGTGAAAATATTCTGTTCGCAAGTGATATTTCCCTTGAGTTGTCCACTTCTTCACAGATCACATATTTCTCATACCATTTTTCTTCAAGTTTCACATTTCACCATATTCTTGTACAGCACTGTTATGTCCTTGGTAAACAAGGTTACTTGCCTTTATTAGTATCAAAATTTTGGGTTATGTTATCAAACCAAAACTGAGGGACAGGGATAATCTGCATAAATGCTATTATGATTTTTTGTGTATTATAATGAATCTACAGTACATGCAATAATTCATATTTTTAAGAATATCACATTGAAACTCTTTTTAAATTAATTGTTAATGTGAACTAACATTTGTTTTAAAAGTTGGATTTAAAAGTGCACTAGTTAAAGAAACACCCTTTTGCATCTGGAAAGTTTTTCAGCGTTTTACATCACTACCTACTATGACAACAAAAGATTATAATTAGTTAGAGACGTCAAGTCACGCTTCAGACAAAAAGAGAACGACAAGCTGTCAGACTTTTCCTGTCTGTCTTGACAGAAGCATTGTATTTAGTTAATCGTTGTCTTTCTTTCTCCTCTGCCTACTTACAGACCCACTTCCGCTCTGAGTTTCTCATATTTGTTCACACTCTCTTTAAAACAGCTTTCATGAACTCTGCATTGGCCATGATTTACTGATTTCATCAATTTATATTACTATAAAGAAATCGATCAAACTAAATCTGGTGTTAAATATTTGGACACTTAAGAGACACTTAGAAATGTATCGATGTTGCCTTAAAGGGATACTCCACTTTTTTTGGAAATAGGCTCATTTTACAACTCCCCCAGAGTTAAACAGTTGAGTTTTACCGTTTTCAAATCCATTCAGCCGATTTTCTGATATTTAGAAGAATATCAGTAACCAGACAGTTTCTGGTCTCTTTGACTTCCATAGTAGGAAAAAAATATACTATCGAAGTCAATTAGACCAGAAATCTGGTTACTGATATTCTACTAAATATCAGAAAATTGGCTGAATGGATTCGAAAATGGTAAAACTCAACTGTTTAACTCTGGGGGAGATGTAAAATGAGCCTATTTCCAAAAAAAGTGGAGTATCCCTAAACAACATTCACATATGAGGAAATATAGAAACTTTTTTGAACGGAAAAAAAAAATCACAAAAAGAAGTTTAGGTTCAGTTTCAATTTCTGTACACGTAATGGAACATGTACATAGTAATTATGAAGAACTACGTCTGAAGTGGGACTCAGCTAAAGGAAATATTAATAATCGATAACTTGTTGTGATTAATTATGCATATTTGGGTCAGTTAATTGGATTAACTTGACATGGCTAAATTAATCTTACAATCAATTAATCAGTTCGTCCAGCGAACTCTTTTGATTATTAATTTATTCTAAGAAAAGGATATCTTCCATGGCCACAGGCATGTAACGTGACACTGTTTGATCCCTATAGTGTTCATTTGGGATGTTAGTTCAGGAGTTTCATAAAGCTTTGTATATAATGAATAATTAGTGTGTGTCTGATTGGTCCAGACCCTAGAGAAGTGTCAAAAATAATCATTTTAATGATAAATGACTGTTAAAATGAGACCGTAAAAACATAATTGGTTAATTTATGTTAAAATACTGTTAAATCCAGTTTTTTAAGTGATAAAGCACAAGCCATCCTATAATTTACAGTGACAATCCATAATTGACATTCTCTGAATTCTCTGTGACAGCTCACATTTAATGGCTTTTGACTGTTTTTATCAGTTATGTAAAGGATTTATATTATTCTTATATCTTGTGTTGGTAAATTAGTGTTTATTGCAATATTTTAGTGTCATGTGTGTTACCATGCTGATGTTTTGTTTTTGTGCACTTGACTGAGAACCTTCTAGCAATTATTTCAGCTGGTAGAAAGTTGTCATGAAGTTTGATTCATTAATGAGTAAACTTTGGGTTGCACTTTATTTTACAGTTAATACAGTTTCAATGTACAGTATATCTTGCAGTGTACTTACCCACAAAAGTACTGAGAAGTGTAAGGTCACTAAATTGGTTCATTTAAGGTTTAGGGGTAGGAACAGGGTTAGTACCTAGACACACATCGTCATTTGCTCATGCGAAACAGGACTGTAAAATAAAGTGCTACCGAATTTTTGGGTTTTCTTATTACCGCCTGTTTTTTGTTTTGTTTTTTTGGTGGTTGTCAGGGCATTATAAAGGGACAAAACTGATTGAAGTACTTTAGTATGTTGGCATAACATAATATTGCTGAAAAAAATTCCTGGTTAAGTTCTTACAAACATGGTTGCTTTTTTTTTTTTTTTTTACCATAAATAAAAAAAATGGTTTCGCTTTATTTGGATGGTCCCTTAAACGCAGTCAACTAATACTCTAATGATACTCTAAAATAAAGTGTCACCCAAAATTTATTAATATGTGGTTATTCTGCTATGACATCTTGGGAACAAAATTGCAAATGCCACTTGTTTAGATATTCTGTTAATGCACTTCTATTCAAGTATACTTATGTGTTTTGGCGGCTAGCTAGAGGAAAACAAACGATAAAGGTACAAGGTTAAATACAGTAAGCTGACTGTACACATAATACACTGTGTCACACTACTCAAATCAACACTACACTGCTTTCTTTCAGTGTATGTGATGACATCAACCAAGCAAAAAAAAAAAAAAGAACAAAGCATAAAGCAGCCTAGTTGCGCATTCAGATGCTTTGTGTTCAGATGCCTGATGTCTGTGACTTTGAATTCATTTGAAAAGCTTTTTTCCCCACATATAGCGTACTGTGATTTGTATTGCAATGCAAAGTGCAAAATGCGTCTCTATTACACTAAGAAGCTGAATGTCACTGATGTTTTTCATAAAGCATATCTCATTAAAGCCTGTCACTGCCTAGTGGATTTCATCCTCAGTGTCTCATGGTATCATATAACAAAATTATTTATATACTCAAGCTTTAATGATGCTTTAAATATGTTCAGATACATCTACAGGTGCTGAATCTATCTATATTATCAGTAAATCTATAATTAAAAAACAAAAGAGAACTGGATCCATATGCAAAAAAAAGACCAACTGTACCATGTAAATAACAACTATAGTAAACAAATGTAAATATGTTTTGGAGAGGACTTGACAAAGAACACACACACACACACAAAAAAAACACACTGGGGTTTAAATACACAGATGTTAAAAAGCAAACAAGACACACCTGGGAATAATCACAGCACTAATTAAGTAGGAAAACTACAAATGACTGCAAAAATGGCACTCGGGACAGGAAACAGGAACAAAATGCAGAACACAAAGCAGAGAATAGAAAATATCTTTCAGTATCATGAAGATATCTTTAAGTTCTTCTATGAAGAACCTTTAACATCCATGGAACCTTTACATTCCAAAAAAGGTTCTTTACTACAAAATGGTTCGGTAACAGTTTACGGTGCAATATGCATTAAATACGGGTGCACTAGTAGGCCTTAGTTCATGCTTGACTAATGCACAGATGATCATGAGTTAATGTATAACGAATGAAGAACTAAACCATTAATTAATGATTACCGCATCATCAACTAATAAAGAGTCTATATGATTAATAGATTAAGTGAAACATGAATTGCTATTAATTCAATGTGTCATGTATTAATTCCTTAATAACGTATTTTATTAACTAATAGTTTAAATTAATGTGTTAATTACCACAATTAGTCAAAGCTATGCACTTCAACTTCCAGTTGTCTGCTTTAATTAATCATTAGCTAATTATTTGCAAAGGTATCATTATGTTATGACTTTACTTGTTGGGGTACATCATTATTAACTAGCCATTTAGTAACTGTAGTAATTTGCACATGAATTTGCACTAACAATTAATTAATTAATCATGTATTAATGCTTATTAGTGTACCTGTCATTATCTGGAAGTTGAAATACAAGTCTTTGGCTCATTCTGGTAATTAACATAAGGTCTTATGAGTTGAATCAGGTGTGTTTGATTAGGGAGACATCTATAATGGACAGTGTTGTTAGGCATCTATAGTTACATATATCTACACCCACATACTGTATGTGCGTAACAAACTCTTCCCTTCCTTAGTTCTTTTTGTAGTTGTTGCATAACCCTGACCCACATCCTTCAGTCCATTTCTGTTATTTTCTCACTCATCTGTTTCCTCTGCCATTGATGATCCACAGTCACTGAGTGTCTGCCTTCATTTTCTCCCATGTACTATTTCTCTCCAAAAGCAGGCTCTCTCGCTCTCTTCTGCTTTTCTTTCATGCACAATTCTTCTCTTTAGCTCTTTCTGACAAATCCCTTTTGTGATTCTTCCTAACTCTTTTCCTGCCTCATTCTTTCTCACTTTTTTTTTGTTTTGCTTTTTCATCTTCTGGTGACATCTTCACTGTCCGTGCTGTTTTCCTCTCTCACTCGTTCTTTTCTTCCTCACCTTCTTTTCTGCACTGACTCTTTGTGAGACTCAAAGAGAGGGATGCAAGTGTTAGTTTGCTCACTGCCTTCTGTGTGTGGGCAAAGTGTGTGATATCTTTGTGTACAGACACAGCTAGAACTGTACGACCCTGTGTGTGTGTGTGTGTGTGTGAGAACAGCTAGCATTGTGGAATAGTGCTTGTGTGTCATTCATCTTGAACCACTACATTGTGTTTATGCGTCTCTCTGTGAATGTGACAATGTGATCATAGCGCATGTCATTTCCTGTTTTTTTTCTATACAACAGTCAGTCTCAGCCCTTTAATTTGATTGGTCGAGTCATAAGTGATATCAGAGACCTAAGGAGGAGACAGACCACAAATGGAAAAATGATTGGAGGAATCTTAACGCTCAATACCCTTTTTCAGAGTGTCCTTTCAAATCCGTTTTTTTGTGCCTATCAAATTGGAATTTCACATGCCACATAAACGTGAATATTTTAGACGTCGTTGCTGAACTTTGTCCTGATGAGCAAGAAAGGGTCGTAGATGTGTTAATCAGGGTGAGTAACAGTGATTGGTGTACTTGTTTGGTTCCCAACTTAGATGAAGGGATGTGGCTGTCAAACTTCATATACACTTTCACAACGATTTGTTAAAAAAAGGTAAATGCGACATTTAAGACAACATCAGTTTGTTTTTTGGCATATGGAGATTCCTGTCTTGTGTGGACTTTTGTCCATTATTTCCTCTTCTGTGCCATGTTTTGTAGTCCTTTGTAGTTTTTCTTTTTGATTAGTTCCTGATTGTTCCCAAGTATTTTGCCAACAGAAATAGTTCCAAACAAAGCAGAAAAGTTAAGTCTCTCCGCAACACATAGTAATGTTTCATTCTTAAATAATACACCGGTTATTTTTACTAATCGGGTAATTCAATGATTCAATTTCCCATTCATGAAGTTGACATATGAATGAATGATATTCACTTATTATGACTTGCCACCACTTTTAGTAAGTGGTTTAAGTCATTATCATTTCATTTCCCCTACATTTCATTTTTTTGTATTCAAAATGTTATATTTAGAGCATTCATCTCAACATTATTTAGGCAATTGTAATTGCAGTGTAAATGGGGTTTTGATAAATGGTAAGATGGATTTTGTTTATACTAATTTCAAATAATGTAATTAATTATAAGATTATTAACAATGTACCTTTATTTTTTTTACAAATAATTATAGAGGTGAAACACAAAAATTAGAATATAATGCAAAAGATCATTTATTTCAGTAATTCAACTTAAAAGACGAAACTATTATATTATATGTAAAGTGAGATATTTGTTCTTTTGATGATTATGGCTCACAGATGTACAGTAATGGAGGCATCCGATCAGCAGGGAAGGTTTCTGAGTGTTACTGACTTTCGGTATGGCAAAGTAATTTTGATTAATTCAAATACATTTCTCATATGTATTTTCCATAAATTGAAAAAGGTTTTAATGTTATCTGTGCATCATTAAATGTGAGGGAATGTTTGACTATTCTAACTCTTGAATGAAAATAAGAATAATCAGTTCTAGTCAATAATCAAATGTAACAATTTATTACGTCAAGCAAATGTATCATGCTAATTTTATAATCGGTTCAAATATAATCAATAATATCAAATGCTCTGGAATAAAGAGAAGAGATGCGGACCCAACATTAGGAAATACATGAAGCTGAGACCGGCGGCTCTCAACATTCATGCTACGGGCTTCAACATTCTTTTGTTGCATTTCTTTATATAGACCGAAACTTCTTTCACATGGAAACATGTGCTAACAATGGAAATTTACATTAAGAGGTTACACCATTTGCCTGAAATTCATACCCTTCTGTCTGCAAAATATTTCTAAACTCTTAAGAACTTTATAACCTTTTGGTTTAAAGCTGGATGAACACAACATAACACACTTTCAACGAGCCGCAGAAATATGGCCATGCCCTTACACCCGGTCTCATCCCAATTCGTCATATAACTGACGTTTTGGGACGTCTTTTGACCATTCGTCAATATACGACTTTTTAGGGCCCCCTTAAACGTCAGTAGATGACGTTATGGGATCCTAACTCTACCCCATACCTAAACCTAACCCTAAACCCAACTCGTCACCTAACTGACGTTAAAGGTAAAGCGTCAGTTGTATGACGACCCGGGATCGTCATCTACCGACGTTTAAGGGGGCCCTAAAAAGTCGTATATTGACGAATGGTCAAAAGACGTCCCAAAACGTCAGTTATATGACGAATTGGGATGAGACTGTGTTACGGAGGGAGGGTTGGTGTAAATGTGTGGGTTAATGACGCCTAAAATCCGTTGTAGTCCCATTCGAGTCATTTTGTAGGCATTAAACTTTCTGATTTTAAAAAGACGATATCTACTTAAATTGAACTTTCAGCGCTGCAACTTTGCAGATACTGTTGATACACCAACAGCAACATACTATTTAAAATGAAAAAAGTGAAATCACAATCAACCCCCCCTTTAAACATCTAAGTTAATTGTACTTAATTCAAGGCAGCAACTTTTTTCTCTCATTTTTTACACTGACATTAAAAAGTAATAAAAGCAAAAACACACAAAAATGTGTTTTTATTCCACATAGAGGTTATAAATATCATACATCATCCTGCTTGCACTTATACTCTTATCTAAGAGTATCTTCCTGCATACTCTTATCTAACACTAACTCATTTTCTCCTGCTAAAAATACCCTTTATTCACATATGGCTCTTCCCCCAGATTCCTCAGACTTGCCCCAGCATCCCAACGGCCTCTCAGCCTCATGCTCTCACTCATTCACAAACTCTCACCCCTCTCTGCTCTTTATTTTTAACCCAGTCAATCAGACACTGCTCACGGATGACGCAGATCCATATCCAGCTCTGACACCATCAGCCAGAGAGAGAGGGAGAGAAAGAGAGAAGGAGACTGGCAAAATGGGGACAAGCTGTGGCAAAGAGAGGAGACGGAGAGAGAACAAAGTGCTCGATAATGATCAAGGATAAAAATCATCAAAAATGCATCAGATATGTGACAAGTTGTCAAAGAGTATACTGTTAAAATATTCAACATCTATAGTTTTATTCAAAATATGACCTAATTAACTAATATATTCGGAAGACATTACAGACGTCTTTTTTAAGAGTCAGATCAGGTAGAAACTGAGTAAAAAAAAAATCTTTTTTTAACAGTGTATCAATGATAAATATGCAGGTTTGTAGGTGTCCTCACTCTCTACACTATATCTCTTTGTCACTTTCTCTCTAACTCTATCTCACTGATAGGTTCACACCCACTCGTTTGTTAAACATTGAGACAAATAGCTTACATCACTCTCGGCGGAAAGACTTTTTAGGAAGTTCCATAAAAAGAACCGCTTCTCCCCCGGCTAACTCACAACACAGCCGTGACGCAAGAAAGAGACCTGCTGTGGCGCACACACACACACAAACACACATACAGCTCTTGCAGGCTCTCTGTATGCATGAGGTTCAGAAGGAGAGAGATGAAACGGCAAAGGACATGTCTAGATTTTCTGAAAACCCTTTAGTCAAAGAGGATTTTGCACTGTAAAAGGGTTTTGTAAGGAAAACTACTGTGCTAATCTGATTAAACTGATGATAAATGAAGAATTTGTAAAAGTCAGATCAGGTAGAAATGGTTTCTCAAGGTAACAATTGCACATCTGCACTATATGTGTGTGTCGATGCGAAGCTATGGTGTTGTTGACGTCACCTTGACGTATTTCCCCACACTTGCCAGTAGCAAGCTGGAAAAGTAGACAAAATGTGTGAAACAAGCAAAGCTTGAGCTTCTTTGATGATCTTATTGTTAGTACCTTCTTGTGGTGGTCTTGTGCTACTACAAGAGTGAGATTTAATTAACTTAGCATCCCACTGAGCTGTGTGATAACTAGCTTTCCTGTAAATCATTCCAGCCTCTGTCCCGTATCATTCTCTAACTGCTCTTCATTACCTCTCAGAGTGTGCGGAGGGAAAATACGTGAGAGAAAGGCTACTCACACACTTAGGATGTGGAGTTAGATTTCCCAAGGTGCCTGGTGTGTGTGTGTGTGTGGACGTTTGCGTAAGTAGACTTTGGGGCGACTGACGTCAATGAAAGGGCTGGATTTTGTGTGGAGCTGAGGTGAATCTTAATCGTGTTTGTGTATTTGTTTCGGCCGTGTGGGTAATGTCAGTTTCAAATAAATTATTAATTCATTCAGGAAGGCTTAGAATTACATATGCATGTGCATGGAGAAATTGGTCAGATGTTGTATAAACCCACAAGCATTCTGTTCACGATGACAGAAGCCTATATCTGTCTTATTTTTTTCTGATCATTCCATTTTAGATGCTACTAAATTTCATTCCAATCCAAAGAACAGACAGACCAAACAAACGCTGTTTCTTTTTCAGTGCACACAAAGCACATGCTCCAAAAATGTTGATAATAATCAGCTTGTGTAATTAGTTTTATTGACTTGACGGCTGAGTAGGAATCTTCATTTTAAAAGAAAAATCCTAGACTGTTGCTGTATTTAAACCATAGGGTCATATCATAATGTTCTTTATTTTTAATTTTTTATTAAAAGTGTGATAATAGTTTTTATGACCATAGTCTTAAAGGAGTAGTTCACATTTGAAAAAACTTTTGTTGATAATTTACTCACCCCCATGTCATCCAAGATGTCTAAGTCATTCTTTCTTCAGTCGAAAAGAAATGAGGGTTTTTAATATAAACATTCCAGTATTTTTCTCCATATAATGCACTTTACTGGTAACCAAATAGTTCAAGGTCCAAAAGACCGTTTCAGTACAAACTGCAAACTGTTCAAAGGGCTTTAAATGATTTCAGACGATGAATAAGGGTCTTATCAAACGAAACGATTGCTCATTTAATAAATAAATAACAAAGTTTAAGTTTTATAAGCTCAAATCGCCCTGTTCTGTGATGCGCGTTCGTGACTCTCCTGTTCGAACTCGTTCATCAAAATGAACAAATCTTTTTCCAGTCATTTGGTTCATTCAACGAACGAAACGAATGAATCGACTCTGAAAAAGATTTGTTCATTTTGATGAAGGATTTCGAACAGGAAAGTCATGAACGAGCATCGCAGTACAGAGCAAAGCGAGCACGTTGAACCGAGTATCGTTTAACTACGTTGGTTTCGCACGTGGTGGAGTAATAACTACTTTTAATTAAACTGTTTGAGATTCAATTAACGCTAGATTTGTTAATATAAATTACAGACATGTCATCTGAAGACTATTTCAAATTGTTCTCAGTTATTTTGCTTTATCACCAAACTCAACACGTTCGCACATGCGCACTCTTCAAAATTGGTAATTTAAATCTTTTGAAAAACTAAAAGACATAAATTTAATTTTTTTTTGTATGCTGAATAAAAGGCACCGGTTGTACTGAATGTCAGCTTGCTTATTTTGCTCAAGATAAGGATTTACTACTTCCAAATGTCATACAATATAGAAACGATGCTTCTAACCACAGTTCGAGAGCTGTCGTTCAAACCACACAACTTTGCGATGCTGTTTGCGAATGTCCGTTCTATGATGGTTTCGGGAAACACCGACTCGTTGAACTATGCAGATAACGACGGAACTTGCGACCATAGTTGGTTAACGATGCTTTCGGGAAACACACCCCTCGGCGGGTTTGTGTTGAAACGCTGCTGTCAATCAACAACTGTGGGAGGGGCGTCCAACCATGTGACCGTGTGTAAAACAAAAACACTGGATGGATTTTTATCATTCTATGATGGTTGTGTACAGGCACTGCCAACATACATTTGTTAATCAACTTGTAAAAGTGCATGTACCATTATATGGCCCCTTTAAATTTAAATTAAATGTATTTTTGCTGTAACTCTTTGTAATCATTCTCTAAAAAAAGATTAATTAAATAAATTAAATAAAAGGTTACATTTGAATATGCACTTCACTATTTTACAGCAGGTAAAATAGAGTTTGTGAAATCAATAATAGTATGTCTGAATTCCCAGTAATCATAAAAACATTAGTGAAAAGTTACTATTTTCCATGAGATTTTGAAGTGCACATTTAATGGACACTTTACTAACCCATAAATTCCTGAGAGAGGATCTGTGGATGGCGACGCAACTGACACTGAAGGTCACTTGACAAATGGAAAAATGTCGTATGTTCAGATTGCATTCAGACTACATTCGTTCATACTATGAATGTACTTTTTTAACAGTAGCAAACTAAGTACTTCAAATAAAGATGCAATTTTGGATGGAGTCAGAGTTTCCTGTAGGCCTATACTGGTAGCGCTGCATCGTCTTGAATCTACATGATCTCATTCTTGATCTCTTGATCTTGAATCTCAATCTCCTGAAGCTGTCCCCTTATGAATGACTCTATGATTCTGTTCTTTTTGATACGCCAAACACAAGCAGCTTTCTTGTTACAGGTTGTTCATGTGACAAAACTGTTGCATACATACTGTAAAAAGTAGGGATGCACGTTATATCAGCCACCATATCGGTATCGGCCGGTAATTGTTCATTTTAAATGTTGTTATTATCGGTCCGATAAGACAATTTGGCCAAAATATATTAAAGCCGATAATAATGGATAATTTCCTTCAGCTGAAACACTTCACTGTTCGCCATGATGCTTTCGAACGACTTGAAATATGATTGAAATCACTTCAAAAGTGCAATGTGATCAGCTCAAGTCTGTCATATAGGCTACATAAAATTATGAGAACATTTTAATTGTGTGTGGGACTTGGCTTTTAATGGTGAGAACTTTTGTTTTGTAATCGGGCTCTCAAAAATTATATAAAAATCTGGATTTAGATTTATCAGCCAAAATATTGGTTATCGGCTTTCAAATATTAAGAATTATCGGTTATTGCTATCAGATACAATTTTCAGATTGGTGCATCGCTAGTAAAAAGTTATAAATTTATAAAACTATTCATTTAATGCTTGGAAAAACATTTTGGCGAAATTTCAGATCATTTACTATTATATTTAGATCCACACCAACTTGAATAATAGTAGAAACTGAACACTAAATCATTAAGTCGGTGTTATAATAATCCGTTCTGTTAATATCTTCTGACGTGAGACAGATTTTTTGTTTTCATGTCAGTCATTTTAGTCAGAGTGGAAATGTGATCTGATGAATTGATATTAAAGGGTGAATGCCTGCATGGACAGAGACAATCAGCAGTGATATCAGGGAACAACAGTCACAGGTGTCACTTTTATTACCGTTCCAAAAAGGATGTGGAGGTTTTTACATGGCCTTTAGGTCAAAAAACACCCCTCCCCCTGCCACCCACCGCCCCGCCCCCAACCCACCCACGTCAATCATCATCCCTGACCCACACGAGTCAGGCATCAGGTAAGGCTCGTTGTGATGGACCGATTTCCTCCGGGGAAAAGTGAATGGAGGATGAGGAAGAGGAGGAAGAGGGAAGAATGAAGAAGATGGGAGAAGACGTGAAGAGTGGAGAGAGAGTAAAGAGGGCTCGGAAAGATCATCTGAAGTCAGCAGCCACATTTTCTATTGTCACTATTTTATTTCTTGCAAAGCCCTCTCTCCTTCTTTCCCTTCCCAGGATGACTCATTCGGGTGGTGCGCTCCTCCTCTCCTTCCTGGCCCTCCCCCCTCCACCTCCTTCATCTCCTCCTCCTCCTCTCTTTCTTTCTCCCCTGTTCCCTCTCTTTCTCGTCCTCCCTAGCCCTCACTTGGTGGCCATAGTGTAACAGCCGTCCGGGTGCCACTGCATGTCACGGATGCGCCTGACGGACTGAAATTGGGGATGACGAGCGCCAAATTCATTAAAGTGACGGTATTCACCCTTCTCCAGCAGGTATTGGCTGCCACGGTAACCAGGATACTGGTAACCCACCCAACTGAAACGAGAGGTGAGAGGAAAGACGCCACAAACATAGAGAATAAATGAAAGTGAAGAGCAGAATTCAGAATAGAGAAGAGCCCTTTAATCAATTAGCTATATATTGTAAAACCGATCACACTGGAAATGATTTTATTCATCTTTTAATGTTTGAATGAAATATTAGAAGTATTAAAGGAGTAGTTCACTTTAAAAAAAAAAAAACTTTTGCTGATAATTTACTCACCCCCGTGTCATCCAAGATATCCATGTCATTCTTTCTTCAGTCGAAAAGAAATTAAGGTTTTTGATGAAAACATTCCAGGATTTTTCTCCATATAATGGACTTCATTGGGAACCAAACGGTTCAAGGTCCAAAAGACAGTTTCAGTGCAAACTGCAAACTGTGCAAAGGGCTTTAAACGATTTCAGACTAAGAATAAGGGTCTTATCAAGCGAAACGATTGCTCATTTAAAAAAAAAATTACGTTTTATAAGCACAAACAGTTTTAAAAACACAATCAATGAACGAGTTGACTCAGTAAAAGATTCGTTCATTTTGATGAACGAGTTTGAATAGGAGAGTCACGAACGTGCATCACACCCTAAACCTAACAGAGCAAGGCGACCATTCGAAAACTTAAACTTTGTTATTATTTTTTTTTTTTTTGAATGAGCGATCGTTTCATTTGATAAGTCGTCTGAAATCGTTTAAAGCCCTTTGAACAGTGTGCAGTTTGCACTGAAACTGTCTTTTGGACCTTGAACCGTTTGGTTCCCATTTGAAGTCCATTATATGGAGAAAAATCCTGGAATGTTTTCATCAAAAACCTTAATTTCTTTTTTACTGAAGAAAGAATGACATGGATATCTCGGATGACATGGGGGTGAGTAAATTATCAGCAAAAGTTTTTTAAAAAGTGAACTACTCCTTTGATACAATTAGTTTATCGATGTGGCGTAACTATAAAGCTGATTTGTGTAATGCAAGGCCAAAGTAATGACTGATTTTAAACAGGTTTCCGGAAAGCCTGCTATTACAAACAGATATTCCCGGCAAAACAATCTCATGGCAGTTCGTTTATTTTTTTTGGTAAACTAATGGTTAATACGTATGATCTGCTTACGCCCCAGTGACAGTTATGTTTAGTGGTGGGGTTTTAAAATCACACATTTTCATACAAAATCGCCACCTCATAAATGAGTTATGTTTTCATGTGATGTTGGGTTGGTCCCGCCGACGTTTTTCTTTTTTAAATAGTCACATTTTATACACTTTTTAAGTGCTAGGGGAAAGTATTTTAACATAAATAAATAAAAAAACTACTAACGTCAAGCGAAGCTTCAGTTCTGTTTTACTTTAAATCTTGAATTAAGGATATCTGCATACATTCATGTTGGTTCTGTTGTGTTTACCCTAATTGCTGCTTTCCCTAGGCTGCATGGATGCCCAGGGAGTTCTCACCCAGAACAGAAACAATCCTAACTGTATCCTAATTGTCTATCGTATTTGAAGATAGTGGTCATAACAGAATTCTGCTTTAAACTCAGTGGATTTAGGAAGTGAGTGTATGACTTAAAGATCACAGACTTCAAATTTCTCTTATCAGATCTATTTTTTATCAGGTCTACTTGACCTCAGATTTCTTCGATGCGAGAACACTTACGTGCCACAGCTGACCATGATGCTGCCAACGCGGTCGGTGAAGCCGAAGGTGTACATACTGGGCACGTCGTCATCCATAATCTCCATTTTACGGCCCTTGAACTCACCGACTTCAAACAGACAGATCTTATGCTTTTCTGGGTCCTGTGAGGACAACAAACAAGGAGTTTGAGGTATGATATTTATTAATAAATAAATATGGATTCAAAAATTATTCTTTTTTGGTTTAAATTTGATGAAAATACTGTAGTGAGAGATATAGGGCATGAAGAATGGGAAGAGATTAGGAAATGTTGGGAGCCAGATTCAAACTTGCGTTCCCTGCAAATGCAAGTGCCATTGCTCAGTGTGTCAGTGAATACATCAATGAATATGGATTTAAATTTTGTTGGCCTTTTTGACACTTTTATGGATTCAGAGCGTGCGAGATAATTGGAAATGATTGGAGAAAAGTGTGATCGAATTAGGAAATGTTGGGAGCCAGATTCAAGATTCAAATTTGTGTTCCCTGCAAAAGCAAGTACCATTGCTCAGTGTGTAAGCAATGAATATGGATTTAAATATTGTTGGCCTTTTTGCTACTTTTATGGATTCAGAGTGGGAATTAATTGGAGAAAAGTGTGATGGAACTAGGAAATGTTGGGAGCCAGATTGAAGATTCAAATTTACAATGCCGGCAAAAGCACCATAACTCAGTGTGGCAGCGAATACACCCATGAATATGGATTTTAAAAAATAATTGTGTCTTTTTCAGGTTAACTTTAGCCTTTTTGGACAGGAACAGAATAAGGATGGGATTCAAACTTGCAATGCCCAAATGGCTTAATGAAACAAACTGAATAATGTATTGACGATTTTGCAAAAAATCAGCTAAATGAAAACATTCATACACATGTATAATGAATATAAGGGATGAATACCATTCTGATAGGTCTGAAGGACAGCAGGTAGTCATTCCTGTGGCAGTTGCTCCAGCAGTCCCAACGGGGGTACTCACCCTTCTCCAAGATGTACATCTCTCCGCAGAAGTTCATCTGTTCCCAACCCACCCAACTAAAGAAGAGAAAGAAGGACAGAGCGAATGGAGGAAGAGTTGAAATACAAAACAATTGGTGAGTCACTCATATGTATCACAGTAACACTCACGGGCCACACTCCACGCGGAGGGAACGCACTCTATCCATGCCCATTTCACACACGTTCATGCACTCGTTGGAGATCTCGATCATGCGGCCCTGGAAGTTCTCCTGATCAAACACATACATCTGAACGGGAACAAAGAGAGGAGACAGCAAGGTCATTTTTGGTTGTTATGCAACTATTAATTAAAGTTGAAGTTTTTAGTTTAGCTTAGCTTAAAATAAGGCATATATACAACACCCACATATATTTCTATGGAAACTGAATTCTGCTCTGCTGTTTCCATCATTCACGTTTGCAATTTCATCAGTCTTTACATGCAACCTTAATGCATCTGTAAATATGGTACCGGTACATACCTTGTAATTTCCCACACCCATCTCGGTTCTCTTTTGAGTCTGAGCAGCCTTTCCATCAGGCTGGGAGGCGGGCTTGGACTTCTCTCCACCAGTGGACATGATGACTACGATAAGAGAGCATATGTATGAGTGGAGAAATGTGAATAATTTCCAGCCTCCTTGCTGGAAATATCTATTGTTGGACATATAGTGATGTCAAGTGCTAAATATTGCTCAAAGCAATTAACAAATCACATTCGAACACATTTATAGCCTCTGGATCAATTCTTCACCCACTCACTTTGAAACACTTTCACAAAAGTGTTATAGATGTGTAATGCTCATACGTAACATATTTTGCCTGAGTTTACTAATTTAGAAATATATGACAAAATGCTGTAATATCAAGCCAAATATTAAAACTGAAACATGGAATAAGACTTTGAATGTATCTGATGAAATATTAACTGATATAATTCTGAAATAATTCTATAAAAAAGAAATTAAATTAACATGGCCCCATATTTTCACAAGGCTTTTTACATAAACCTGTTTAATTAAATCAACAGCCACCCAAGTAAGTAATTAATGGTAATTGAATATATAATTTAGTATAATTTGGTAGTGCTTTTTTAATAAACTACTTTTTAATTAATTTCACCTTTTCTATCTCTCTCCCATTCTTTCAAATTCACAACATTTTTTTCTCGTCTATATCGGGGTTTTTTTTCTGTTATGACTAAACACTTACAGTTCACCCTGACAATGTATAAAGTACATTTTAATTGCTTTCTACCGATGACTAATGTGTCAAAGCTGTTCGAGATATTCTTAATTAAGCTGGAGTTCCTTTGCTGTAGACTTCATCCAAATGAAATGTGGGAATGCCTTTCTCTCGGTTTGTTTTTGCTCACAGACCCCAGTCTCTTACCTGTGTGTTAGTCAGTAGCCGCTGTCTGTCTCAATCAGTGTGTCAGTGTGTGTATTGAAAGCAAACGTGTCCCTTTTATAGGCTGGCGCTTAGCATGGGGGGATTAGGCCCACAGAAACAAACTCGCTGAGCTCACAAACCCACACACAGAAAAGAATCACCCCATCATCAAACAGAGAGAGAGAGAGAGAGAAAGAGAAAGAGAGAGATAGATAGACAGACAGAAAGAGGAGAGAGGAGTACCATAATTCTTTCTCAAACTCAAGGTGAGCTTCCACAGTTCAAAAAAAGTGTCCAATTCTGAAACTTTACAAAGTGACTACAAAATTAAGCTGTTGGACACATTCACGGGACAAATTCTAGACTGTGAAATTATGTACATAAAACCTGATGAAAGTAAACCAGAGTAAAAATAACATTTGATGGTGATGAACATCATAGCCAAACTCTCACACGCCAAAGTTTAGATTGGCATATATTCCACTCTTTTACGTTGGATAATGCTATGATATTTTTCATAAAAGACTAATTCATTTAGTGCCAGAGGTTCAAGGTTTTGTCTCGTTTGTAAACTGCATTAGCCTTCAGCCACAGTACACTTACAATAGGCTATGTTATGTTATGTTATCAATGTTATGGAACACCAGAGCCAAACCTTCAGGCACCAAATTGAAGACTTGGCGAATTTCCAAACATTTACTGAATTTATTTTTCATATATTCAGATATTTTTGATGCCAATTTAAGTATTTGTATCAAGTACATTAACATGCTTATGCAGTCCATATGTTGTGTTAAAGCTCTGGCAACCGTGCAGCAAACAGTGATTTTTGTCATGTTTTTTTCTTTTTTTTAGTAGGCTAATTTGCCTGTAAAACTGCTCCAATTAAAATGGAAGTTTCATGGTTGAGTGATATAGCCTAATAATTGCAGCTTTAAAGCATGTTACAAAAATCCTGTGGAATAATGTACATACTTTTATGCGCAGCCACAAAATGTCAATATCTGCCTTTCCAAGATGATAACTTGCTGAATTATGCAACACTGTGTGAGTTAGGTCCATAATGGCGGCATATATTCATTAAATATTAAGCTAATATTTCTGAGCAACATATCCCCATAATACTAATGTGGGTCATATAAGGTGTAGACAGTCTTGAGCAGGCATAATGTTACACTTGTTACCGACAGGCCACATCCTACAGTCTGAATAAAGACATTTTGACGAATTTAGACAGTAAACTTGATTATAAAGGGAAAAAAAATCTGTCTGAATTACAGAAATTCCTATCTTCATTTTTACTTAAGATTTGAAAAGTACAATTTCTTAAGTAAAATGACTACTACCACTGTAAAAAAAAAAGTTCAATCCAGTTCAATCAACTTAAAAATTTTAAGACAACCAAGTTACTTAATTTTTTAAGTTAAACCAACAATATTTTTTACAGAATTACTTAGCCTAGTATTATTAAACACATCGAATTGATGTCTGATTGAAGATTGATGTCTCATAATATAGAAAATGAAAGAAAAGCAATAAGAAACTTAACCTGCATAAATCAGTATTTTGGGTATGACTACTCCCAAATATAGTTAGGCTACACCTGTTAAATTAAGAATTTGTCAAAACTGAGTTTTCTGAAGATTAAGCTGTTGTAACCTTAAGACAGAAGCCAAACAGAAATGTTTCTGGGAGGTTTGAAAGAGATGACATCCAACCATGCAGTTGGTCAAATCCCTGTATTCTCCACCTATAGACCGCTCTTTGTGTACCATACGATGCACAGTGCTGACCGATAGGAATACTGCCGCTTGAGCTCCATTGTGCGGTTCAATGTGTCTGCATTCACGCGCACCATGGGCGCGCGCGCTCACTCACTCATCAAATCCAATGCGCTGACGGCGCTAAATGTTCCACTACCCTGGACTAAAAATAAAGAGAATGATCTCATAAACACACCCAAACACACACCCAAACACACACACACATACACACACACTCCCTAACTGGTCCTTCCATCAGTTTCAGAGTCGCCGCGACGTGCACCCATCTGTGATGGTCGCTATAAAATAGAAGGGCCAAATAATCATAAAACTTCTTGCCAAACGGGACGGACGAGCATCACTGTAAAGTAGGACAGGTGGAGATTCAGGTAAGAAAAATCTAGAGTAATAGATTGAATCCGTGTTTTAGATAGGGCTAACTTAAGAGGGAAAATTAGCTATTAAACTAATAGCTATTAAAGTGCCAAGTCAAACTTGGTCAGCTTGAATGTTGTGTTTGAATGCGTTGCTATTTGCCAACATCAAATGAGTTGTCATTTGATGTTCTTTATACATACACAATGTAGGCTACACAAGTACACATACAGTATAGGCCTAAAAGTTCCACTAAGAAAAGGGCACAATGCAGAAAACAATAATCCAAGCAAACACACTATAGCCTATACTATTGCAATATTACATGCAATATAATATTTAAGTAACAGGCTTTATTTACTCTGCAATCCAAGTAATGTTTTCAATGGACAAGTTCACTAAAATATTGTGCTAAAATGTAACATGTCTTCTCTTTCACAGAACTCAAATTTGTGTTTTTCACTGGTTATTCTTCTGAATGATTACATTCCCTTTTCTTTTCTGGGAACTGCTGAGTATATACAGTAACGTTAGCAATATATTGCCAAATTGTCACTGCAAAAAGTTTGCACAAAAGTGATACAAGAGAGATAAAATCCTTATCAGAATCAAGTATTCTGGAGAGCTATAATGTATCAATGTAAATTCTACATAAATATTATAAAAATTATAAATACTTGGAATCCATAGGGATCCATTAGCTGTCCTTATATAAACTGTCTAAAATGCACAAATGCATGTCATTCACACAATATGCCAGTATGTAACAACTGTGCATGTCCCAAAGTTTGTTTTATAGTAAAATACATCTGCAGAAGTTTTCAGCCTTCCCTCTTGTGCAGGAAAGAAGATGAACAAAGTAACTAAGATCCAAGCAAACCCATCAATGACTGGGATAGACATGGCTCCTTGCTTTAAGGTAAAAACCTTTCCACACTTTCTCTAATGTAAGAAGCACAATGAAAGAATGAGTACTATTGATTCTTTGTCTGAGAGTAAAAAACAAGGCGCCAAGCCATCAATGATTCAGCAAAGGCAGCTTCTGCTTAGGTATTGATTTTCAGACTGCATAGATGAAGGCTTTGTGAATGGTTGATTCTGCTGCTTCTTCTTGTCCAAAATGTGTAGAATTCAGTATTGCTCAACTGATAGAGGACTTAATGGAAGTAGTGGAGGCCTGTGGTTTTGTATTTATGAGATTTCCATTACACAAGAGTAGATATTAAAACTTTCATGCTGATTTGTACTCGGCTTTCGCCAAGATAAGCACAAACTAAGACGTAGCTTTACAGGAAACTATGCTTCTTCATCCATTTACGCATCTTTCCATATGGTGGTGACTGGTGTGACTCCCCTTCTGTCTGTCATTCACGGCTGTAGTGTACTTGGCAAGTCAGCACACACAATGGCTGCAACTACAGTGTGGTCTCCCTTGTGGACCAGCACGACAACCGTCTGGATTGAGCCGAGTAGGGGACATCACTAGGGTCTTCTAGTGGGCACCTTCCGTCCTCAGTGTTTCATCGACTAGCCCAGTCGAAACCCAGACAACTTCCGGCAAATTTAGATTTGCTCTGAAAGTTAGTCTGGCAAAGAGTTCATTCATCCCATCACCCATTTCCAATCGCCGCACCAATCGGAAACGTTGGGGTGTGGTTTACACGATGATGACAACGCTGGGATTTTGAAGCAGATTTTGTAGCCTACATTACAAAGATGGATGCCGCCATTGAACATCACTCGTTCAAATCAGCTATTGCATCTGTTTTAAGCATTCGAACGTTTCCTTTTTGTTAAAAACCAAGCAAAGGACAACACTCGAACCAGCCGCCACTCTGCATATGTCATCTCCTTCATCGCTCTGATTGGTTTTAGGTCTACCTGCGACGTTCGTTGGTGACGCCCCTCTGGAAATTATTTTCTATGACGCTTTGCCAGACGATAACTCAGTTACAACTGAGAATGGTCTGGTTTTAACCAGGCTAGAACCGGGTTGTAGAATGTGCCACAAATCCTCGACAACCCACTTCCACTGGATAACCTTGAACTCTCCATCCTCGCTGTTCTGCTTCAGTGGCCAGATGAGCATACCGCAGTTTCTTCCTCTCATATGCCTCATCTACCGCATCCTCCCATGGCACTGTTAACTCTATCAGTTGAACAATGCATGCTGATCCAGACTACAAAACAATACCCAGTCATAGGCTTATGGTGGCAATCTCAGGTGGAAAAATAAGCCGTTGATCATGATCAGCCAGAATCTTCCGATCCCTAGCAGCTTCCAATTGTCCTCGGCGAGAATTGCTGTTAACACCTTTTCTTGGTGGTTGCTCGCCTGGGCGGAGGAATATTGTCTTCTGTGTGTAATGTTTTGCTGGAACAACCTTTTGGTCATACTACGCTTGCCTTACAATGCTAAAGCCAAACATCGCAGTACTTGGTCATGGCACCAAGTAAACCAACCCTGGCTAAGAGCCACCTTACATCCTGTAAAAATGTGCCTTTATGTGGCAGGTGATGAACACAAATGACAAGAGGGATCCTCTCCTACACAGAGGCTTAGGTTCTGTGGTGATGGGAGAACATCATATGTTGACCTGATAAGGAAACTGATCCTACTCTCTTTCATTGACCAAAGGTCTTGTCAGTCTCATCCACTCTCCCTGCTTGGCCTGGGAAATGGCCTTTATACACCTCTTCCGCTCCTCCTGCTTTCACACCTGGTTGACTGCCAGCTTCCTCCTTTGAGTTGGGCCTGCTTTGTGCCATTTAGGATGAACTAAACTGAGCCCTAAACCCCCTCTTCCATGCTGTACCTGTCCCACGATATCCCCAATTTGAAGCGCAGCCTTTGCCTCTACAGATTTCTTTGCTGACCACTTTCTACCAGTTTCTACCACAGTTGCTGCCTCCCTTACAAATTTGTCGCATGACTCTACTAAGGTCATTTCCAGTCTGGCCTTGGCACACTTAAACTCCTCGGACAAGCAGAGACTTGCAGCTGCAATATTCCTTTACTATAAGGTCCCACTCTGCTGAGGCAGCGTGGAACTCCCAACCATTTCCTAATGTATGAACTTATTAATGCTTCCAGCTTATCCAGTGTTGTCAAAGAAACCTCGTACACAGTCAGACTCAGAGGCCACAGCAACCTCGGCAATAGACCAAACTGAAAGCACCAGAGTTTTAGTTTACCTGAAGAGACAGAGTTTTTCCAAATTAGATGGAACTGTGGCATGTGCATGTGTGTTTGTCAGGTGACCGTGTTCGAGCAGGAGCATTTCCAAGGCAAGTGTCAGGAACTCACCTCAGAGTGCCGAAACATCCAGGAGCGTGGGTTTGACAACATCCGCTCTATCCGTGTGGAGAACGGCGCGTGAGTCGCCCACTCTGTGTTAATGATTGCAAAATGTTGCCAGTTAGTAAGGAAATTACACTTTTAGATGTGTTTGCAACCGTTTAAAGTGCTTCATCCTTAGATGATTTGTAAAATGTGATGATGATTTGAGAAATAATCAAATATGCGAATTACTGAGCTGCCATATTTCAAGATTACTTGTGTAGTTTCAGGCATGCTTCCTTTAGGAGAATAATTTACTTAATACAATTTAAAGGCTAGTTAAAGCTAATACCTTAAATTTATCTTTAAATGAAAACAAAACATTATATATTCATCCAACCCGATTGTAAGTACCCTATACACTACCAGTCAAAAGTTTGGAATAGTTATGTATTTTTATATTTTATATATGTAATATATATGTATATGCTATATTGTAGCATTTTTTCTACAAAAAATATTAACTAGCAAAAAACGGTTTTCAACATTGACAATAATAATATTCTTGAGCAGCGAATCAGCATATTAGAATGATTTCTGAAGGATCATGTGACACTGAAGACTGGAGTAATGATGCTAAAAAATTAAATTTTGCCATCAAAGGAATAAATTACATTTTAAAATAAATTTAAAAACTAAACACTTCTTTTTAATTTAATGTGTTTTTAATCAAATAAAAGCAGCCTTGGTAAGCAGAAGAGCTAACGTTAAAAAAATCTTAATTATTCCAAACTTTTGACCAGTAGTGTAAATGCTTTAATTCTCTTTAATTCTGTGCAGCTGGGTGGGATACGAGCACCATGACTTCCAGGGGCAGCAGTTTGTCCTGGAAAAAGGAGAATATCCTCATTGGGATGCCTACAGCGGCAGTCTGGGCTACCATGTGGAAAGGATGATGTCCCTGCGCCCCATATGCAGCGCTGTGAGTGTGTGAGCGCATACTGATGCCTTCAACTTTTATTCTCAAACTTTTCAAAGCAATTTGACTGAGTTTTACCTGACTGACAATAAAACGAAAAAAGAAAATCTCATAGGCTCAAAATGAAAGACAGAGCTGAGCCGACTTTCTTGGATAAGCAACCACGTAGCAACAGGCAAAAAACCTTAGCAACCGCAAATCAAAATCACAACACGTTTGAAACCGTATATGAACTCTGCAGGACAGTGTCCCTCTAAGACTGAGCTTGGTTGGAGTGCTCGACTTCATTCAAACAAAATAGGTGCCTCTCATCAAAACCATCTCTTTAAAGCTTTTCCCCCAATTCCTTCCAATCTTTCTCTCCATTTGTAGGCCCACCAGAGCAGTCGCATGGTCATCTATGAGAAGGACAACTTCCTAGGACGCAATGTAGAGCTGTGTGACGATTACCCATCTCTGCAGGCCATGGGCTGGTGCGACAAGCAAGTGGGCTCCATGCATGTGCAGTGTGGCGCGTGAGTAACACTCAACAAAACACCATTAGTGCCAAACTACTGTTCTCCTGAACATTTCTCATGCTCAACAGCTGCGCTGACAATACACATACACACAGACCAGCGTCATTGGCTCACATTCCATAGAATCCAGTCCTTGTACTTGTGAAGTGTTAATGATTTTACTTTCACAAAACAGTCCACTGCAACATATCGTCAGATGAGAGATCACAGAGATCATGCATCACAGCAATACATTATCTGTGACCGCCTCATATGTTATGTGATGATGTTATAACAGCCTTTCAGTGCACATCATCAAGAAACTGGCCATTTAAAGCTGCAGTAGGTAATTTTTGTAAACATTTTTTTTTACATATTTGTTAAAACTGTCATTATGTCCTGACAGTAGACTATGAGACATATAATCTGTGAAAAAAATCAAGCTCGTCTGGCTCCTCCCAGTGGTCCTATTGCCATTTGCAGAAATACACTGCTCCTGGTCAGAAACAACCAATCAGAGCCAGGAGTGTCATGTACATGCTGAACACACCTCTCTCTTGCACAGCGCACCGTCATTCAAACCAAACTCAAGATTGCCGGTGTGCTGCAGCTGTGCTAATGGCTACAGCTGTGCTGCAGCTGTGCTGCAGCTGTGCTAAGACTAAAATATAGGCTACTTTTGAAATATTAATTTCATTTATATAGTACATTTATAAGCTTTATGGATTTTACGTCATAGGAATAATTATATAAATCATTATTACATTATTATAATTGTTTGGGATCCTAAAACACCATTGATAATGTTATGTAGACTGAGACTCAACTAAAAAGATGTTTGAGCCCTGTTTATTGTCCTGGTACAAATCAATGCGTTTTCTTTGTTCAACGAGCAGTTCATGGGTTGAAGCTCTGAATGTTTATCTCTCAAAGAGTGCGCGAGTTGCATTTAACCTTACAATGTAAAAAATGTTCTTGTGGGGGAGCATGCCCCCGAACCCCCCTAGAGGAACAGTAAATCAGTAAAACTGTAAAGGCTAAATTAAGGGTCCACCTAACATACTTTTACAAATTCCTATAGGAATTCCACGTTGACGAACGTGGAAGTGCAAAGGATAGAGCAAACCAAAACACAGAAGGCCCCAAATAATCTTTATCAAATATGGAATTGAATCGCAAGTTTGTGAATTGAAATTGCATCGTAAATTTTTTGTCAATGCCCAGCTCAAATATTAAAGCTACACTGTGTGATTTTTACCCCCATGACCATCCAGTGAATATTAGTTTCTGTTCCTCTCAATTCCGATTTCGTTTTAACTCCTACGGTGGCCAATGTAGTCCAAGACTAACATGGCTTCCAGTTCGACCTCGTCCATGAGTGTTAACTCATTCGTAAACGTGAAAGGCGAAGCTTGAATTAACTGGTATGTCTCTCTTTGGCTAATGTACTTTCAAGATGGAGGGGCAACATGGCGACCGACATTAGAACGTCTTACCCGTATGTATTTTCAATGGCATATTATACACTCACGAGAATACTTTATTACCCGAACGAAGGAAATATACATTAATGAGCACACATATTTTTGAAAGAACTAAGTGTTTTAGCTAAGAATAAACTAAAGGAGTTACACAGTGTAGCTTTAAAATTCTAATGCACACTATAATCCAGCTGAATTTGATTCAAGATACTCTTCCTCTATTAAAACACTTTTTAAACATTCTCTCTCCAAACAGCTTGTCATATTTTATGCAGCCAGTCACTGCATCTCATTTCCTTGCTTAATTTTTTTTTTGACCTCTCCATCTGTTTCACATCCTCCATTTCCCTGCAGCTTTGTGTGTTACGAGTACCCTGGCTATCGAGGACAGCAGTACGTTATGGAGTGTGACAAGCACAGCGGAGATTACCAGCACTGGAAGGACTGGGGCTCCCACTGTCAGACCCCTCAGATCCAGTCCATCCGCAGAATCCAACAGTAATGCCTGGGGGGAAAACAGAAGGAAATGGAAAGTTTGCAGAGTGAGGAAGCAGAGGAGTCACGTCAATCATTCTAGCAGCAGTCACTTTATGAGGTGCAGTGTGGCAAATTGTAAAACCCTCACTGGTTGCACGTGGTTTCCACTTGTGGTGCTCTAGTACTACACAAAAAAACAAAAAATTCTAATGACACGCATTTACAGACACACATCAATGCTCTTTAATGAACTTATATTGGTAAGAGCACAGAAGCTAAAGATCAGTAAATCAAGGGAAGATGTATATCTTTATATGCAAATATGTCATGCTGTGTGACGTTGGACATAGACGGTTGACTAATAAATGCATACTCACCTCAAACTAGCATATTTGGTCTTTTTGTCTGTTTGCGTGTAAACTGATGGCATGCAAGTGGCCACTAACCAACTGTAAATTATTAACTGTCCTCTGTACAGTAGATAAAAAATCAGGTAAAAGATATTACAGATTATATTATATAGTCTTATTATAAAATGGATACAATACATGCTAACAGTATCGTAACAACTGACATGAAATACAATTTTTTTTTAAGTTTCAATATTTCCAATTTTTTAATAATATTGCATACTAAGAATAGAATTATTCCATATATAATATCTAGTAAATGCTTTAGAAATATATCAAGGCTTATGCTGGGGTGACTATTACATTCAAAATATAAATGCAGATTCAGCTTTACTGGAATCATGTGGAAATTTCTTTTTTTTAATGTATTTAATAACTGTTTTAATATGTGAAATGCAAAAACATGCTTTCTGTGAACAGCCCCTAAGAATATAACTGCAAAACACCTACCGGTACATCCAATGCAAATGAAAGAGAAACATACCGAAATACTCTACACTAAATTGTTTTAATATATAATTTTGAATCATATTCATATTAAAGCTTAAAAACATTCAAAAAGCAGCATTTTAAATCTGATAGATTATCTTATTATTATTACAATATTTAAAATTGATTTTATAACATCATAGATGAAAATTAAAATGAAATGTAACACTTTTTAAATGGAGAGCTATTTGATTCTTCGGTTACAATGAGGAAAACAGCCATCAAGTGGATGAAGTAAATCGGAATTAGAATGAAATACACCACTTGAGCGCATCACCTTGACCAAGTTCAAAATGGAGGCTATCCATTTCTATGGCAACAAACCACCTAACCTTACAAGGTATCATCAGTTTCCTTTTTTCACTTCCCATTTCAATGAAACGCTTGTTTCACTTCTACTTGTTTTCATTTTTTACTGTGGACAACTTTCTGACCTTCATTTTTTTCATCGGTGGCCCACACGTTTTCTACCCAAAGAAAAGAAATCGGATTTAATATATAAAAAAAAAAAAGTCAGTAAACGTTTCCAATACCATTGCTTCTCTTTCTGGCTATTCAATATTTTACAACTTCCTCTCATCTTTCACCTCTCCTTTTCTAGTCCCTCGTGTGTTGGACATAGTCCTCGCTCTCTCCGGCCTGCTCGTATGCAGCGTTGTCTTGTCTCCTCCTGCGGTCCCTAACCCCGCTCCTCTCGGGTCCCGGTGAACCCTGGGAATCGCCGTCTGTATTGTTGTCCTCCTTAACCAACATTCTCTCATCCTCTTCTTTCTCATTATCGTCAGCATCACTCAGGTCCGTGTCTGATTCATCGGAATTTTCTTCCTCAATGTATCGGTAACCTTTGACCTTTGAGGAACAGGATAGTAATGCAAGATATTAGCAAGGAAAGCGATATGGAAGTAATAATGATAAAAAGCAGGAGTTTATCCACCTGTACCTGTAGTGTAAAAAAATATGCACATGATTTGTAATCACAACATTATTTCTTTTGTCAAATCAACTTCAATAATTTATGTTGTTCAGATAACATAATATTTTAAGTTTCTGATGATTAAATCAATCACCTTCATTGTCTTCAACTCAATTTTTCCATTTCAATGAACTTAAATTTTTAAGGCAGCCAGGTTACTTCATTTTTTAAGCTAAATCAACAATCTTTTTTTTACAGTGTATAAGAACAGTTTATTTTTGTACAAAAATACAATTTTTTATTTTTTTGAGGATAGCGTGTACAATATTTTTTTTCTTTTAATAAACTCTAAATCTCCCACAGATTTCTAAAGGTCCCAATGAAATCAAAATGGGCAATTCTTATTGTTAACAGAATGCTTCATTTAAATTTATCCATGGAATTTATTCATTTTTATTCATGTGCACCTGTAATCTTTAATCAAAAACTTTAACCTCCCCTTCCTCTCGAAACAGCATCTGTTCTCTTCATTTTGTGTGTGACTAATAACCTCCACATCTGACTGTAAAATTGCATTTTGATCTGACTCTATTTAGGTAGCAACACCCAATTTCATTTGAACCAAAACATTCCCGAGGATGAAATCAAGTCCCGTCATTTCATTCCAGAAGCCATTTCACACAAATATATGTCATAATTGGAAAGACAATACTATCATCGTGCTGACTTCAATAGCTGAATTACCTTGTGTCGTGGGCGCGGAATCCGTGGCAATCTAAACTGGATTTTCTTCGCCAGGCGACGCTCCATCTGCATGTAGCATAAAGATGCCACGATCAGAGCAAACAACAGGAGTCCGAGCTTAGCCTTGGAAAGGGACCAGAGAAAATGAGCAGCTGAATTAATCTTCATCTTAAACATTGATTTTTAATTCTGAGTTAATATGTAAACAAAAAATATCCACATATTAAGGTGCAGTAACATAATGAATTTTGTGGACAAAATCCAGTGATTTCAGTAGGAATATACTGTATGTGCGATCAGGAGTTACGCGTGAAGGCGAAATTCCCCATGCAGATTTCGCTCATGTTCAAGTTGGTCATGCGAATATTTGGGCTTTTAAACGATTAATCGCAATTAATCGATTAGACCACCTTTACCAAGCAATTTTGTAATTTATGAATTAAACGAGTCATATTTGTACCCTGTTATTTTTGTTTGACTGGCATCCTGTAACAGCAAATGCAAAGTATGCAATCAAAACCTTAAGAAATAAAGGCCTTACTCGCATAGGCAATGCAGACCAAAGGTAGACGATGAAGATGGCAATGGCCTGCCACCAGTGGTAGATGGTGTAGACAAAGTCTAGTCGCTCCTTGTCTTCATACAGCATCCCCAGCAAAACTATACACACAACACTGTAATGTTAAATGATTGCTATAACCTCTCCCAGAATCAGTCTAGATTGCTATTTCCTGTATTTTTTATCTACATCCTGTATGTTTTGAATGTATAAATGCCATTTGTACTCACTGCTCAGTCCAGTCTTGTTGAAAGCAGTGCCCAGACCCCAGAGGGCAGCGAGCACCAACAGATACGGAAGATAGCTAGGTGTTTTGGGTTGGGGCGACCAGCACATAAGGGTTATGATTAGCACAAAGTGCACAAAAGCTCCCGACAGAAGAATAACCGGCCTGGGAAAGCGCAGCAGCATCAGGGCCAGGCCCGAACAGATTGAGGCTGACAAACCATACACCATAACCAACAACCACAGCTTCTCCATCCCGACCGAACACACTCCGTATGACTGAGAAAGAGAGGGATTAAAAAAAAGAGAAAATCTGTTTTAGGTTATGAGTGATTGTGCGCTGTTACTTTAATAGCATAATTAACCTAAACACCAGGCAAATTGATTTACTTGCTTTTTGTAGTTTTTTAAATGGTTAGTCCCCAAAATGAAAATTCTTTCATTATTTACTCACCCTCATGTCGTCACAAATTAAGATATTTTTAAATGAAACCTGAGAGCTTTCTGTCCTTCCATTGATGGTCCAGGTAACCATAACTTAAAAGATTCAAAAAGGTCATCAAGGAATCATAAAACAAATCCATATGAGTGGTTTAATTCAAGACTTATATGACAAACCGATTTAATTTAGGCTTTTATTTACATCTAAACAATGATTGACAGATACGCATGGTAAATGTGGAAGTTGGACCAATGAGGTTTGTTCTAGCATGGGACGCATCACGCAAACGTCCATGTTTACCATATGTGATTTGCTCTATGTGTGTATTTATAGGTGAACAAAAGCCTAAATTAAATCTGTTCATCATTTAAAGCGATCATATCTCTTCAAGACTTTGATTAAGTATCTCTATTCATTAGGGTTCATTTTATGATGCCTTTACGACCTTTTTGAATATTTTATCTGGACTTTCAATGGAGGGACAGAAACCTCCCAGGGTTTTTTAATACATTTATTTTGGTTTGTGTTTTTAAGATTACCCAAAGTCTTATGGGTTTGGAACAACATAAGTGTTAGTTAAAATTGACAGAATTTTCATTTTTGTTTGAAATAACCCTTTAAAGGTATACTCCACTTTTTTTTGGAAATAAGCTAATTTTACAACTCCATAGTAGGAAAAAAATATACTATGGAAGTCAATGAGACCAGAAACTGTCTGGTTACTGATATTCTTCTAAATATCAGAAAATCGGCTGAATGGATTCAAAAATGGTAAAACCCAACTGTTTAACTCTGGTGGAGTTGTAAATAAGCCTATTTCCTAAAAAAGTAGAGTATCCCTTTAATATTGTAGAATGGCAACTAAAAAAATATTTAGTGCTGAGAGCTGAAACTGTGTGACTTTTGGTATTCAGATTTTAACTGTATATTTGATTAAAGTACAGATACACAGTCTATTTTCTCTCACCAGTGTGAGTCCCTGCACGGCGAACAGCACTTCAAAGCCAGAGTAGATGAAGAACGGACAGAGCAGGCGGATACGGTAGTCACGTAAGTGCTTGAAGGGCAGCTGGAAGATGTTCCCCCAGCCGATGCTGCGAAGGTCAATTTCCTCTGTGGGCCGATATGCAGCTCCGCACAGCACCAGGAACTATTTGGGGAACATTGGAAGCACACTGTTAAAAGGGTTCACTCAAAAATGAAAAAGCTTTAACGTGGAACACTCATGCAGGTCTTCTGAAACCATACGATAACTTTGTGTGAGGAACATACCAAATTATATTTTGCTGATATCAATCAAGGGCAAGATTTTTAGTTAACTTAATTCAGGGTTATAACAGTCAAGTGTAACCAGAAAATCCTTTGGGTTTTGATCAACTTGAGGCTAAATAAAAGATTTTAATTTCTTAGGGAAGACATTCATTTTTTATCTATATTTACAACAAAAAAAAGGCCTTAAACTTTGTCTCAGTTCGAAATGTCTATGTGAGAGGACTATCAAGGTCAAACTGTTGTTGGCTATAAACTGTATCTAGTGTTTTACTCACTGATTTAGTCCTAATGTTGGGGGGTATTTAAGATGATGCAGAGAATATAGACATCATAATGGTGATAATAAAGAAAATAATGGTCTTACAATAAGCATGGCAAGGAAGGCCGCCCCCATGAGCACACTCTCCACCTCGATGAGCAGCAGAGAGCGAGGCAAACTGCGTAAGACTGTCTTATTGAAATTCTCGATCACGCCTTTCCCACTAGCACCTGAGAGAGAGAGGATAAGATGAGAAGAGAAAATTAGGGGGCAAAAACAAAAGTGTTGCATTTATAATTTTGTTCAGAGTATCTAACAAGACTGCAAATGTTTTAAACTAAAAGTTGATCTGGATGCATAAAGTTTAATAGACTTGTTTCAGGTTTTTCACTATACAACATGGAAAGTGGTTGACGTCCCACATTTTGCAGTGATGCTGGTGATTTGGCGTGATTGGCCATTTTTGCTATTTCAAATATTGGTTTAAAAAAAGGCCTTATCGTCATCTCTGCTGAGAGCCAGGAAGAGCCAGACACATATCAGTGCATTGAAGAGCAGATGTGCTGACGCCCTTGGTTTGCAGCAAGTCAGAAGTGTGAAGTTTAATTTGCCAAATGACTGATATTTTTTTTCCATCAGATCCAACCGATTGTAAATATTCTTGACACGTTCGGTTTTATTTTGCGAGATATGTTCTCATCATCAACACATGGAACTAACACATATTGGTTATACAAGATGGTTTTGATAAGATTTTGAAATTGTTTTCTTGGGTGTTAATTGCATTTGGACACTTTTAGGCCATATTTAACATTAATTTAATTGATGAACAATGCTGACAGAAAATGTCTAATTGTTTCCTCAAAAATATTAAGTAATAAAATGATTTCTGAAGGATCATGTGACACTGAATACTGAAGTAACAATGCTGAAAATTCAGCTTTGCCGTCACAGGAATAAATTACATTTTAAAACACATTCGAATAAAAAACAGATCTTTAAAATTGTAACAATATTTCACAATATTACTGTTTTTGATCAAATAAATGCAGCCTTGGGGGGCATTAAACTAAAGGCTTCTGTAAAAACCCTTTATTTACCTTTATTTTACCAGGAAATAGTCCCACACTTACATAACTGCACTGACAAACTTTTGAATGGCAGTGTATACATAAATAGCATTTGGTATGATAATTTGTTATTATAAGAATGGCTTGTGTGTCGATTATTTTTGGGGCCACTGCACATGGAGATTGAACTTTTTCTTGTAGAGTCTTGTAGAGCTGGTTTTCAAACAACAGCTGTTTAGGTGAGATATTGTTTTTCCACAGTGTCTAAGTTTTTCTTGTTTTTAAGTTTTGTTGCTCCCTTATAAATATATGTTATACATCTATAACTTATGCTTGGTGTGGAAGTTTTTATCATTTTTTTTATAGTTAGTGGAAATATAACTTCCAGAATTATCCAACAAAAGAACATCTTTTTAAAAGTCTAAAAGTTTAGAAAATCTGGAGTACTTTATAAAGTTCTTCTTTTACTGTTCTTATTCTACATGAATCAAGGATGTCAAACCTCCACAAAAGGACATGAGAACTAACACTTTGCAAATGTCATCCTTTGCTCCTAAAATGTCAGCGTGTAAAGCTAAAAAGAGGATTTTACCACACTGTGTGACTTTGAAGAGAGTGTGATTGTAATCATTCAGAAAGTTATTGAGGAACAGCACCATGGGGAACTCGGCAAACACGAAACTCAGCTGCAGGGAGAGAGAAGAGAGACAGTGAGTGAACTATATAAATAACTGCATGTTAATGCACAAACCCACATATGCAGCTGGCATCTGACACACACACGCAGCTGTGAATATACACAAATACGTTAGTTATGATGGCAAAGGGGAGAACACAACTAATCAGAGGCTAACTATTACTGCTTACAGCCTTTCACACATTTTATGAGTGCCTTTTTTTACGTCTTATCTTAACTCACATGGAAAACAATGTAGAAGACGGATTGGAAAATAATGATGTAAGGATGGAAGGCTCCTTTGGGGGGTTTCTTCTGCTCCTGGACATGTTCGTCCTTGTAGTTCACATACTCGTAGTACTGCTGGGCCATTCTGATAAGCACACAGGTGGGAAGTAAGATACAAATAGATGTATAACTGAGTAGTGAGCTTTTGCTTAGACGATGTGAGGAGCTGAGAACTGCCAGCTAAATAATCAGAAAAATAATGACCAGGCTTCCTAAATACTTCCAGTTTATCAACTCACAGATTTGATTGGTTGAGTTGGTTGCACTCTGGGAAATCAACCTAGAAAAGGCTTACAGTAACTGCTAAAACTAGGATATTTTTTTGTTTTACACAGCTAAGGATTGACCAGTTTTATAATTCTGCCCTATAACAAATTCCAGTAATTTTTTTCATGTTATGGCCAGTAACCGCAAAATATATAAGAGAAACATTTTAAAAATCTCTAATATTTGTCAATAATCCATATCGTAACAATAAAATATGCATCACAACTGCACCTTTAGTTTTGCTTTACTTTGCTAAATATTATGGCAAATGAATTAGCGCAATATTAAGAAGTAAAATAAAGTACTGTAAATGCTTAAAATATGAAATGATAGGCATATACAGTACTGCTCAAAATTTGAAGTTGGTAAGATTGTTTTTTTCATGTCTTCTGTTCACTAAATTTGTTAGATCAAAAATACAATAAAAATGCTTATATCGCGAAATATTATTACAATCTAAAACAACTGTTTTCTTTTTTAATATATTAAATTTCATTTATTCTGTGATGGAAAAGCTGAATTTTCTCAGTATTCAGTGTCACGTGATCCTTCAGAAATCAGTCTAACATGCTAATTTGGAGCTTAATGTTCCCCTGACATGAAATTTTCACTTTCTGAGTTTTTTTAATATTAATATCAGTTCCCCTATCCTGTATATGGCCCCTAGTGGCTTGAAATTTCAGTCAGTGTAAACCAAGCTTTGGCTATCTTTCTCTAGAAATGCGCCGATACAGCTTCCTAAAGTTTTGTATGGTCCAAACATTTCACCGACGACTGTTTCCTCAACTTGGGCCATTACAAAGCTGGCCTCGGTGAACGAAAGCATCAACCAAGCATCAATTTCTGATGTGTAGCCTGATTGTTCAAGTTAAGACAGGTAATCTTTCTCTCAAAATCGTGTGACTTTATTTTAGTAGGATGAAAATAATCTTATTTAAATTGTGAACAAATTATACAGAAAGCGATTAAAGAACAATCTTTTCACACAGCGTGATTTGGGCAACTTGTTATGAAATCAATGACGCACGTTACACTGCACAACGAAGCTCTTACTGTATGTACATCATCATGTTTGCATTGGTGAAAGCATTAGAGAGTGCAGAAACTGCATTGCAATGGTAAGATCTTCATTCTCGCGATCAACAGACTGTCATCGGCTTGCTCAATCACAGCAACATTTTATGTGATGGGAATAGATCTAATCTCACTATTTGTTAAACTCAATAGCTGTAATAGTAAAAACGTATAATAGCTGTAGTAAAAGTATTCAGTATGTAATATGCAGCTATTTCATATGCAAGCATGTCAGCCAATCACAGCAGTGGGCGGTTACACTGAATCCCACAGCAGACACGCCCCTTCAAACCGAGCGTTCAAATCAGAGGCTAAAATGTCTTTTATTTATAAATTATGACTATTTTTGATCTAAAAACACACTAACATTATAAGAGAAACCCAGAAAACATTATAAAATAAGAAAATAACAGTATGTCAGGGGACCTTTAAGAAACATTTCTTAATATTACCGGCATTATAAATGTTGACATTGTTCTGGTTAATATAGAGTTTTCTTTCAGGATTCTTTGACTAATAAAAAGTTCAAAAGAACAGCATTTATTTGAATTTTGTCATATTATAAATATTTTTTTTGCTGTCACTCTTGATCAATTTAAAGCATCCTTGCCGAGTAAAAGTATTAATTTCTTCCAAAAATAAAATTGATCAACGCACCGCTTTTGAACACCCTCACCTGGTAATGTAGTTTCCCAAGGATGCCCATAGAGGAACAATGACAACACCAATGGCCACAGCTGATGGTACAAGAGTGTAGTATCGCTCCCAGTAATTGGTTGAAACAAAAAGAGCATAGATGCCTGAAGCTAGGAACATCATCCATTTAGTCCCCAGAAATCTGAGGAAGAAATAGAGAAATAAACTTAAATTAAAAGTGAAAGAGTGCCCGTATTGAACTGCAAAAGTCATTCTTAGTTTACACCATGGGTGTGAGAAGACCTTTGGTGCTAAAACTGCTCAAGCATTAAGTGGACAGTAAAGAAGTGCTGCTAATAACAGTGTTGGTGGGTGACAAACAAACATCCAAAGAACCAAACTAAATGAGAAAAGCGGAATAATGTAAGTTTGCATGAGCATTACCTAGTACCAACAAAACAGAAATGCAAGGAAATACACTAACAACAGTCAGTATCACAGTATGCTACCTAATGAGCACCGGTGTGTAGAGCAAGCCGACGATAGGCGTAACGTTAATGCCCATCAGCATTTTGTTGTCGATATCCTCCAGCCCTAGGGTGCCATACTTGACCTCTCGGTACGTCTCATCATAGTGCAGAATTAACTGCATCTGTAGCAGACCTAGAGAGAAACAATTTGTGAAAAAAAAAAAACAGGCACAACACTGCCAAATCCTTACTTATGCCAAGATATTTGTCAGCTGTTCCTCAATTTCACAGTCTCAGACCAAATGAGACATCTTTGAGGCATTAATGCCAATAAACTTGCTAAAAAAGACCAGATGAGTGAAGTGTCACTCAAGTATGCCATCCACAAAGCATGTCATATTCATTGGCACTGCATAGAAGGAGACAGTGCATAATAAAATCCCACTGAGACGTAGAGTCCTACTCAATGTCGTATTTACAGTAGAATCTTTATATAAAACTGCGCACGCAGACTTTAAAGAGTATGAGGTCATCGCTGGACTGAATCATACTGTGTGCCTGTGGTGTGTGGTGCGTAAATGGCTGACCCATGTAAACGCTGTAGATGATCATTCCTCCGCAACTGGCCCCCACCACATTCTTCACTACACCCAGCCTCTTTCGTCTGTAGTACTTGCGCTCCTCTTCCTCCTCATCGTAATCAGGATGTGGGCCGAGAAACTCCTCCACCTGTAGTAGAGGTTTTGTAAAAGTTAAACAAAGAAACGTTGGTAACACTTTACACTAAGGTTCATTAGTTAACTACATTAGTTAACATCAACTAAGAATGAACAATACTTCTTCAGCATTTGTTAATCTTTGTTAATGTTAATTTCTAACATTTACTAATATGTTATTAAAATCTTGTTAGCATTAGTTAATGCACTGTGAACTAACATGAACAAACAAAAACAGTATCAAATGTATTTCTCATGGTTAGTTCATGTTAGTTAATACATTAACAAATGTTTAATAAAAGAACCTTATTGTAAAGTGTTACCGAAACGTTTTGATGGAATATTGGAGATTCTGCATTTTAGCATATTTATGACATTGATGAATGTCCATTTTTTGATTCAACTTTTCACTCAAGTTTTTTGTTTTTGTTAATATATAGTACCGTTCAAATGTTTGGGCTCAGAAATTAAAAGTTAAAGATGCATTAAATTGATCAAAAGTGTCATTTATACTGAAACAATAAATTATATTACCTATATATATATATATATATATATATATATATATATATATACACACACACACACACACACACACATATATATATATATATTTGCCAATAATGGCAGACAGGAAACAAGGAGCTGGCTTAAATTCAGGAAGTAGTGCAGCTGTGCATAAAGCCAATTGAAGAACGTTCTAGAACCCTCTAGAATCATTAAAATTACTAATTATCCAATCTGTTGATTCTATTCTGCTAACAAAAAGTTTCAAGTCTTGTCGTCATTACAAGAAAAGTACCAGAAGAAATATCAGGCAACATGCTATAAGCCGTGTCTTTGAAAGACCTCAAACTACCTGTCCCTGTATGTTTCCTTCAGGACCGGGCAGCTGCACCGGATCATCTCCAACAGCAGGGAGCGCGTCGTTGACTTCAGCCTCGCTGTACACGTTATCTTCAGTTATTAGGGCTGCCATCTGGCGGCCGCACTGCTCCTTAACCACAAGAGAGATGCAGGACAGGTAGATCAATGATAATGACGATTTCAATAAAGTAATGCATTCATTTATTATTGGAGTTAATAAAAAAACAAGGTTTGGGATCGGATAATATAAAACAAGTGTACAAAACCGGTTAAATCGACATCAACACCACTAAAGTTTAAAACATTTAGGTAGTTTTATTATGCAATGAAGCTTGCCGATACTGTTGGGCGAAGTAAGTAAACATTAACTTTGAGCAAATAACTCACCAAACTCGTAACGATGAACTTCGCTACAACGACAAACTCTGCAAAGTCTTTTAAATGATTGAAACGCAACGTTAAGAAACATATATCGAGCCTCTAATAAAACTTCCCCCTTTGAAACTGTTCCGAGCTGCTTTTATTAAGAATACTGAGAAGGAAATGAAAGTGTTCTTTCAAGTTCCCCATTTTCTTAAAGGGATAGTGCTTCGATATGTCGGCTATGCTCACAGTAGCGTAGCCTATTACACAAGGAAATTGGAAGACAGCCTGCTTGTATTCTCTCGCACAATGTTTGTGAAAGGAAATTAATGAGGAAAAACTAACATACTATCAACATACCAAGTAGGCCAACAATAAAAAAGCTTGATACATAGGCCAACAATAAAAAAGCTTGATACAAAATGACCATTTATATCTGACTCTGACTCTTATATGAGTAGCCTAATGTGAATTCAAAAAATACTTCTTTCAACACGTTTTTTGCCCCTCTACAATCATGTGAAAAAGAAAGTACACCCTTTTGAATTCTATGGTTTTACATATCAGATTCAGGACATAATAAAAAATCAGGGCCAAGTGCAGAAGACAACAAACCATGCCAACATGCCTGGTAGTGTCGGACCAACTGCAACTATGAGCAATTAAATACATTTTAAAGGGTAACTAAACCCCTGGTCAGAGCACCTGAGACAGGTCTCTCTGTAGGCAATGGTGTGGTTAGCAGGTGCCTGCTTACATCACAGGGGACCACAACTTCCAATAGTAAAATTCCACTGTAGTAGCCTAGGTAGCCACCGTTCAACCTGAGGAGGGCAACACTCACACGTTTTTACACCATATATTGTAGAATTGTAACACTTTATACTCAAATGTCAAAAAAATGACTTGAAACAATAAACAGCATTAATAAAGCGTCTTATAGATCATTAACTAAAAAAAAGTTGTTTTAGGGTTTAGTTACCCTTAAAGATGATTTCAAGCTAAATGGGTGGAAAAGTCATATATACCGAAACTAAAAATATGATTTAATGGTTTATTTGATTTCGGATGTAGTCCATGTCTGCCAATCTCCAAAAATGAACAGGAAATGTCCCCAAAATTAAAACCCAACAGCCTGTCCGATAAATCTTATAACTGGCCATATTTGGATCTTCCAACAGGACAGTGATACACAAACAAACATCACAACCACAAAACCAAGCATCTGCAATGCCGGTCCCAGTCCCTGACCTGAACCCTATAGAAAATGAGTGGTCTGAACTGAAGAGAAGAAGTGCCAACATGGATCTGGGAATCTGCAGGATCTATAGAGATTCTGATTGGAGGAATGGTCTCTGATCTCTCGTCAGGTGTTCTCCAAACTTCTCAGGTGTTCTCCAAACAAAATCTCTCTTCCTAATTTTAAATAAAGGACCAGAAGCTAAACAGATTGGTAAACATTTTAATTTTGTTATGCAATAAAGGTACATTTTGTAAAATGACTCGGAAAATGTAAAAAATTACAATGACGTGTCAACATAAAAAAAAAAAAAAAAAAAAAAAGTCACCTACGATTTCACAAGGACACAATTTCACAACACTCAAGAAAATCTCCCCAACCACACAGGGTTTTATTCCTGTGATGTTAATAATGTTCATGCTAACAAACTAACAACTGGGGCAAGCTGTGTCCCACCTCCTTGCACATCTAACATTGAATCAATATTTGTCTCAATATTGTTCATGTTATAATGTTTATATTGATGTCCATGCTGCCTGATTTCCCCGTAACGGATGTCCAAAGTGCCCACCGACCCCATCCAAGGCCTTCAGCCCCACCCTTGGAGTCCATGTCGGGTCTTATCCAGTGCCCGCAGCGGCCTTCCTCATCACCTCTTCATCCTGAACGGAAAGCTCAGTGAGTTTACGGCCAAGTCTCTCATGCAAGTCCAAGTACTTGGCAACACAGCGGTCCAGACACACAGCTTCCCCCTTTGAAAGTTCTGCTTCCTTGTAATGAGGCGGAACACACTTCTTGTGACACGCATTGGTCATTCTGCATGAGGAAAAAAGACGGGAGAGATGAGATGACAGATTATGGACCAGTTGTTCAAAAGTTATCTGATTGGATTGGTAAAATCTTGAAAATGGGTTGCTCAAAAGAAGAATTTGGGGTTTTTAAATTGGATTAGATCACAAAATCAAATCCTGGTTTTCATCTGGATTGTGTTATTTAAAACTTTTTTTTAGTAAAATTGGGTTACCTTTGTAAATATGTATTCTCCACTGTATATAAACGACATTAGACGAACCAGTAGAAAGTTTCCAACAATTTGATCCCTTATTGGATGTATATTTGTTTGTTTTTGTTGTGGGTCACACGAGGGCTACGGAAAGAATGGTAATTTGAAAATACTATAGGTTTTCTTCAAATACAAAGCTTAATGCTTAGTCCTGAAGTATCCCTTTAGTGGAAATAACATCATATTATTTATTTCCATCAAGAGGTGCATCGATTTTTGGTCAAGATTTTGAATTGACAATGCAAGACTCCCGCACTCTGTAAAGTCTCCTCCAGCAAAACCCAAAGACTTTCAACGAATTTAAGGTCTTGGACTCAGAGGTGCCAATTCATGTGTGAAAATTATTTTACAAGCTCCCTACCAACCATTCTTTCACAATTTGAGCCAGATAAAGCTTGACATTGTCATCCTAGATTCTAGGACTTAGAATAAAGCCATGATATGTTTTCCTACATGGTTGTTTATGAAATTAAAACTACACACTCCATCATTTAGGGTTGGAAGAACTGTTGCCAAACATATAACATGCAAGAAATATCATCACTGCAAAAATAATTCAATCATTGACTCTTAAAAATTTGCCTATTTCAATCCAAGCAGCTACTTTTTTGGCCGGGCAGTGCACATCAATAATAATTGATAGAATAAAGGATTTTCAAAATAACCCGTTTAGTTGCAGTCATACTAAATACATACATAACAGGATTTAATGCAATGCATTATTGATCTAACAGGCAGGTTACATTATGGGTTATAAAATCATCAAGTACTAAGTTTGATCATGCTTTAAATTATTCAAGTATGAGTTCTTAAGGCCTGGTGTCTAAATAAGATCTAATAATAAAATAAAACGTTTATCATGCCATATAGCCATAAGCTAATTTTGCTACAAAATGCTATTCATTAGTTACGTAATCTAATACACAAGTCCATATTTTTTCCTGCTGTCAGATATCGAAAACGTCAGTAATCTGACATAAAAAGCATGCCGTTATATATTTAAACCATCAGAGCTTCATACCGGTTATACATATCAGCCATCATTTCGACCTCTAGCTCCGCGGCGAGCTGCTGCGCTTTCATGGGGTCCATCTCGGCAAATAACCTTTCGGTTCACCCTCGCTCAAACCCACCGGACAGCTCGTGGGTCCCGTTCAACAAAGAGCCCAGAGAAGCTTGCTTAACCTTCAGTGTGTGTCTGCTTGACCGGACCGGAGGAAGTACCCACGTGGATCCTTTCCATCCAGCGTTGTAATTGGCACTTCCGCTGACAATAAAGTTTTCCATTCAAAACAAAACCAACTGCTACATTTGCTTTGTTGTTCCTGCGATTGTAAATGAATTAATGCTCTTCTTGAAGTATTTTTGTGTAATGAAAGATACTAAATTGTTTTATTTTAACTGTATTTTATTATTTTACGTTACTTGAAACAACTGGAAGTCATAGGAATTGGTAAAAAAGTGAAACTATTACCACGAGTTCTCGCATCTTTTTACCAAATGACTTTAGTTCTGATTACACAGATATGAAAACATAATTCTATAGAAATCACACTCACAATAAACATATATATATATATATATATATATATATATATATATATATATATATATATATATATATAATTCTATAGAAATCACACTCACAATAAACATATATATATATATATATATATATATATATATATATATATATATATATATATATATATATATATATATATATATATATGCTTTCTTATTTCTTTGCAAAAATATCAGATAACAACAGAGGATATATCCTATAGTAACACAAATAAAGTCAGGCCAAAATAAATTATACCAAATATGTATATTGTATTTGTATAATTTTACATATACAAAAATTAAGCGCACATCAAAAAGTCTTGTATATAATATAGACATTTATTTTAATTTACATAATTTTATATGTAACCTTATACATGTAAGAGACAGTCAAAAATAAATGAAGATGCCAATTCACTTTAGTAACATCAAACTGACCAAAAAAAAAAGAGAGAGAGATTTCTCACCATTGGATGTGTTAAACTTTAGGTTTTGAGAACTTTCAAACATCTGCTATTGACTTCAAAATGTGAAACATGTACGCTTACCATAAACATAAAATTTTATTCCGTCTCTTCTCCAGTGACATCTACCTCCTCTTCTTCAGTGGTATCCAACTCGTCCTCTTGGTCCAGAAGACCCACAACAGGCAAAGTGACAACCTGTCCAGCTGCCAAGAACCCTAAAGGAAACTTTTCTACAGACTCCCCTACAACATCTACTTCAATGTCTTCTTCATCTAAGTGGCAGTCATCTTTTGATTCTGAATCGCCCCCAAAGGACAGCACCGTTGAGACATCTTCATTGCACACATTGGGGCTGTGAAAGTTTGAACCGTCAGCTTGGACAGAAGGAGCATCTGTGATTATTTCTTGAGAAAAAGTTAGGAGAACAAAACAGGAGGATCAGGAATATTGAATATTATTATTAACAATGTAAATTTCACAATTTACCTCCTTTTGATGGCTCATCTGCAGTCTTAGCACTTGAGATGTGTCCTTCCTCTTCCTCCAAAAGGGTCTGTCCATCGAACATCTCAGCTCTGTATTGAACCCCCTCCACATCAATATAGTCATCATCCGACCCCTTGGTGGTTCTCCAACGTTCCTCGTTTTCCTCTACAAAAGTATGTCCTCTCAGATCTTCAGTTTCTTCAATCATCTGATTGTCTTTGTTCCAACCTAAATCCTTTTCTTCATTGTTCTCCAAACAATCGGTCACCCAGTCAATATCCTGAGAGTCAACACCACAACCACATGCTGCCTGAACTTTCTTTTCACTATCTGATGTCCTCTCAAATGAACGCTCATTAGAAACTATAGTTTCCAAGTCATTTTTGACATATTCTTCTTGTGTAATATCAGGATTCAAACAGAAATTCATTTCTATTCCCTCCATCACTGTCACTTCATTGGTAGTAACAACATAGTTCGTATTTGTGGGTGAACAATCATGAGCATCATCAATATCCCCATCAGGTGACATTATTTCCTTCTCAGATGTTAACAGGACAGAAATCTCAGTTGTATGGTCTAGAATGTCTTTTCCCATCTCATTTTGGGAATCACTATTCTGTAAAACAGTGGCTGCTCTACTTGAGCTATCCTCCATGGAAATATCTCCGTCTTTACCTGAATATTTCACATTATCTGGCATGTCTCCACATGACAACGGTGACCTTGCATGATTGTCAGATACCTCCACGTCTTTGTTTTCGTTTATCAGCGAAGACATCTCTGCTTTTTTCTCCCCACAAATGTCCTTTTTGATCAGTTCACTGCTATTCATCACTGATTTACTATCAATGTTATCACTTTTTCCTCCTTGGAATTTTTGAAGGCTAAAAGACGAGTCTCGCTGGCTTGCAACACTTGAATGAGCCTGGTGGAAAATTTGATCGAGGATACTTGGTCCCTTCGCCTGGCCAGCATATTTAAAGTGAGAATTCGGCGTTGCCGGTGCAAAATTGCCATTAACATCGGCTTCTTCCATTTCTGTTGAGTCTTTCACCTGCTGTGGATTTGGTTCTTGCTTACTACCCTGTTCAATCATATTGGCTGTCTTAGTTTTTTCCACTTCACAATCATCTTGGCCTGAAGTGGGCATTTTCTTTGCATTGCTACACAAGTGAGCTACGTTTTTTTCTGATTTAGGTGGTCTGCCACGACCACGTTTTACAACACCAGTGAGACGTTGTTTAGCTGGTCTGCCACGACCACGTTTTACAACACCAGTGAGATGTTGTTTACTGGCGGCGTCTAACAGAGGCATTTTCTTACTGAGAGGTGAAGTAATTTCTCGTCTTCTCTTCGTAGCTGAAGCTACTCTTGTGCTTGCACTGGTCATTCGGGTACTGACTCCATATGTGTCAGAATTTGATGGCTTAATGTCTCCGGAGTGGGGCTCATCACATTTGGATATCCTCAGTTGAACCTCATCCCCCTTTTCTAGGTTTTGGCACTTCGTGTTCCCTTTCACGCTTGACTTTTGAGTTGCAATCTTACGTTTTCTCGTCCTTCTCTGTTTAGGATGCTCGCTATCATCGCTCACACCAGGCTGAATGAAGTTTGAGCTACTCCCACTGATCAAATTATTATGTGAAAAGGAAGTCTTTAATTCTTGACATTCTGGAAGGTCAGGGCATGATCGATTTTTGCAGGCGTCGAGGTCATGCTGTGGACGTGGGTGGGAAATATCAATCATTGTGCTTAGAGGGAAGTCCAATATTAGTGGTGATTCAGAAAGCCACAAGGGAAGGTTGTGTGTTTCAGAGTCTTGCCTGAGTGATGGTTTTGATGGTTCTTGTTTTAATGGAACATCACTGTCTTCTTTTTCTGATTCAAGGGGGGAAAGGCATTGTAGTAATGTTAAATTTGGCCTATCCTCAAGTATGCTGGTCATATCAAGGCTAGGCTTTTCACCAGTTGCAACAGAGTTTGGGACAGCTGTGGCTTTTGGAATTAAACTCAAGCCTTCTATAAGTGATGGGGGAGAGTTTCTTGACGCAGTTGCCCGATTCTGAACTTGGTTCAAGTGGTCCTGTTTAGGTGACAGAGTTAGGAGTGCGACTGTATTGGAACTTGACTGATTGTGAAAGCCTGAGTGGTCTGAAAAAAACAATTAGTAAAGTAAGTAAACAATTAGTAACCAAAAATGAGTTAGTAAAAAAAATTGTAAACAAAATAATGCATGCATGCACACATGCATAGTCTAAAGCCGCGTTTCCACCGCAATTACCAGGAGCTATTTGTCCCAGGAACTTTTTTCATAGGAACTTTATTTGCCCCAGTTGCTTTCGGCGTTTACACCGCAGACTAAAGTACCGGGAAGATTAGTCTAGTGACGTTGAAGTGCGTTCGACTGCTCCTCCCAGTCTTTGCGTTTGTTTTGAGGTTTTTTGAGTGCGTTTTGAGTTTTAAGTATGGAGGATATCCAAGCTTTTCCAAGATTCAAGATTCAAGCTTTTGTGGAATCTCCTATTGGTTTACTTTTTTGGTAAGCTATTGGTTTACTAACGAGGTAATAAACAAAACGGCAGAAAAGAGACAAGCACTAATACTAAAGCGTATTCAGAAAGCTCGTAATGCTAGATATAAAAGTAGACAACATTTGTTATCAGCTATAGGGGACATTGACCGTGAGATGGATCGGGCAGAAAGAACCAGATTGGTAAGAACCAAGAAGCTCAACCATTCAGCATGTTCAGCGCACAAGTCCAACCCCGAAAGTTCCTGAACTTTGAAAACGTACTACCTCGCCAGCAGGGACTTTCTGGGGGGATTTTTTTTTCTTCACTTAGACCCTGGTTCCTGTGGTGTAACACACCAAGTACCACCCCAAAGTTCCTAGTTCCTGGGGAAAGTTCCTGTGGTGGAATCGCGGCTTAAAATAACATAAACCAAAGACTTTACCTTTATCTTTTTGTCCTGAAGACCCAGCTTGTATTGCTGTCTTGCTAACATCAGACTCCCTCATCTCTGGCCCACAACTTTGCGCAAAAAGCGAGGGACCTTGAGTAGAGGCCTCAGAGCCCTTTTGCCCATCTTTTTGTTCTTGAGAAGGACCTGGATGATCTTGCTCACTCAGATTTCTGTCTAATGGCACCAACGGAAGGATATTTAAACCCATCATGAACATATCCTCCAAGAGCATTGCAATATGTTCATCCGATTCGTCTGCTTGGGGAGGGCTGGAAGATAATGGTGGTACATCCAAAGGGGAAGAGACAGAAATGTGATGTGGATTACGAACACTTTTATCTGAAGAGGCATGTGTGGAGGAACTAGAGGGGGAAATAGGCAGGTCCGTCTGTGTGGTGAGAGTTCCAAGACTTTGACCAGGAATCACACTAGATGGGCAGCTCTTTAGTCAGATATAAAGTAAAAATAAGATTATGAAAGGGAATTTTGCTGTAGAATGGTGGGTCTCTATAATTTTAAACATATACTGTAATATATAACATAATAAACAAATTAAGCATAGTTATGCTCACCAAGGCTGCATTTTTACTTTGCAAAAATAAGAGTAAAAATTGTAATATTGTTGTCTATTTTAATACATTGAAATATGTAATTTATCCCTGAATTTTCAGCATTATTACTCCAATCTTCAGTGTTACATGATCCTTTAGAAATCATTTTAATATGCAGATTTGGTGCTTAATGAAAATTTCTTATTATTATAATCAATATTGAAAACAGGTGTGGTGCACTGCCCCAATGTGTTTTAACAATGTGTGTGTCTGTGTATGGCAACAAATATAGCACCCAGATTTTGAATATAAATCCTTACCTGAGTTCGAGGTCCACACTCTTTTGCTTCTTCTGGCCTCTTCTCACTCTCACCCTGGACGGAAACAAGGAGGTTACTTTCCCAACAAGCTCCGCTCCTTCTGCTCAGTTTTATCTTTACTTTAAGCTGGTCCAGTTTGGGCTCTTTCAGTTCCGTAGTAGTGTTTTTTTGTCCGTTATCTGCCTCTAAAAGCTTTTGGAAGTCTTTGCCTGAAACATTCCTACTTTTTTCCACCACTCCAATTTGGTTTGATTTGTTCCCTTCAACATTAAGAAGCTTTATCTGGTTTTGTTGACGAGTTATTTTTTTTAATTGGCTTTCTCTCTTTGCCATTTTCCACTTTCTCTTAGTCTTTGTTTTATGATGGTCTGATATCGATGCTTCTGTCACGTCAGCGAGGGAAGGAACTGAGGCATTACTGATCAAATTTAAACCTCTAGTTGGATTAACTTCTTCCAAAGACTGTGATGGTGGCAAATCAGGCCCCAACAAGCCACAAGGTTGCACTGAAGTCACTGAAGCAGTACTGCTCTGTGTCTTCAAAGGTTCAGACATGATTTCACTTTCCTGGCTCTTCACGCTGTCTTCTGTCTGTACACTAGTCTCTTTACAACAACTCCCAACATCCACAACTCCTCTGTCTACCCACACTCTCTTTTTTCCAAAAAGGTTTCTAAGTCCAAGTCTATGGGCAGCAGCCATTACTTCCTCATGTTCGCTTCGACTCTCGATCTCCATTTCACCTGAGTACAGAAACCCAACTAGCTTCAGTAAGGCATGAGATCCTACAGCCTCAAGGCTCACAAGCCTGTTCTGCCCTGCATGTGGAGCGGATGAAGTGGAAAGGATTCTTGAGAAGATGGGGCTCAGAGCAGCTAACACACAGCTGTGAGCAGGAACACAGACACCTGAAGAAATGAAAAGTATTTTTAGATAATAGAAAAATCATTGTTTTCATTCCACTGTTCTTTTGCTTGTGGAATAATTTTCCAATACTATCTGCACAGCTGAATCCCTGAAAAAAGTGAGCACTTAACTGCATACAGCACAATCATCTCACAACTTGTTAGCTTGTACCAGCAATTCTTGAATTCATTGCCTCATTGAGGAATACAACGTGATTCATATTAAAATCTGCTAAATTTATAAATCTAAAAGCCGAGTACAAATTATATTTTCAATGACCACAAAATAAAGTCTTTAACTAACAATAACATCTTAAATTTTAAAATTTATAACAAAAAATGGCCCAGCAAGCAAATCAACTGCCCCTAAAAAAATGGGGCTAATATTATTATTGTTGCGTTTGAATCAGTCAGTGATGTGCTAAATTAACTGCTTTAGAGTAAAAGACAATGAGTATAAGTAAAAAAAAAATTTTTTACGACAAGTAGGATTCATTTATAACAGTAGACATTAATTTCTATGGTATCTGTCAACAATTGCTGACTGTGGAAATCATGGAATCAGGTCTACATATGATTTGTTTACAATGCAAGTAATAAAGTTGACAGCTTTTTCCAGTGACAGTGTTTGTGATCTCTGCTCTTACCTTCTGTTTGTAGAAGAGTGTCACAGAAGATGCTTCCCTGCTGCTGCTTCTGAAGTTCACCAAGTAGGAATAATGCAAAGTCAGGATGCTGATACTTCCACATGCTGGCATCAACTTCAGTCTAAAATACATTTAGAAACTTCAAAACAAAAGGTAAGGCTGTTTGTGATCCAGAAAAATTCCACTTTCTTCAATTCAGCGAGATATAAATTTACTTACTTTGTGTTATCAATTCAGATCCAAAAGCTGTAGACTAAAATAACCAACATTGGTACAAGTAGAGGCTTTACATAGCTTTGATAGGCCTATGTATACACATAGAAAAGTTCAAATTTGAGTCTGAGGACTGATCGGGCAATTTTATTCTCAATTCAAAACATTGTGTCAAATTGCAAATAACGTTAACGTTACATGTATCAGTTCAGCCATACTCTCGATCTCGAAGGTAACAAAATGTCAACCGATCCTGATGACGCTAGTATTTTCACCGCCTTTTCATGCACTAAGTGCACGTGCTTCACCAATAGTATACCGATGTTATAATCCCAAACCAACAAATAAGTTTACATACGCAAACACAGGTGATATGTAGGACACGTGAGCCGCTCCATAATCTCATGTCAACCGACTCTCGCTCTTGATCTACTCAGTCAGTGGCTTCAGAGGTGAGATTCTCAGTGATTCGAATATTTTGAATCGATTCACCAAAAAGATCCACTCACTGAATTGTGAACCTAACGTAGGCTACTTCGTTCCAACAGCGCCATCATGTGAGATAATCTTAAACGAGTATGTAGAGTCATTCACTACGATTTTATTGTTTAATCATTAACTGTGTATAGAAGTTTACACATTCATAATAAATATTCCGCCTGTGTTCTCTCATTTGTGTGCGACTCGCTGATGTTTTTGGGTCTCACCGCAGTGAATCCAAACCTCACTAGGGTTCGCTAAAGAGGGGTCACAAGCTCACTCGTCTTTGAGGGTTATATTTAGTGTTAACTCTTTGAGGGTTACATTTAGTGTTAACTAACAGTGTCTGGCGAATAACTACTATACAAACCTGTACTATTTGTATTACGCTTTCATTAAAACCATTTGTTTACCAGGATATGAAAAATCTCACGTTAACTGCCCTGTTAGCAAGGCGCATGCAGCATTGTTTCATTTTTGTGTGAAAACATGTTAAGTGAGATTTTACTACCGAATACTGAGGGAAATTATGTAAATTAAAGTATATATAAAATATATGAAGGTATCTCTGAAGTGAACTGATCTATAAAATATCTGATCTAAGAACTGATCTATGAAAGCCTTATCTTTAATCCACATCCAATAGATCACGAACAACTGGAAGCTCATATAAATTCATCGGTTAAAAAGGGTGGGAACCATGAAAAAAACATTTAGCTCTTAGAAAATTCTATAACACTGAAAAATATTTTACAGAAAATAGGTGTGTCAGGGGTTCAAATATTGTTAACAATGGAGGGCCTTGAGTCAAAAAAGGACGAGAACCACTGGTTTAACCTAGTTGTTTCCAGTTTTATTTTTAAGCTGACAACTAGCAGTTTATGATTTTCATCCAATTTATATTTAAGTCCTCACTGTCTCCACTAATTTGTAATTTGACACGATTATATATATCATGTCAGAACCATATTTACCAGTAAGCAGCAACTCTATAATGTGCTAAAATGGACTTATCAAATTTATCTCATACATTACATTCTCATCAAGTGAAGAATTTTAAACGAATGTATTAAATTTGTTAAAGTACAAAAATGCTCTGTGAATCACACAAAAATTCACTGTCAGAACCTTGAAAAAAAAATCATTCTTTTATTAAAAAAAAACAGTATTGCTAAGTTACACGTTCAATCCACGAAAGAAAGGTGCAATGTTTAAGACCAAAGGTAAAGTGTTGAAATATAGGAATTTTGAATCAAGATCCACAAGTTAGTGTTGCAGAAAAAAATGGCATGTTAACTGACAGAACATGACACAAAGATTTTTTTCCTTTCGTCTTTAATTAAAAGATATAAACTGTAAATGCATTTATTTAAAAAATAAAAATGATTGCATATGCATTCACCCACAACACCCCAGAAAAACAAAATCAGCCCCAATCATAAAATACAGAAAAAGAAAAGAGCAACAGGACAAAAACCAAAAGGAGGGAAAAAAAATAATAATTAAAATTAACAAATATTCTCTTGTATATATAGTTAAATGTGCTTTTATTTTATCTTATTTTCTCATCAAGCTAGAATCAAAATCTGAGCTCTTGCTAAATCCTGCCTGAAAGAGACGCAATTTTTGTGATTAAAAAGCTCATTTATCTGCCTCCCTCAACACTGAACAATCGATTAATTCCTCCATCAGGACTGACTTCTTGTCTTCGGACTCTTTACTGACTGTGGTGTCTTGAAAAATTGTATTACAATTGGCAAACAGGAGATTAAAAAGGCATTGGGGGAAAAAAATAATTCTTTAAAAAAAAAAAAATCCACTGACCCCTAGTGCTATTTCAGTTTATATTCAGTAAATATCTACAACAGACTTACTGAGCATTTGAATATGAAGTCTACGAAACAAGCACTGTATTTATGGATTGTAGAGAAAAAAAACAAAAAACAATGGATATACATCCTCAAATGTACACTCGTTTCCTCTCTACACAGACAGGCACTGAAACCAAGAGGCAGACGGGTGGCCGAACGTCCCTGTTCACCGCTTATCACAAACACACAACGCAATGAGCAAGCGAGGCACTCCAAGTATGCAGAGTGGATTTGTGAGATGCAGTCATATTTACACATTCATTTATATTCAGACAAAAAAAGTGAACAACCACAAACTGGCTTGACCAGCAGGGCCAATTCACAACAATATTGAAAAGTGGGAGCACCAATCTAAGACCAAGACTACAATTTGTCTCTGAGAGTTCTTCTGTTGCTTTTTAATTGTGTTTATTAAAATAACTAAGGGGGAGGAACTCTTTAGTTTCCACACAGAAACTAATTGTTTGTGACAATTTCCAGCGCTTTGCAAATTTGTCACAATGCAAGGGGGGGTCCCATAGAGCACAACTGTCCTCATCTACCACTAGAGATCGTTCTTGAATGCTACTGGTTTAAAAAAAATCAAATAAATCTCCCAAAGCAAAAATCCCTCTGCCTCTTTTGTAATGCTTCAACGCTTTCACAACAACCTCTTCCTAGAGACTGAACTCTCAATGAGACCATCTACAAAAACCACAGATGGATAACTTAAGGGGAACTGGTGGTCATCTAGTGCTTTTAGAAAACAATGACCAAAAAGAAAACCCTCATGTCCGTCATGATGCGTCGAGACGTACAACTTAGAGATATTCTATATACATTATTTTCTGCAGGCCACGTATGACTGATGCAATTTGGCATTACCTTTTTATCAATGTGAACCACTAAAGCGGGATGAAGCAAAATAATCAAAATACCACTGCCATACTATACTAGTGTTCCAATAGACGCATAAGCAATAAAAAAAGAAATGGTTTATAAAGCTTGATAAGCTGGGCATGTGACTAAACAGACATTTTAGTCCCTAGTGTTTCCATTATTTGCCAAAAAAAAAAAAAAAGAGTGGTATGGACCAAAAATCAAGAGAGGAATTCATTGTGTAGTGTCCATTTTAAGTAGTGGCTGTTCTCAATCACATTGATCTCAATAAGAGTAGGAGTGACAACTAGAGAATGTTGAAAACTACAGAAGGGTCTTTGCAATTAGTGGCAATGGTCCCGTAAGTGATGAGATCAGAGGCTCAGCAGGGACAGTAGGCAGGAGGAGGAAACTCACGGCGGGTGATGCACACTATCAGTTTTTCTGTGGAGAGAAACAGATGAGACGTGAAGGTCAAGCGTGGTACTTGATCATTGAGTTCACTAATAACAAGGGGAAATGATTCAGTAATGCATCATCAAAGAGCTGCGATGAGAATTTGTGCATATTACACAAATCACATCACTTATTTTGTGACAGATAAAACCACTGAAACATCAGTCATGTGACCAAAGTGGACACATGAGGGGAAGAGATCAGTGTTGGGGAGGAACTAACTGATAGTAACAACGCTACTAATGAAACATGACACTGGCTGAGCTGTTTTCTGAATTGTTTTTTATTCATATAAATCAGTGCAGTATATTAAATATTTGCCTTAGTCATCTATTTGAGATCCGTGTTTAATGCACCAGATAAATTAATATATACATACGTACACGCATATTAAATTCTAAGAATGCATAAATTAAAATATAATTTGAGTGCTTTTGTAAATGTGCCTAAATTTAAAATGCCATCCTATTAGAGATCCTTGTTTTTGCACCTGATAAATACAGCTCTAACTGTAAAAAATAAAATACAAAAATGAAGCCGCTTGTATTCCTAACTACTTTCCAGTACCCATAGCTAGACTGTAATTCAACTACTGTAAATTTGGAGCAGCTTGCAGTTAAAAAAAGCTTCCCCAACACTGGAAATTAGTAAACCCATTTCCACTGAAGTACAGAATAACAAAATACTGTTAATGAGGGTTAGAACCACAAATACACAGAGCGGCACACATCCACTTGAATGTACACATGAAGCCCATGCAGAAGGTGGACACACATACCATGCGTGCTCATGCACTGAGTGGGGGGAGGGGAGTAGCCTAACCATCATAAGAGTCCAACAGAGGCAAAGAGCCCCGTCTCTCCCCATACATTCCTCCCTGAGAGTCAAAGAGAAAGAGAGATTGTACCAGGATAAGAGAAAGGCATCGAAGAAGAGGTGAGTGGTAATAGGAGGAGAAGGGAGTGTGAGAGTTAGTGTGAGAGTACTATTAGTGAAATTACAGTAGGTTAACAAGTTTCAGCTTGAGTAGTGTGTGTAGGGTTGAGTTGAGTAGGGTTTTATGATGTCTGGTGTGCAAGGAAGTTAGTGAGAACAAGTTTGTTGTGTGTAACTGCACAAGGGTGGACGTTTCCCTTTGAAGGCTTGCGTTACCTGAGGTGCGTCTCTGTCAGAGCGATCCAGAGTGTCGTCTAAAGTGTTTCTTCGTCCTCTCTGGTCTATCGTAGAATAAGCGTCTGGAGCCACAGAGAAAATTGATCATTTGTAACTGATCTCACTCTTAGTGAATCACAGGATATCGATTGCATAGACATAGCAGTAAATTAGAAATTTTCTATAAATTTAATATACAGAACACATACATATATACATACACACACACACACATATATATATATATTAGTGCTGTCAAACGATTAAAATATTTAATCGCATTAATGTCATAGTTAACTCACGATTAATCGCAATTAATGGCAATTTTTTATATTCTAAATGTCATTAATTTTTCTCACTTTAATGCTCTTATCAACATGGAAAAGTGGATCGGTGTGTGTGTGTGCGCTCAGTTCACAACGACAAAACACACAGATCACTTTTGTCCTGTCAATGGAACCATTTGGCAACTTTTTAAAAGTAAACTTTCCATTCAGAATCTTATTGGCATCAATTTCGGCGTCTCGAGTTCATCATCCACTCAAAACGTAACATTAATCATGCATGTGAAAGAAAACTACAAAGTTTGCTAGGCCAAAGACACCGTTAATCACGCGATAAAAAATGAACACGGTTAAAATGGGTTTTTATTTATATATATATATATATATATATATATATATACACACACACATACATACACACACACACTTCTAAACTAAAAAAAAAAAATCTCCCAAACCATGCATTTTGCACTCTTATTTTTTGCAGGAAAATTATACTTTTATTCAACAATCATGCATTAAATTGTTCAAAAGTGAAGTGATAGACTTATAATGTTATAGATAGACTTATGTTATAGATAGACTTACAATGTTATAGATAGACTTATGTTATAGACAGACTTATAATATACACACACATCAAAAAAAACTTAACTGGCAAATGTGGCTAAAAGCTCATTTTAGACCTATGCATAAAGTATGAGAATAAAGTCAGTGCATTTTACCTGGTCCCATGTCATTAAGTGGAATCATGTCTCTGTCCTGTTTGCCTCCTAACAAAGAGACCCAAACACATTCAGATCAGAGACAAAGTTGTATCCTACATGTCCATTCGACTGATAAACGCATCAAAATCCATTCAGCAGGAATATGTTATGTCCTTACCCCTGTCTATTAGTGGCAGGGTGCTGTCCTCGTATCCCCCGTTGCTACGAGTGTTATTGTTAGGAGGGTTGAGGTTGACCATGAAGTCTGTTTTCTTCCAGCCATCCTTCTCCAGTGTGCGGCGGAGCTCTTTGAAGCCCCACACGATCTGCAGGACCTGCCCTGCGCCACGTACCTCTCGATCGGAACGGTTGCTATAATGGAAAAATGCAGATTGTGAAACAAACAAATGCTTTTTTATGAGCTGTTAAAAAGTTCCTCTTCAAGGTTCCTCCAATGTGACTAACCAATTAACACAAAAACGAACACACATACCCGTCTTTGTTAATGAGCACCAGTCTCTCGATACCCTGGGAGCTGCGCAGGGATTTGGCCGCATCCACACTGGAGCCGATCACTTCCGTCAACGTGCTGAGAACAGACACCACCGTCTCCTCCGAGAGCCCGCGCACAGGCTGACTCTGACCACTGCCTGGGAGATTGGCCACCAAGTTAGGCACTGAATGCTTCCCTACACAGAGAGAGGATGAGAGAGTGTGTAAATATCACTGGAATTCATTTAATGGTAACAATCCTGAATGGACAAATACAAAAGCTAGCACAAATAAACAGGAATTATTGGCTCACACACACCTAGCAGCTCACGGTTGCGAGCGTCAATGGCCAGGTTTCTCAGAGCTCCAGACATGGCTCTGACCACACGGTCGTTCCCATGAGACAACAGCTCCGTCATCATCGGCAGGCCATGTTCCTGTCTCATCGTTGCTCTAATGTATCGGCCATACTGACAAAAATAAGGACAGATCAAATTATGAAACAGATCTCCGCTTTTCATGGAGCCAATAAAACAAATATTAAGGAACTGACTAGGGCTGCTTGACTACGGAAGATTCTCCTGATTAATATTAGATTTCAAAAAGTTGATAACGAATATGAAGTAGGGGAACATATCACTGCGTGATGCTGATATACAGAGAATACAGTTAGAAAACCCTTTAAATTCAAGATATCAGGGCAAAAATGCTTCATCATAATATAGTTAAGCAATATCACATGCAGTTTTTGTCCCGAATAAATGTGACAATACAAATGTGACATTGATTTTATACAACAGTTCTATAAATAAGACGTTAACTGTTATAGTTTAGACACAATATTGTTTGCTTTTGATTTTTGCCAAGGGAAATAATTACCTATAAAGCCAGAGCAAAACTGTTGTGCGTCTCCGAGCAACACACAGCGATGTTTAATTTCTAAACGTAACAGCATTTTGAACAAATCAATTGGGTGAACCAATGATTCAATGGTCCATTTATAAAAGAGAGTATTTACTTCATTCCTGAACAAATCAGTTGTTTGAATGAATCAAATGTATGAATCATTTACTCATTTAGGCATTTACCACCACCTACTGGCAGTTTTAGTTTCTTATTTAGAATATAATTTAATAATAATTAAAAAATCCATATCAATAATAATAATTAAAACAAAATTTAAAATTATAGTTCACCCAAAAATGAAAATTCCATGACCACATGGTCATTTAAGCCTAAAGGCTTGTGTAATAAATTCTATGTTGAATCCAAATATATTTTATTTTTCTAAACCTTTTTTAATGCCTACTTGATGACTCCTTTAACACTATAATGATCTTAAAAATATCTTTTGGGGGTAATTTCTCAGCCAAATTTAATATGCGATTAGATTAATTACATGTGGCGATTGATTAGATAAAAAAAAAAATAAGTACATGACAGTCCTAACATAAAGTTTGTTTCATAACTGCTTTTTTGGGGGAAGGAAAACTTAATTTTAAGCCCTGAAATTTTCAGTATGTACTATGTAAGTTCTGAAAAGTCAGCATTATTGAGTGTACTCACAGTCCAACGGCCTGCACACAGGTTCTGCACGGCTCCCGCGGCGGCTTCCAGAACCGATGGGTTCTTACTCTCTTTCAGAAGAGAAGTGTACACGCGCACCACCTCTGGCTGGAACAGCAATTCATAACCTACAAAACAACACAATTATTACATTTAATCTATTATCTAACTACCAACTATTCAGAGACAAGGCAAAACTGTCGTCGTACCTTTGGCTGGTGAGGTTCTCTTTGGAATGTCAATCATATCTGAAGTTCCATCATCCTCTTTTTTTCCTGAACAAAGCAGACGGCATGAGCAACAAGCGAAATAGAGATGAAGAGCAAGATCTTATCTGCCGCTTAATGATAGTGATGTAATTTATGACAATTTAGAAGCAAATGTCTGAAGAAAACGTCATCTTCAAAGATTTAAAAAGGGGATTTTCTTTAGCCTGTTTTCAATGGAAACAGTTCTGACAAAGGTTACATTTATTCTCTGGAGGAAAACCCCCAAGTTGTGTAAAGATTAAATGACTAAAGACTTGAGCCAAGACGGCTCATATTTCACAGTAGTGTATCCCAAAGTGACAAAGTGCGAGTTTCAAAGAATCAGACAATTGTCTTTTAAAATGTCTACATGATTAAACGTCCAGTGAAGGTGTGTAAGGTGTGGACTTATTGGAAATGCTGAGCTCTGGCACCCTCTGGTGGTTACTAATGAAATGTTTTAAAATGCAGCAAGCATTTTAAAGGGCCACAGTCACACAATTAAGAAACAAAATCAGATTGCAGAGCCTTTTTGGGGGGTGGGATCTCATCTCTCCTTTCCCAGTTTTCAAGAATAGCCAGCTATTTTGAGGTAAAAACTGTTCTGTGAACAGTTTGGATGATACCTTAGAAGGCAGCAGCAGTGTATCTCACAAGGTTTTAAAACAGAAAGATAGTATCCAATGTCATAATACATCAATTTCCTTCCCCGATCAATAAAAACGTGTTTGTGTGACTGGTCCCCTTAATAGGCCTTCTTACTTTACAAAAGTAGTGCAGCTCATAAAACGAATGTGAAACAGGATGAGAAATAAATCATTTTCTCTTAAAACATTTCCCATTTCAGATCCAATTTCTGAACAGGGTTAATAATGAGGGTTGCAATGAGGTGAAATGTAAGTGATTCCCATAATAGCAAAGCGAAGCCTTTTACTAAAAAAGTACAGAAAATAAAGAAAAAAGTAAAAAGAGAGAAAAGCTTACCTTTGGAAAACCACTCGTCTGTTACAGGATAAAAGGATGTACGGAATGAGAGCAGAGGAGACAGATACAGAAGAAAATGAGGAAAGTTTTGGCATAAAAAAAAAATTGCAGTAGTGCCCCAGCCACCATACAATTATTTAGCAACAAACCCACAAACAAGGCACACCACACAATTCATGCATGCTTCATCTCCATCGTGTGCAAACAAACTTCTATATTATCTGAGAGATATCAAACTAACAGGCTTCAAAGTGTGTACTATGTTTTAAAGACTAGGAATAGCCACAGCCTATGTTTACAAGACAGAGATTGTGTACTGGAATGCAAAGATAGCAAGTTAACTTATTTTAATTGGTTACGGCACACAGCTAATGCCTGTGTTTTTCTTTAAATGAATCAGACGCGCACCTTTGCCCTTTCGGGAGCTGAAGCAGCCGCCCTTTTGGGAAGAGGCGGGGCCATGATTGACAGGAGTCATCTCCTGATAGCGCTCCGAGCCTGGTATCTCCCGATGCACTTGATAGGACAGATTCCTCAGCAGACACACACTGTTCTCAATCAGCTGCACACAGACATAATAAACATCATCAAATAATACATCATTTGTTAGAGATTGAAGCAGGACAACTAGAAATATTTTTAGATTCGCTGATTCTTATTCCACTCAGTGATCCAGTAACCCCTGGGCCCGGTTTTTCCAAAAGAAATCCACTAGGATTTTGGATAATGGATTGGATCAAATCTTGAAAATGGGGTTTTCAAAAGAAAAAATGGATTGCATAAACGGATTAGATTACGTAATCCAGTCTTGGTTTTGATCCGGATCAAACGTTTAGTTTGGGTTTTTCAGAACTTTTTTGTAGGATTTGGATCACTTGGGTCTAAAAAAAAAAATACCGGGATTAAACTGATCCCATCAGAAGGGTGGATTCAGTGTGGATTTCATGCCCAAAATGTAATGAAAACTTTAAAAATGTATCAAATAATACTATATTTGGATCATGCAGTATCTTACAAGATATCCTATTTATTCTCAAGGTTTTAATTTTATTTGTTCATCCATCAGGCTACAGTGATTAGGTAGGCTTTAACATATTCAGCCTTTCAGTATAGACCTACAACAAAGTAGAAAGAGTTTGGCCTCATAAAATAATCCCCCAAACTGCGGTCAAAATTTACGAAAAACAATAAATTTTATTGTTACTAATATATATATATATATATATATTTATCACAATCGAAAATATTTTTGTTTTTCGAATATTTATTAGTGATGCATGCAATGATTACAGAATAACCCAAAAAAAAAAAAAAATGCAAAGAATGGCAATCACTGATTTTTGGAATCCAAAACAAATCCATATCAGAAATAGTGTCTAACTATTCCCTTGTTGCACGTCCTGTTTGCTCGTTCTGGCAGAGGAACAACTGACTCTGACCTTGAGATCCGCCTCCTAAAGGCTACGCTCAGACAAGCTGGTCTCTCTACATCACATGAGGAATTTCAATATCCACATTAATTTTATCTGGATTAAACCTTTTGAAAAACCGGGCCCAGGTTTCACAGTCAAGGTTTAAGATAGTGCATGTGATCTCTTTCAACTGAACCGCATGCACTAACAGACCTTAAAACATTAATGTTAGTGCCATTGTTTTGTCTGAAGATGGACACAAGTAATGTTTTTCTTAGGCTCGTTTATTAAAGCTACTTAAATGTTCTAATTGAACGAAGGCTTAATCCTGGTTTAATCCCACCCATGTCTGTGAAACAAGGACTTAATGCCATTTTTGCACCGCTAGCAACACAAACCTTGGGCCATCATAAATATGACAATATAGGCTCAGCAAATCATGTAATATTCTGTTCAAACAACTTTTTCCAATACAATTTTTAAAGAGTATATAAAATCATTTGACATACATGCTACCGTTCAAGTTCAAATACTGATTTTTTTCTAAGACGTCTAAAAAAATAAAGTCTCTTATGCTCAATAAGGCTACATTTACTCGAAACAGCTACTTTAATATATGTACTTTAGTGTAAATGTACTAAATGCAATATATTCCGGTGATGGTAAAACTTCATTTTTGTTTATAATTTTAATTTCTGAGTGAATCATTCTAATATGCTGATTTCCTGCTCAAGAAACATTTATTATTATCGGTTGAAAACAATTTTTGCTGATTAATTCTATCAGGATTCTATGATTAATAGAAGGTTAAAAAGAACAACATTTATTTGAAATGGAAATCTTGTGTAACATTATAAATATTTAAAGGGGGTCATATGATGCCTTTTAATGTTTTCATTTAGCGTGTAATGTATCTGTTTGTGCATGTATACGATCTGCAAGGTTTCATAGCTCCGTCTTCCACAGAGAACACGGATCGAGGTGTTTTAGACAGGTCGGGATCAAAATCCATACATTACTTCCGCAAACATCCCTCACGGTGTAAAATATTAGCATAATTCCCACCCAAAGGCAAACGCAAAAGAAAGAAGGTGTGGTTTCGGTGAATTGGCTTTATGCACAGCTGCACTACTTCCTGAACTTAAGCCAGCTCCTTGTTTCCCGTCTTCCATTATTGGACAAACTTGATTAATTCAGGTGTGCCTGACCTCAGTAGTCATGGCAACAGTAATCAGACACACCTGAATTAATCAAGTTTGTCCAATAATGGCAGACAGGAAACAAGGAGCTGGCTGAAGTTCAGGAAGTAGTGCAGCTGTGCATAAAGCCAATTGAAGTGTTGTCGTGCTTGCAAAGTAGGTAGTGGGTACTAGTGTAGTGTATTTTGCCTAGTGTGTGGGCTTATTTAACTAGTCCTGTATAAACTTTTACAAGTTTACCGCTCAAATTGTCTAACAGCTAAAAAAAATAAACGCAGTGTGTAATAATAAAAACTTCCCTATTTTCTCTTCCTGGAAACATGCTTCTCCTGTTATAAAGGAGTGGTGCATATGAAAGTGCAGTTCTCAAAACTTAAATTAGCCACAGTTCAGTTGTTACCTTGTTGTCCACATCTTTACAGTTGATCTGCGACTGGACGATGTACATAAGTGAGTCGACCAGTCCAGAGCACTCCCTCAGCTTCCTCCTGGCCTCGCTCCGCTCCGAGCTCACATTCCTGAGAGCGAAACGTCATGCAACTAATTAGGACGCTGCCTGTTTAATGTTTAGCAATGCTTGGCACGCACAGAAACTTTTAGCTTCAGGTCATCACCTAAAACATATTAACCAAGTGCATACACAGATGGCAGCAGGAAAGTTGAGCAATACATGAGAAAGTGAGGGTTAAAAAGGCAAGATGCTGTTAGCTCTACTTAAATGTAATCATGGTGTAAAACCACTCCTCCGACTGAACAGAGCTCTTTCTAAAAGCCTAATAGGCGAGTGGGAGAAGCGAGGGACACTTTCAAAGAGAAGCACTCAAGGGAAATAAGTGGATTCAAAGATCACATTTCTCTCTTTTGTCCAAACTTTGTCCTGGTTCTTTCACAGCCTCAGAGGTTCTTGCTCGCACACAATTCAAGAGCATTTCCTTTGCACTTCCTGTCTTTCTTCCACATCAAAATGCAGCTTCCTCACACACACAACTTTTCTTGACAGGAATTCTTTAGCAGCACTGAGGCACACCCCTCCTCCCTATAAAGTCTTTCATTAATCTGAATCATTAAACTGTCCCTTCCCAACATATCCTAATCCTTTCCTCCGCCCATCTCTCTATGTTCCCGTGGCTTAACTGCATCACCAAAGTCACGCGTTTGATTCCCAGGATGATTAAGGGCATTTTCACACCTGGCTTGTTTGGAGCGTTTGTTTCAGAAACTAGTGTGATTTTTCACTTTCTACGGTTATTTTAAGCATATATACATATATATACACACACACACATATATATATATATATATATATACTCCAATAGCGCTTGGACAAGGGCCTCTGTCCACTTGAACTCTGAAGCGGCTCACTTGTGGCACCCCGTCCCAACGGACCATTGAATCAGGTTGTATCACAATGTATAATGAGCAATGCATGTTTGCCTTCTCAAAACGAATGGTGGGTTAACCTGGAGCAAAGATGAAGTGAAATGCCTACCTAAAATTTGGTCTGACAAACAGATTTCAGAACCGTCCAAAACACTAAAAAACAGTCGAAGCCTTGATTCTTGCACAAAACGATAAAGTAAATCAACAACAATTACAAAGAAAGCCACAATAAGCCCATGGAACTGGTGTCATCCTGACATATGACCTCTATCCCGGAACATGAACGGGTGCTCTCTAACCAATGTGAGGACAATTGACTCGCACATGAAATGTTGCTTTGTGAAAGCAAAACATGCATTAATGTTATGTACCTTAAGCAGCCGGTAGTGTTGGTGAGCGCGGTCTCCCACTCCAGGTGTCTGGGTTTGCAGCTCTCCTCTCCACCTTCGTGCCCCCTCTCCCACCCCGAGTGGGGAACCATGACCTCATCGGACAAGGCGTGCAGCGCGTGGTCCACAATCTCCATCTTCACAGAGTCATGAGACGACAGGTTCCACAGTGTGCCTATCAGAGGACGAGCCATCAGTCTGACCACTTGTGTTCTAATCACGAAGTTTAAAGTTGGCATCAAAATGGAAATTTCAAAAGGACATGACTTTGTATGTGTTTTTGAAAGAAGTCTCTTTATGTGCATTTGTTTGATTAAAAAAATATTGAATATTGTTAAAAATATTCAAATTTAAAAACTATTTTGGTAAAGTGGAATTTTCAGCATCAATTAGTTTAATGATCCTTCAGAAATCCTTCTAATATGCCGATTTGGATTATAACCTGATACTTTTTTCAGGATTCTTTGATGAATAGAAAGCTCAAAAGAACGACACATTTCATATATAAATCTTCTGTAACATTATAAAACCTTGATTTCCAGCTCTAAAGAGTGTGTACCTGTAATAGTGTCGGTAAGGTCCTGATCTCTCGTCTTCCTCAGTAGCCGCACCAGTGCGGGAATTCCATCACAGTTCTTGATGGCTATCTTGTTATCTGGATCTCGTCCGTATGAGATGTTCTTGAGAGCTCCGCATGCTGCGTAATGGACCTCCTTCTTTGGGTTATCCAGCATGGACACAAGGGCAGGGATCCCCTTCATCCGTCTCACATCTGACTTCACCTGCAAAGATAGGCAAAGAAGACTAAGCGCATGGATCTTGTGTGCTACACCATGAGTGACTTCACCATCCGCGCCAAAAACCAGCACAAGTTGATGAAATCACTACTTTGTAGTGTGTGTACCAACCTTATCATTCTTAAAAGTGAGATGTTGCAAGTAAGCTGCAGCATTGCTTTTGACAGGGTCCAGGCGGTAGTTGAGCATAGCGATGACTTCAGGAAGTTCAGGTTGCCTCCATGCTGTGGGGGCGGGGCCTTTACGAAGAGTGCTGTCCAATGATGCCATGCTTCCCCTCTCTCCCTGAGCCAGTGGAGCTCCTCCTCCCCAATAATACATATCACCAGCTCCACTCATATCACCATCCAGTGTGCCCTCATATGACCTATGCAAAACAAGCAGCAGCACATTAAGTGATTTGTTTCCCCCATCTTAATAAATTGCACAAATTTAAACCATTCGCTTCACGTTTAACAGAACACACTAACCCTGTCCGGCGTGGAGGTGGTGCATGGTGTGGATGTGCCAGCCGGGGCATTGTGCTGTAATGCATGGCCGGCCCCATGCCGTAATCGGGTTCATCGTATCCCAGGCTCCTCTGATCATCCTCTAGGCCGTAGGGGTCTGGGACAAAGCGCTGCATGCCAGAGATCTCCAAAGCGCTGCCCATACGTCCTACCTGGGGCTGGGCCGCATACGGGTCCAACTGCGGCCGGCTGTGTGTGCGGTAGGCGGAGTCCAGCGTCCGGTAGCCATCCACAGGCCTAAAGAAAAAGAAAGATGGAGCTCATTTGTACATCGTCACTACTGGTCACAAGTGAGAAATTAAGGGTTTTTTTTGTGTGTGTATTTGAAAGAGGTCTCTTAGGCCCCGTTTACACGAAGGGAAAACGCAGATATTTCCCTGCGGATTGGCCTCTCGTTTACACGAAAACCTCGTTTTATCACAGAAAACGATTATTTCTAAAAACTTCGGCCAAAGTGGAGATTTCTGAAAACACCAGTTATGTGTTGTCGTGTGAACTGGGTGAAACGGCGTTTTAGGCTCTCTCTTGTCGATTCTGAGGATTCTGATTGGCTTGCATGTCTTTATCCTTCTCCCTACACTGCCGCCAATAGGTTTGGCATAGTTATGATGGCGCTCGACGGCGTATTTATGCGGGTGTGTGAACGATGTTATTTTTGAAAACGGAGAGGGGGAAAATATTCGTTTCGCTAAATACCCGGCTTTGTGTAAACGTGGCCTTACGCTCAGCAAGGCTGCATTGATTTGATTTTTTCCAGTCTTTAGTGTCACATGTTTCACACCCTTCATAAATCATTCTAATATGCTGATTTGAAAGGCACGGACCTGTAGCGGTCATCCATCCGCGTCCCTCGGCTGAGGCTGGTGTAGGCTTCAGAAGGAGGGCCGCTCCGGTAATCATCATAGCCACCTGGAGGTCCATAGTGGTAGTTACGGGGGACAGTAGAGGTGGGGTAGTCCATGGGGCCAGCCGGTGGCCTGTACACACGGTCCATTGGGGTATTATAACCGGGTATCCCAGTGACTGAACCAGTGCCATCCAGGGAAAGTGTGTCGGAAACTGAGGGAATGACTGTTCGTGTGGTGGTTGTCTTTGTGACCTTCTTTACCTGATAAGGGAAAGTGAACAAACATGAGGCCAAAATGCTAGACAAAATGTCACCAGTTAAATTATATTGTATGGCTACAGCAAACTTACCGTGGTCTCAGTGCGACGTGTGGTTCCATCCTCATTAGTTTCAACTGAAATAATAGGCATCGCTTCATGGGGGTCCTCGACTGTGACCGACTCAACAATATGACCAGGGTCCAACATCCTGTACTGTAGAACAGGCGCACAAACAAAGAACAATAGTGAGCATAAGCAAAGAATAGGAAGTGTCACAGTCACACAAACACCATCTGGCACAATCACTGGTGTATGTCAGTGACGACATTAGCAAGGTATTACAGAAGCAAAATAAGTGTGTGTAAAAATATGCACAAGAGCATCTGTCAAGTATACGGACATCCAGGATTCCACAATAAGGATGGCCTGGGGCCAGTGCTGTTTTGACACTACATCCTGTTCATTTTACATCTGCATTTATCAGGAATGCTGCTCTCGTTTACTCATATTCAACTTTTCACTCGTTCTGTCAACAGAACAAACAGAGATATGGAGGTATAATGTGCGTGTTGAGCGCACATCCCTTTTTCACAAGCATTGAAATTTGTAGTTCGGCTGGATGTCTCAAAATAGAAAGTAAAACGATGCAACTATTGCTAACATTACTTGAAGGTAAGGAGTTTTTATGCTACGTAACGATATGCAACAATACACTCAAGTCACTATTCTAAACAAAACTTTATCAAGTGTTCAATGAGTTTATTTCCCTGACAAAAAAAAAAAACCCATTTCATAAAATATGTGGAAGGATAAGAAAAAAAAAAAAAAATATATATATATATATATATAACCACAGCACTAATTATATTTTAAATTAATAAAACATTAATCATAATAAATAAATAATGTCAATAAGATTTTTCAAACATATGTCATTAACAATAAATAATTAAATTTTGATTTTGCAGAACTGAAATAAAAACACAAAATAGTTCATTGTGGAAATCCCCTACTAACCTGAGTCCCGTTTATGTATCCCTCGTTTAATTTGAGACGTTCCAACTCTGCATCACCAGTGACACGGCCGTTCTAGAGAAAGAGGAAAGAAAAACGACGACAGACAAAAAAGATTAAAACAGACGAGGAAGGCGTGAAAGTGGACAATGATCATGGCGGTGAACAATGCTAGATTATGGCAGGACCTCGAGTAATTACAACAGCAAAAACAAAGAAACATGACCTTATGTCCATGCAAAGGATAAACACTGAAGGCACTAAAAAACAACTTAAGCTAACGAAACCATTACACAAGAGAAACATGACAGTGTTGCGGAAATGAATAATGAATACATGGATGAACGAGTGCCAGGAATGACATGGGGGTTGACTGCTACCGGATAATATTACTCATGCTTTTACACAACAATGGCATGCAACACCAATCACATTCACACTTAAAGCACAACTTCTCTACACATAAACCAGAAGGGTAGTGGGCTGCTGTACTATTGCCGCTCCACAGAGGGAGCCGTGAAAGTAGACGGTAATCCTAGCTGACAGTCGGGCTTGTGGGAACCTGTCAGCAGGTAGGGACTGAGCCTGCTCAGCATGTTAATATCTATACAACTATGTCAACAGAGAGGAGATATATAGAAGATGGTGGCGTTTCAAACACTGCTAAGAAGAGAAAGAGAGAGAAAATGAAAGAATGAGAGAATGATTCTACCGAAAATAAATACGGCGTTATTTACACAGCTGCATTAAACCTTGTAAAGCACTTGGTAGCTTTTTGTGATGAAGACCAAAATTTCAATCCTTCTGTCATAATTTGCATTTGTGTGGAGCATGTGGAATTCAAATGTGGAGCATCAAGATGTGTTGCGCCAAGATTGACGTCAATGTCAAATAGAACCGATTCTTATGCCCCGTTTTTAAAATGTACACGAATGCAAGTGACATCTGAGAGCCATGGCAGAACGAAAGCTTTTAAATGAACTTAAATGTATTGTAGAAACTCTAGGAATGTAGCAGCCAGACATTTTGGACTGCAGCTTTATATGAGTTTTTGACCCATTTATTATTTAATTAATAAAGCACAGCCTTGACATTTCGCAAAGTATTGTCATGTTCCCTGTAAGACCGTTATAGATTTGAAACTATTTCCGTTGCTGCTAGCTAAAACTAGAACTTGAGTTTCTGTAAACGACATGGTAACAATAAAACATTATATATTAGATAATGTTGGCAACTAACTGAGATAAGTAACTAACATTACTTGAACTGTAACAAAAATTACAATTAAAGCTAAAATTAAATGAATAGCATATAAATAAAACTAAAATGGTGATTAGATTAAATTAATTTTCAGGTTAAGTATTCCTTACAAATTTATGAGATGTGGTCTTAATCTGATGTATCTGAGAGCCAAGAGAAATAAAAGTTGTGTATGCAACCGAGTTGTGAGTTTCAACTCACTAGCGCACAGTCGACGCCCATAAGAGGGGGCGTGTCTAAGATCATGCAACCAATTCAAGAAGTCCTCTAGTCTACACAGTGAAGTAACCTGAGAAAGCCGAGATTAACACGATACTTGTTCACGTTGAGCAACTTCCACCAAAAGATGGAGCTTTCAGAAATCATCTACACACAAGGGAGACTCATCTTACTAAACCGGTTTGTTATCTCTCCGCTCACAGACATCAGCGGAAGGGGGTTTGTGTGTTGAGAAAGTTTCTGTGATAAGGGAGACATTCATCATGAGGACAGTGAGCAAACGGGAGAGAAATTCCTCTTCGATGAAGAACATTCATTCCGCTAAGTCAAACAGACAGGTTAATGACACATGTACGATGTACAGACATGCGTTTTGTAAGAACCAACAGGGTTGACATTCAATGATGTGGTGAGAGACAAATTGGGGACATGATGAAACAACATGCAAGGAAAGTATGGCTTCAGAGTGCCACACACGCCATTGCCACACAGGGCAAAGGATAAGCGGCGAATGACGACAAGAGGAAAAGATGCAAATGGTGGGTTCTGGTGATGCCGAACGCAACAGTGAAGGATGGGTTATTCGCCATGCTCCTTGAGGTGCCAACTAGGACGCATTGGTGCAGAGAGATGCGGCATGGGTGAGATATTGCAGGGTGATGATGCGGAGAACCCTGCTGCTGCATGATTGGCTGGGAGGGCGTTACCTGCAGAGTGGGGAGGGGGCGGGGTAGGGTACCGGAGGGCCCCACACTCCTCCTCTCCTCCTCCAGAGCTCGAGTCAGTCGCTCAAACTGCATCTCCTGCTCTCGCACGGAGGCCAGGAGAGATGCTGCATTCTCACACTGCTCCATACACACTGAGAGAAAGAGGACAGGGGTTACACACTCTCATGAGATCACGCACCTTACGCACTCCATAAGCGCCCTAAAAAAAAGAAAAGGAAAAGAAACATGCACTCCACGCAGTCAAACAGACACAAACACATAGCTCAAAGAGGTGTGCATCATGTGACCCATGCAGCTAGCTAAATCAAGAAACAGGGAGAGAAAAAAACAGAAATGTGAGAGAGAGAGAGAGAGAACATGACAGACAGAAAGTAAAAACTGTGAGAAGAGAGCACGAGCAAGACAGGTGCTAACAAAGCACTTCAGACGCAGGCGTGATCACGCTGCCACCTCTGAGTGACAACACAGAGGAAACCAGACCGGTTTCAAGCTCGCATACAGGAGAGTGATTCAGATGCTGTGCGAGAAGAGATCATGTAGAGGCAAATAGACGAGTGCAGACACAACAAGGAATGAGCCAAGGTCTATTCAAATCAAAAGTGGCTCCAAGGAAACAAACTGCGGATAAATAAATGCCGTCCATGTCCTTTCTACTGTGCTGTCCTTTCTGGAGGACATTTCACTGAAAACAGTGCTTAAGGAAAACCGACAACTAACACGGCAACAGTACCATGGTACAGTCAGTGATGGGAATGGATCATAGTACTTCAAGTACACAATCGACTTCAAGTCGATTAAAACAAAATTAAAATAGTCCAAATATGTAAATGGTAATATCATGGCACTTTCAGATATACCATGATTTATATAATAATAATAAACATCATTAATAAAGAACATGACTGTATTGCCATGATTCACATAATAATAAAAGCAAACAAATATTATTTTTATTCATTATTAATAATGGCAAAACAAAACATGACACAGTTGTGGTGCTTTGTAGTGGTCGACAGACATTGGCTGTGTCCTAAATCTCCCACTACTCACTATATAGTGGACTATATAGTGAGCTCGTCATTTTGTAGTGCTGTCCAAATGTATAGTGATGATTATTATACCCTATAGTCCACTCAGCGTATCCCAGAATGCATTTTGAAAAGTAGTGTACAACCAATGGTCACTACCCCAAACCCTACATACCATCATGCATTGAGCTGATCGTAAAAGAGATGGACGGGCGACAGCAATGACGTAAGAAACGGCGCAAAAAGACGATCGAGTAGTGTCCGAAAGTGGTGTTTCTATTATTATGGTGAGTTCACTATATAGTGCTCTACCCCCTACAGTGAGTAGTGGTTTGAGTGGAGATTTCGGACACAGCCACTGACTTTTTGATGGCTGATGCCATTATCTTAGAGACACACAAACCCGCCTCCCCCTCACTCACTCAGTTCATTTGATCCGAAAGAATATTGTTGGTTACAACAAGGACGTGAATTTTGCCGTGGGATTGCGCATCATTTTAGTCATCCCAGCAGATTTGTGCTCACACTCCAAGTGCGTGCAGCTGCGCACAAAAAGTCGCCTTGGTAATAAATGGCGTTCCGGTTCGCTGCTTATCGTGCTTAGTCAAATACATACAAAATAATGTCAGAATGCTTGGCGAGAATTCACTTAAACGCATTCAGTTATGTTTTAAGTGAACAAACAGTTGAGATAGAAAACACGTGTAACTGTACAAAGGATCCGTGTGTCAGATCTTAAAAGTGACAGGAGCCAAATTTATTAGCTGCCAAATTATGAGAACCATCTAAATGGCAGTTTTTACCCATGGTATCGATATCAAAATTGTGGCCATTGAAAATGCTAGGCTAGTAACTTTGGAAAACACACTCATACACGTATACATATAGCAACTTCTTAGTTCTGTAATCTGGCAAGCTTGTGCCTTCTATTTTTTTCATAGCTGGAAATCAAGGATTTAAATTTTGTTGATCGTACATCTCCAGTGACTGCACATTCAGTTTATATGGACGAACACAGAATACACAGTAGATGCTGGCTACAAATGCACACTTCAGAACAATCTCACAGCTGGACTCAACCAAGTCTGCAAGGTTTGTGAATATGTTTTTTAGAGATTCAAAATTTGTTTATAATATAAATGTGATTTTGCTGAATGCCGAGTTGCCGACAGTAAATAACAAATTATTATAGCTTCTGCTTTTATATAGTTAGGCCTAGTAATAGAAGGCACATACTTTCATTAGCAGTTTACTTTGTTTAACAGTTCTATGTTAGACAGAAATGTTAAACAGAGACCGTTAAACAAATAAACAGAATGAGAGCGCTTGGTGCGCAGACATTCTCAGCACTCCCACAATAAAAGTCTGTGATCCGTCAAAACAACAATCGGCCGATGCGGATATTTAAAAAAATAAATAAATAAAAAATGTTGTCCTTTGTAAGTATTATCTTCAAAGTATCTCACTTCACCATTGACTTGCTTTAGTTTTAAGGCATGTGTGGTCTTATTTTAAAGTAAAATAAGCTTTGCAAAACAGCTGGAGATGGACAGAGGACATATTTTATTATTTGTTGTTAAACATAGAAGCTCTCTCGTAAGATCCTCTCAGTGATATCAGCACAGCCTAGTGTATAAATAACCACTTATGTGATTTCACGCTGCATTTGCTCATTAGCACCAGTTATATCTGGGTGGGGTGCAAATGCTGCATGTGAACAGATGAAAAAACGTGAGCTCTGGAGAGCTGATCTGACTGAGCACTGATTTCAGGACAGCGTCATATAGGGGTAGAGGAGTCTGAGCTACAGGTTAAAAGGTTTAAAAGGTTCCTTGGAAGAAGAACTAATAAACAAAAGGTATGCCGGCTTTGCGCAATGTTAGCTTACAATAATTACCATAAGGGAAGAAAGTGAGAAATTGTAGGGAACCTGACTATTTCCCACCATTCACAATTGAACTAACCAATTTCTCAAGTTTATTACGGTTAAGCCAAAGTGAAAGAGAAACGAGCCCATAGCTGCACCTGCCCTCCATGAATCATTACTATGCCTCAATTCAAAAGATAATCAAAACATTAAAAAACATGCTAAAACATGAGCCCCCAAAACTCATCTGCATTTTCCCACCGCTTAATCAACGCAAGACAACACGGTAATACCGGTATCACAGGCGGGGGCAAATTTAACTTATTTAGTAAATATAAAGGCCTGTTCACAACGGGATGAATTTCGGCGACGTTTAACGCCTCGTGACTAAACAATGGGCGCCAATGTGAGTGTTCACACCAACGCGTAAAACGCCACGCGTAAAAGCGTCATTTTTTAAAAAAACGCCTCGGGTTCGTTTTTAATAGTTTGACGCACAGCGTCAAAAACTATCCGACCAATGAAATTGCTTTTGCTCATGCGTTTGGAGCTTCTGAAGAGACAGTAAAACACAACTTGGGGGCGCTCAAACACAAAACGGTCTTGCCGAGCACACATACGCAATGGTGAAGAAGATATACGCGTCGCTGTCTACACAGCCAGGAAGAAATAAGACAAGGAAGATGCAAGGCAAGATGCATGTAGAGCTGCTGTTCTCGTTGGTGCTAGAACATAAAGAACAAAATGACAAACGCGACAGGGACTGCACACATCTTGATAAAAGATAACTCTAATGGAGTGGTATTGCATGGCAAATGGGCGCCATCTAATGTCAGGGAATGAATTTGCATGTTCACTCGGCTCATCGCCAGCGAAAAACGCTTGGGTGTGAACACAAAAAATGCCTTGAAAAACGCTGACAAATAACGCACACTGATATTCGTCCCGGTGTGTACGGGCCTTAAGGTGAATGTGTACTAGGGATGTAATCACGATTATCAATATCATCACCGTTTTGTTAAAATGAGATGAAAATGCTCAGGAAAATAAAAAAAGTTTCATTTTTGGAAATCAACAAATAAAATTAGCAGCTCTATGAATTGTTTCCCAAGCATACACATTAAATATGACTTAAATGTGCAGTACAACTTTTTCATGGAGGCAACAACATTTGATAAGACAAAACAAGAAAGACCATTAATAATCTTAATCTTTCATTGGGCAAAAGTATCATAGGTCTAATATAAAAGGCTTCAACATCGAGCGCCTTATGAGCATCCCGTGTTCAGAATGATGCACTTGACGCAAAATGGAATCATTGCGCACCAGGGATGGAAATTAGCACCCGCCACCAGCCAAATGCGGGTGATTTTGAGTTGTGGCGGGTAAATTAACTTCACCTACCAGCCACCGTGGCGGGTGAATAAAAATAGCATACTGTTTCACCCGGACGGTGGACACTTTAAGAGGAGGCACACCTTCAACACCCGCGCGTTTCTTCCGTCGAGGCTTGATAAAGGAAGAAAAGCTCACTTGTGTGGTAAACATAGACGGTGGTAAAGAGCCAGCCGCGTGAACATACCCGCGCGCTATTTCCGCATAAAAGCGACGCGGCGCGCTCGTTAGAGGCGCAAGTTCATTGTTGCATAGCAACGACAGACGCCACGGAAGAGCACGCGCTTGTGGAAAGGAGAAAGCGGTGCGAACTGCGCTCTCCACGATGATGAGGAAGTATTAGCAAAGAATTCTTTGATTCCTAGTCCTTGCATTAGCAATAGCTTTATTACTAGATATATTTATGGAGATGAGAAATAAAAAGCCACCTGAAATGAGTCACTGTCGGCATCGGTGAACAGATAATGGGCCAGATCAATGTTCATGCTTAAAAGCACACAGATGGACACAAAAATAAACATGATTTCACACAAAAAGTGCCCAAAATGCACAGATTTTTCATATCTAGTGTGTTTTAACAAGAACTGCTGTAGGCTATATCAGAAAAGAAAATTACCTATTTAAACGTGTTTTTATTTAGTGTGGGTAAAAGTATATTGTGTTTTATAAAAATAAAAAAAACATGGAAGTCTTTTGAAGATGGAAGAGCAGAGGAGGGGAACAGGAGAGGAAGAGCAAGAGAAATAGAGAAAATGTCAGTATTTCATTGAGACTTGAGATGAAATAAACTGGTTAAGTAGTATTGTAGATCTTGTAGTATTAATTTTCACATGCAGTTACGCATTGTCGAGAAAAGCGAGAAAAAACGAGAAAGTGGCTGGTAAAAACATTGAGTGGCTGGTAGATTTTGAAATCCACCAGCCACAGTGGCCGGTGGACAAAAAAGTTAATTTCCATCCCTGTTGCGCACAGTGCTTCGCACAGAAAACACGGGGAAGAGTATGGATTTCGATGCTTAGTGTATCATATCTATGCATAAGTTTCCCGACTCCCACTGCTTTGCTTTCCGCCATGTCTTGTACAAAAAAACAACAACAATGTTGTGGGTCTTGTGGCAGCATCAAACTGATGCTACATGGACAGGATTTAGAGCGAGTTTTCAAAATCGCGATAATTGAACACGTTTTTGTGATAATTAGATTTTAAATGATAATACCAATTGCAATACTGAACTTGAAATTCTGCATTCACTCATGTTGTTTTCACAACTCATGCAAGCATTTAACGTCCGTGTTTACTACAGTATGTGTTCAGTCGTCGTCATATAAAGCTATTGGGTCTCTTAATTTAGGATGACCACTCGATTGATTATTTTTATGATGCCTTTATAATTTTGAAATGTGATGATCAATTTCTGTTAAACAATCCAATAAATACCACGGAGAGCTCCATGATATTTATTGACACAAACATGCGTGTCCAGTGACAGCCAAACTCTCCAAGTCACACAGATTGCAACCTTTGCATTTTCACATGCCTCTTAACAAGGAATAGTGAACTAAGCCTGAGTATGTAATATCACAAATGAGGGACACTAGTTTTGAGTGATGGAAAGAACATCAGTGAATAAAGGACTTCTATTTCAGCAGCAAATGTATGGCTTTGGAACAACATGAGCTTGAGTAAATATTGATATGGTTTAATGTCTTGATAAAACTGACCTATGAAGCAAGAACCATATAGACCACTTTACGGTACTCAAGTCATTTTTCTTGATGCTTTTTTGTATAGAAAAGAACAGCATGAACATTCTTCAGAACATCTTCAATCGTTTTCCACACAACAACATCACACTGTCAAGTGAATGACAGATTTGTTTTTTTTTTTAGGATGACAATTTAAAATAAAAGATTTTTATTCAAAGTAAAGATCACAAGTCTCTTAAGGCCTAGACAAAGCACCCCAAAACAAATGGATCTTTATGGGAATACTAGGGGTGTGACGAGACCGTTAGCTCACAAGAACGAGAGCATAAAAAGTATTTAAAAAATCCTCAATTATGAAATGCTTGACTTGAAAAATAGTCTGCTGGTGCATTTGAAATGTTTTAACAAATCATCTTGTAATAAATTACCATTACAATAATTCAGTCATTTCAGTTCTAGTTTCTGAGTATGAATGATCATATGCAATAAGACACAACAATACTCAAGCGCTGTAAAAGGTTTTGCCACAAACTCTGACTGGCTTCTCTCTCATATGATTTAACAAGTCTCTTCAGACCTTAAAACTGTACATTATTTATAAGCTTCTACAACTTTTGACTTCATAACTGAACTCCTTTCCACAAATTGATCATAGAAATGAAACAGAATAAATAAAAATAAGTTTTTTTCTTTTCCTACTCTTCTTCTCAATATTTAAAGTACAAATAGAGACCAACATTTTCTTCAAGATAAAAGGTGGTTACAACTACACAGCCCAGTCTAAGACAGCTTTCATATTGGGAGATATTTGCATGCATCAGGAAACCGCTTTCAAAAGGTATTGAAATTGCATTTGTTGTGAATTGACCCTTCGCTAAGCCACGCCCGAAAACCGCCACTGGCCAATAGTGTCTTATCAACTGTACCTATGCGCAAGCAAGCAAGTCTGGCAAGCTTTCGAACGAGGGAAACCTGCTGAAGCATTGTACGTATGGATTGTGCAAATCTGATACCGGTATCCTAAAAGTTTGGATGGGGGAGATGAATTGTTTTACTTCCAGAAAATCTAAAAGCCAAGGGGAGAAATGATGGGAGTGATCAAGCAGTGCGGGAAACCCATTCACAACTACCAGTAAATGTCGACATGTAACATAAACACCTATTGCTTGGAAATATCGACGGTTCTTTGGTCATAATGAAATTCCGTAAAATAAGACGATTAAGACAAGACTCACTGACATACTTTAAAATATATTTCAGCATTTTGTAATCGACATCATATTAACGTTACCCCTGACTAAGTAACTTTAACCCAATCCGATCGCGGCTCTCCTGGTCTTAGTGTTATTCCACAAGATTTATGGATAAGCTGTTTGATTTATAATTATTAGGATTATTTTCACATACCCTGCTGTGCACGAACATAAGCCGTTCCTCAATTTGTGTTTCCCATTTGAATGGTCAACATGAGGCGGTTGCTGCTTGCCCTGGGACTATAACATTAGGCTTTAGCTTCAATTTTTAAGAAATTATTCTCTAATCGGTTGCATATTATGTCGTAAATAAATCCCTCGAATGGAATACTGCAGTCCCTTTTGTCTTGCTCTCTCAGATATTTCACTTGTTCGCTGAAAATTACTAATTATCTCATTGGGAATGTCTGACACCGGTGCATCCAAACTATAATAGATGTGCCAGCCGCGAAAGCTTGACAGGCGTAGCAACAGTAACTAGGGAGGGGGTGGGGCTTAGCAAAGGGTCAATTTATTGTTGAGCTACGAGTCCTCGGGTCACTTACTGTCCTTCACGTAATCAGTGAACTTTGATTCCTGCTGCACTACGCAAGACTCCGCAGCTCCTGTTGGATGAGTTAGATGGGATTGAAGCGACCGTTTTTTATTTCTATAAAAAGGAAAACAGTGGATGCATACTCTAAACGTAGCGGTGGCATATTCCATCCTAACTTCACCTTGACACTCAGTCATCAAAAGACAACACCTTCATAAGAAATCTAGTCACATTTTATCGCGAGATCTTGTGACACCTTTAGGGAAGAATGAACCATAGACACTGATGTTGTCCATTGGAAATTGACTGGAAGCTGTATTGCTGTGATGTCATGTGAGTGACAGGTTGACCCGCCCTTGTGCAAGAGAAGACATGTAAGGTCCAGTTATCAGAGAAGAGATGTCCCGCAAGAGGCAGGGGAAGTTATTTTGAGGAATTAAGATTACGAGGGCACATGATACATCATGTGCATTGATAAATCATTTATAATAAATACTGCAATATTAAAACAAAACTATAAGATTTGTCCGTTTTGATTTCATGGCAACTAATCTTGGCTTTGAACTTTTATCTTCGGATCTGCAAGGGATTGAACCTTCCCTACATCTGCAACAAAGCCACTGCAAAAATAAAGCACAAAGTCAACTGAGATTTCAGCATCCACTAAAGTACAAACAGAAAAACTACTGTGCATGTCAGAAACTATTTTAAGGAGACCGCAAAAGCACAACAATCCAAGAGCGAAAAAGAATCCCCAAAACACAGTGGCTATCATGAGAGCGGGATTGAAATGGAAGCAAGTCGGAGTCAAGGCCAAAAATGTACAAAACAGCAGCATAGGAAAAGCCCCGCCCCACAGAGTGCTGTAGCCAATGACGATTCAGGCAACTCAACCCAGCACACCACAGAGAGAGGAAATATTTGCAGCTGTCTGCTTAGTGGTTAACAGAACAATAGCAAATGTGTGTGTCCACTACGGAGAATTGGTTGAGAGAGGGACAGCAGCGGGGTGTGCATATGCCGTGGTGACTTTAGTTCGCTGAGGGGGGTGCGGGTGGGTGTGATCGCATTGTCCTTGAAAACACATACGCAGCAGTCAGTTTCAACCAGGACTGAAACTGTTTTTCCACCTCTCTTCGACTTCCCTCCCCACAAAGCAAACAGACTCTCGTAGAAAGCGAGGAATGAGTGCGCCCGCACGCACACACACACACGCGCATTCCAGCTTGTATTGTGGCATGTCAGATCCTGTCTCAGCTCCTCTGGTAGCTCGAAAATAACTGGAAAACACTTCCCTTCCTTTTTCCTTATATGTCGCTCTTTCGTTGCATTCTCTATGACATATGTCCTCATTCTTTTCCCAAGTATCTGATTGAAGAGTGTGTAACCGATGACTCATTCGCATCTCAGACCGCTTTGCTCTGATGCATGCATCATTCAGACAACAAAAGACTTTTGATGCACTCAGAGTTTAACACAGAAGGGAGTGTCTAATCTATATGTTAGAGCTCTTAGGAATACTTGATTCTGATTAGATTTTTGTTATTTTTTTATTTATGGAGTGTAAGCATCATGCTTTTTGTATCACTCTGTGGTCTCAACCAATATCATTTTAACTTAAATCATTATTTCCTGTCCATTTGGCAAGTAGTTTGTAATATGTGCGTATGTACAGTAAGCTGGAGATTATCACAAAATAAACCCTATTCAGAATGACAGAATGGATGATGTGTGCTTTTTTTTCTACCAATATGACCTGCTGAATGCAGTATTAACAAAACTCATTTGTAATCTTTGGGTACGAATATCAATGTTTCCCATACTTTGATGTATTTATTTGTGGCGCCCACCAAAATATCAACATTGACCGCCACAAATAAATTACAGTGCTTCCCATTCATTTACTAGACTGTGGCAGCCCAAAAATACATTTAAACTTCTCATAATAACAGTTTCACAAAATCCAGAGGGACATTACAAACATGTCCATGATTGGATACATGTATGTGATTTCTACTAAATAAACTTACCCAATAAACTTGGTTCTTGCCAATTCAGTCCACAAAACAAGCAGTGTAGTGGTATAGTCATAACGTCTCTAAGTAGGTGTAATACATATTAACGCAACACCTAACAATCTAAAATTAATTAAAGCAAAAAAAGCATATTTTTTAATTATTGTCTTAAAAATGAATATCTTAAAGACTCACTAACAGAAAGGATCTCACACAGGCATAGAACTTAAACATGTCAGGGTTTCCCACAGATTCATTAATTTGTGGCGGCCCGCCACAATATCAACGCTGACCTCCACGGATTGATTTTCAAATTTTAACCATTTACATTTACAACTCTGTCTTGTATTCTGTCCAAACACACATTTTGGGTACTCCAGGAGTAATTATTTTTCAGCCGACTTTTTACTTCTACTCCTTACATTTTCATGCAATTATCGGTAGGCTACTTTCTACTCCTTACATTTTAAAAATAGCCTCGTTACTGCCATTTCATTTCGGCTTGTTTTCATCTCAGCTTTTCATAAAAAAAAAACAAAACAAAAAAAAACTATCCAGATAAATTGGGCCATCCAGATAAACTGCATTTGATTGAGGTTGGTTGAGAATTTAAAACTTATACCGTTCCTTTGTACATGTATATTCCAATAAAGTTTATAGATAACATGCCTGTAAAGTTTGATTTTTTGTGTCATTACAATACATAGCCCCCTGTGGCGCGGCCTAAGCTCTTGTCCTTTATCCACCCACCGGTCCCCCAAACACCACACCACAGCAAATAGAATCTAATTCTGTGGGAAACACTGCTTGTAATTGACGCCTTCCAACCTACGGATGCTGCGTTTTTTAAGTTTCGGACGCAGCCTGTGTGCGTTACAAATAGGCCTCCACAGGACGCTAGCCTATATCAACTGCAAGAGTTCTCGTCTTCTAAGGAGAAAACTGCCATGGGACAACTCTCTAAATAGACCTGACCTAGAACACCCTGAAACCAAAACATGATTTAACACCACAGGTACACTGTGAGCTGAACTATGAAAAAAAGAAGAAAAAACAGAAGAAAAAAAAAAAACAGCATCACTTAAAAAAAAATAAATAAAAACATCTGGTCAAATGCCAGTCCATAAGAAAAAAGTGCGATTCATCATGCACCAAAACTATGTGTGGGGGAAATTATTGGATTATTATTATTAGATGCATCGCGGACATGGATGATTCTGAATTGATTCACAAATGTCAAAAATCGATTTTCAAAAAAAAGAAACATTTTTTTTTTAGATATTGATTTATAATAATGTAATATTGATAGAACGCAATAGACAGAACTCTGAAGCGCGGACTGTCTGTGGCATGCACATAACAGAGACGCGATGGCGGAGCGCGAAATCCAAACAACTTCGTTAAAAGCTGACGTGTGGAAATATTTTGGCTTCTGAAGTTGAAGGGGGAAAGGAGCTGGACAAGAGCCACACTATTTGTAAGCTTTGTAGAATAAAACTAAAATATCTCGGAAACACAATAAATGATGAGAAGCCATGACACGTTTCCACCCAGAGGAGGAAAAACACTTGGCTGTACTGATGTTCTGATGATTTGTGCTGCCTTGTCGAAAAACGCTACCGTAGCGCAAATCGTTTACAGAGAATGTCGATTAATATTATATGAAATACAATTATAATACAAATCTAAGTTATGAGTAGCTAGCTACTATATACTGTAGACTACTGTTTTTATTTTTAAAATGGTGTGAAAAGAAAAATTATCATCAAATATTCATATTTGACTGTCAAAGTACAGCTTAGTAGTTTAAACTTTCAGATATTCTTGTTTAGCTGGCTGTCTGTACAAATATTCATATGGTAGTTAGCATTTTTTAAAGGGAAATTACATTATAACACATGAAACTACATTTTTTTTGAGTCTGCATATCAAAATATCAGTGGGTAGCATGTTGTTATATTATTAATTTACTACAAGTATGCTACAAGTTCAGGTACACATTTATTTACCTGTTAGTTCTTTGCAATGTTAATAAATATATTGTACGTTAATTTTTCATGGATCATTACTTTGTTTTTAAAGCAAAGTATGTATAGACACACACAAAAGATTCAAAAAAATCGATAATCACTTTAGCATCGAATCGCAGCCCTCTGAATCGTAATTGAATCGAATCGTGAGGTGCCTAGAAATTCCCACCCCTAACCAAAATCCTCAGAGCAGGTTTGGTGGGGTTTTGGTGCATGAAGAATCACGGTGGGATTAAAGTGAAAGTGCCCTGTGTGACAAGGCATCATCAAAACCACTTGATTCTAGAACTCTGACAGTTTTAGACATAAGCCTGAGTAAATTAATTAGTCAGGTGCTTAGTTATTTGCGTCCTCTAATGGGATAGCAAAGGTATTAGACACCTAAGCCACTGACCATCCAAACTCTAAACACCTTGGGCCGAGATAATACTTATAGTAAAATACAGTGTAACAGGACAAAGTTTATCACAAAGTAAAACACATAAAGGATAAGTAAATAGACTGTGCTGTATAACAGATTGCAGCTGCAGCAGGCAGTCAAATATGATCATCATATCATATGCATGTGGGAGGCAATTCAGACAACAGCTGCTGACTTCTGCTCCAAATATGTGGATTATGGGAAGAAAAACAATAAGCTGACTATGATGTGCCTTTATATGGAGTGACTTTGAGACAAAGTCAATACAGGTGTCGAGTAGGAAAACACCATTTAAATTCACATACCAATGAGAGAATTCCAATGATAGCATTTGTAGAACTATTTCACCAAACATCACACAAGCTTTCTAGTTCCTGCTGACTCAGGCAATGCTGAAATGTAAAGAGCAACACCATCAGCAATGGCCTGGCTCCAAACTAATGCTCTGTGAACTTTGGTACACACACAGCCAACTGAACTACGATCAGCCATGTGCTTTAACCCACTATAACTCTAGTGTGTTCAAATCTCAAAGCGTTAGGGAAGCATACTGACCTTTTCAGCATGTACATCAATCAATTATTCCACATTATAGCCTTTACTTCTCATTCAGACAGCTTTGCCGTCACACCGCATAGACCAGGAAACGGGTGTGCCGGTGACGTAACACTTTTTAAACATCAACCTGAGAACATTACTGCAGGTAAAAGGTAACAACCATGGGCGGGGCGTCCTTTCTTTTCCTGTCACTTCCTGGAATTTGAAAATCTAAAGTATAGTGTTGTAACCACTAAAGGAAAAGAAGAGGATGTGCTTTTTTTAAAACATGCACTCTTTGCTTGGAAGAACTATTACTAGCACTACTTCTCTCCACACAGCTCTTCCCTTTGCAAGAAATGCAATAGAACAAGCACCAATTCATTTTAATTTTGCCAAATTGGCTCAAAAGAGATATAATTCATATATAGGAGTGGACTATTTTTGATAGAACTGGAAATGATCATATGAACAATATATGAGTAAATAGGACTTCCCAATACATTTGGAAGAATAACTCTGCAATATAGTGAAGCCTTCGTCTCCTATTCAACTTCTAAAAAAAACAATCCAAACATCAACTAACTCTTTAACGGTTATTATTACTCACAAACTGGGTTTGATGAGATCAACTTCAATTCTGATCAAATCAACATTTTGGAGACTGCTTTTTGGAAAAGTACTGGCTAGTTGGTTCTCTTCAAATATGTATTAAAATAAGATAAGAGGTCCATGGTAAGATTTTACACACCATCTAACCTGTTCTTTAATTGCTAAATAAGCTGCCATTGAGAGTAATGTTTTAATTGATAGCATAGTTCACGCAAAATAAAAATGGTCATCTTATTCTTTTAGTCCCCCTCATATAATTTAAAATATAAATGACTTACTTCTGAGGAATATAAAAGATGATTGAGAAACATCTCTGTGTTCTATTGTCCATCCAAAGGAAGTCTATGCTCACCAAAACTGTTTTTGAACAATCTTTTAAAAAAAAAAAATTCTGCAGGAGAAAAATAGACATGGCGAGTAAATGACAACGATTTTTGAGTGAACCATCCCTTTGAGCAAAAAGGTATGAGGCTGTAGCCTATTGCGAATATCCACTGTCCCAACATGGAGTAGAACACCTTACTTTTACAGTTACAATAGTATATATTAAAAATATTATGCATAATATGCATTTAAAAAGTTAGCAATATAATAAGTTACAAAAAGTCTAGAATTTATTCTGTAAGATCTGTAATTTTAGCTAAACTTCGACAAAAATTTGCACACTTGTTTGTGCAACAGTTGTTTTAGCGTTTCAAAACTTCTCAACATTTAAAATAACAACAGAAACTCAAATCTCCAAATCAAAGTTACAAAACACTTCTGCATTGATGCATACAACAACACAATGCTCAAATATTCTGTACTGGTATGCAATTCTTCAGCCTATGTTTTTCCATACCTCCGTGCACCCAGCTCACGCGGACATCACACGCCATCAGCACGTTCCCTCAGGATATGCAGCGTTGCAGACAAAGTCACACAGCGCCGCAAACAAACAGCAGCCACCTTACAGTTACTCCTGAACCAAAACAACAAGCTTTTGCTGCGTTCAAGCCATAACCGTAATTTAGAGATGGCAGTTCATGTGACGCTCTACTCAGAGCTGCTCATGCCCTCGGACTTGGATTACGCGCTTCTATGTCAACACTATCAATGTCGAAATGAATCTGCAAAGTAGGTGGTACAAGTTAGTTCAATATTATTATAATACTATGTGCTTGGATACATGAGGTATTTTAAAAGGCTCTTGTGCTTTGCAGAGTATTCTTTTGCAGAGCATGTTCATGTCTTTTGGAAGAGGCGTGGCTTTGGAGACACTCTGAAGGGAGGGTGGTATCTAATGCCATCAAAGCTAGTCTCTCCGAAATTCCCAACCCTACCTTTAATATAAGGAGTTAGTTCTTTTTTTTTTTATTCAAATCTGTATACATCACTTTACTGATTTATTTTTGCATTGACACCAAATTAAAATTGAATGCTCTTATGTACAGGTATGATTTAACTGTATTTTGTAACTGTATTCATGTTACTTAAGAAATGATTAAACAGTGTTTTTAATAACAGCGCTGTGTCCTTCCGCGCCTGAAAGACACACCCTGCATGGTGCTCACATTATAGCCGGTCATTACAGCGGTCAAACTATTTGGTTACCCGTCATTGAGTCGTCGTCTTCAAAGACACACCCCCCCTCACAGCTTTTGACCAATTCTTTAGTAACGGCCGGGAGAATAGAGCTCCCTAAAAGGGTGGGGGGCGTCCCAAATCGGGCGAGTGTACACATGTACCGGCCTTCTCAGGTCAAGGTAGACGAGTATGAAAAAAACCCCAAACATTCCTGCTTTGAGGCGTTTTGCACGGGGTCTGATAAGCATTATGAGCGGCACTGACTCACGCTGAGGTTCTCATTGGACTCTCAGACTGGACGTGAGGTAAAAAGACACACACACACACACACCGTTAAACCTACAGTGTGTAAATGGGAGTCACTGTTAACACACAGTCACAGACAGAGAGAGAGAACCGCGCCTTTCCCTTCCCCCACATTCACACCCTTTTAAAATACTAACTCAACAGGTTCCCAAACTTTTTTTTCGTAAAGATTATTGCATATACATGATGAGTAAACTGACCGAATTTCGCCCTCTTCTGGGAAAAAAACGCTAGTCGGAGTCAAAGTCACGTAAACCTGAGAAATAGTCTGAGCACCTGTGAGTCTCCGATCAGTTCAGGTAAAGCAGTAAGTGCGAATGTGATACTCCATATTTGAATCCAAAACATGCGAATATACTGTGCTAAAAATCACAATTAAACTCAAATATATTCATTCTCACTCCGAAGTAATAATAAAAAAAATCCATAAGAGCCAGTAATTCATTAAGAACCACACGTATTCGTTCAATTTAATTTAAAATAAATGCCTACTATATTTTGCAACTCGAGTTATCAAAAAAAAACAAAAAAAACCAATGCTTTTTAAAATGGTCAGGTGACTTCCGCAAACTCAGGTGTGTTAATGGGCCTTGACCCGTTTTACTTCACTGCAGTGAACATTTCACACTCACTGCCATTTATTCACCCACAAATGCATTACTATCCACTTTCAATTCGTATATAGAAATCATACTGACATCCCTATCAAAATACATTACGGTCCTGAAAGTGTATTATGGAAGAAAAGACTCACATAGGTGTAAAAACTACTGAAATCGTCACATTATAGATCAGACTCAGAGGCACTGAAGCTAACGTTAATCCCAATGCAAATCAGTTTCGGGATTCATTTGCAGACATGCCGATTTTAACAGGAGCACAATTAATAAAAGAGCATCATAATAATATTTACTAAAGCGCATAAAACTAGAGTTCTCTAAACCAATAACTTTATCTGTTCCATTTAACCTGGATCTCTGCAATAAGGTTGGGAAGAAACACCGAAACGCTCCGTTATCAGGATCTCTTTCACGAAGCCACCATTACAATAATAGGAAAATACTATGCACTCGATTTAAAAATGAACTTTAGGGGATTTCTGGGAAACAAGCTTCCTCCTTCCCAATGATCCTCACGCTCGTGCCATTTCGATTAGCACAGCAGCTAACGCCACTAACGTTAGCTTGCTAACATGGAGAGCTGGCTAACTTTGTTCTACTCCACTATTAAGAGGCCAAACAAGGAAAACCAGAGGACAACAAAGAAAGCCAACAGAGAGATGAGAACAAACAGAAGAGTTTCCATAGTGTCTACCTTTGTTTTTGGTTTCGTTAAAGTCCCGATGTGAGGTCGTGGCCTATCGAAACGGGCTTCTCTATGGCCAGTTTCAGATTTTCCAAGCGGTAGGAAGTGATTGTAATTCCAAACGTTTGCTGCTCTATATTTGGGCGTTTCAGCCCCACGCTACGCCAGATGCATCTGTCCTATTTTATGAGCTCGCTTTCTAACGCGTGACCTGTAACGCGTTTCCCCCGGATGAAGCAAAACAAAGAAGAAACGTGATATGAACAAATTTAAGCAGTCTTTTTAAAAACCCACCAATCTATCTCGCTCCCCTTGTTCACTCCTCTCTTTGCTCTCGTCGTCCCACTGCGAAGCGTCTGACCCCTCCCTCCCTGTGAAACAGGAGTTCAGCTCACCGACACCGCTTGGGCGGGGACACACGAGTCTGACTTTTTAATATGCAATGCAAGCGAAAGAAAAACGTAATTTTACACTGCAATTGGCTTATAAATGTAAACGCACTTAAGTGCAGTTATTCGTTGTCTTGTGAATTATCAGGCATTGTTAATATGCTTCGAAACTACTTTTCGCGACACCTTTGTGTTGGATTGATTGGAGAATTCCACCAAAAATAAATAGTATGGGGAACAAAATAAAGAATTTAAATAAAATCAACAACAATAAATTAATAACCTTGTACGCTGTGATAAAATAAACAAAAAAAACTTGTTCTCGCACAATTTAATCGTATGTAGCCTTGGTTAATAGGCTATTTTAAATCACTCCTTTGTTAATAAATTAATCTGTCATTTTCTTTACCCTTTGTTTATTATTTTAATTTATTTCAGTTTTTTTCGTATTTCCTCATTTTAGTTCTCTTTTAGCCTGTGACAATCAAATAACACTTGAAACATCATTTAGGGTTCCTCAGATTACAAGGGTTCAAGCAGTGTTAATTGTGCCTTGAGTGTCTTTAGATTTATATGATTTATCTCATATAGTGAAATTAGTGGCGATTATTTCTGTTCTGTTTTATTAGAATCTTGATGGACCTTCACTTGTTACCACAGAAATGACAATGCATTCAAAAACGTGAATTATTAATGTCTTGGTCCATCTCTGTCCATCTCATTTCTGCTTGTTGTTTAGAAGACTTCATGAGGTCACTATAGAATGATGACTATTTACAGCATAATTAAAGAACAAAACAGTGAGGTTGGGTGATTGTGAGCTGGTTCATGCTTTCAGTCAGATAAGCTTTTTAAATGTCAATGAAATATTATCTGTTGACAAAACAAATTGTCTGTGTTTTGTCTGTCTATTATTACATTTGAAATTGACCAGCTAAAGACAAATGTTATAAATAATTAACTAATTTCCTATATTTCTTAAACCAGGATGACTCATGATCAGACTCATGATCAGACTTTGTGACCAAAGCAACAGTCATCTATAGTCATTGTCATCTGAACCTTTCATTTCAATGTGTGAGGTTACAGGAACAGGAGTTCCCCACCCATGAAAATCAAGCTCAGCTCATATTAAAACTCAGTTCAGATGTTGAGAACACAACCAATCAGTATGGGAGTTTGTGGAAGCATTTAGTAGTTGAGTCAGAGTTGTGCAATATAGCTCCTTATATGTCAGGTAACTCCCTTGACCCTAGGGTGCACAAAAAGTTCAGCAGCTACAACACATAGACATATACACTAGACCTCACCTTGGGGTTCTAAGCATGCGTCAAAACCGCCGCCATCTTGGAACAGGGGTCTTGTCATAGGAAGTAGGTAACGCGGCTATCTCTGCCTTTACTTCAAATTCATTGATGGTGGCGGACTTTTGTGCAGCGTATGATGTTCACGGATGAAATCTGAACTAGGAAGAATGTTTTTTTAAAAAATATATATATATATATTTTCTTTCTGGAATCCAGGGGCGTTTCTAGGTTTTTAAAACATCAGGGGTTGGAGTGGGTAATAAGATAACATGATTTGATACAGAGAATAATGTATATTGCAGCCCAGTCGCGTCGTTAGACATGGGCATTCAGGGCTTCAGCCCCGGATGTTTTTTTTTATATCCCCAGATCCCAAAAAAAAAAAAATATTGATAATTATTATTAAATTTTAATAATTTAGTATTTGTTAAAAAAAATCCCGGGTATTCCAATCTATCCTTCGGAATCATGTGTTAAAGACGACTAAAATATTCAAGCAGATCAAAATTACTATGGTTACACAACACGCTCGTGTTTAGATTGCGCACCAGAGGAGAGAGAGAGAGGTTTACAAAACTTTATTTAAAACACTTATTATTCAACAATTAACATTATTTGTATATATGGAAAAAAAATAATAATAAAAAAAAAACATTAAAATTCCAAAACCAGATTTCCATCGTAAACAACACACAAAGCATCAACACACCACAAATCACAGAAACCGAAAATTACAGAAAATTATTTACAAGACTATAGTATGCAAATTCTATTTTTAGTCTACCAGCCACTAATTTCATAAACATCACTTCAATATTAATACTATTAAGCTGCAATCCTTGATTTTTCCTGGTTTTCCATGTTGCCAATTTCGCAGTTCCTGTTAAATAATTTAACAGACACATCTTCCTTCTTTTTGAAAAATAATATTTCACACCCCCTATGAAAACTTCCTCTGAAAAAATCTTCACCAAAAACTTTAAACAATCTATTAAGGCTCTGGGTGCTTGCTGGTCCACAATTATCACAACTTCACCAATTTGAAGGTTGTCTGATTTTCTTTGCCATTTTTGTCATCGTTGCAAGTCTGGGAGATAATGCCGTATGAAACATTTCCAGAAATTTTCAATTAGAATTTGGCTATAGTGCCATCTCCTACGACTGAGCATTTCCGATTCAGGATAAACAACTCGTAATCCAGAAGATGGACGTCCCATGAGGAGGGAATTAGGTGCCACTGGGTCTATATCTGCGGAAACATATCACAATGGTCTGGAGTTTAATATTCCCTCAATTTCCACAAGTACCGTGTTCAGTACTTCCTCTGGCACAGATTGAGGACCGAGACAGGTACGCAGTGCAGTCTTGATAGATCTAACCTCTCTCTGCCAAGATCCACCAAAATGCGGTGCATTCGGTGGGTTTAGATGGAAGTTAATCTGTTGAGAAGCCAGATTCTCTTTCAAGATTGGGGGAAGTGCATTGAAGGCATTCTGAAGTTCTGTAATACCTCCTTTTTGTGCCGTTATCAGAAAGCACTTCATATGGTTTCCCTCTGCGAGCTATGAACCTTCTTAACGACAAGAGAAAGGAGTCTGTATCAATGCTCGATAGAAGTTCAATATCAACAGCTTTGGTAGTAAGGCACTTGTACATTATTACCCAACATTTTTCACATTTGCATCCAAACTTAACCTGGAAGGGGCCAAAACAGTCAATGCTCGTTGAATAGAAAGCGACGAAATCCGTCATCATATGAATTTCTCGCTTCTCTCACCCTTTCTTACATTCAAAGCAGCTGCGCTGGTGTCTTTTTACTGCCTCTCTGCCTCTTACGATCCAATATTTTCATCTAAGTTCTGCGAACACACGCTCAGGTCCTGGACGTAACAGGAGGTTGTCGTGATGTTGAATCAGAAGCTTTACAAGAGAGTGAGCAGGATCTAAGACAATAGGGTTTAGAGTGTCTGAGTCCAATTGCTTACATCTGCGGAGACGTCCACCTACTCGGACTAATTTGGCTTTGTGATCATACTCTGGGCTAGAGTTAGAAGACGACTACAGTGAGATACAGGTTTACCTAACTGAAGTTGGGCTATTTCTTCTGGGAAGCTTTCAACTTGAGCACGTCTCAGAAGTTCCTGTTCAGCTTGTGTATAATCGTCAGCAGAGAGTTCACTTTTGTCTGCCGCCCCATGAAGGGAAATAGCAGTAGCCTTAATCAGATCTTGAAGTGAATTGTATCGAGAGATATCTGGGATATCAGTTTGACTGGAGGATAGCGCTCCACAGAAAGTATAACTGCAGTGTTTTTGGATGTCATGCTCAAAAAAATAAAACATTGGTTGAACATGATTTAATCATGGACAGTGGTTCCACGTGATTACACCATGTTATCTTAACAACAATTGATGATGTTCAACCAGCTTGAAATATTTGTGTTCATTTAACATGAATAGATCACATTCATTAAACATGACTTAAATACTTATTTTTACCTTGAAGTAATGTTTTTTATTGAACTTCAATTAATCATGTTATCTTAAGCCGATATGTTTACATCAATTCCAATGAATCCCATTTAATCAAGTTACAATCAGTTTTCCCCATAATTCAATGATGACTACAGAGGCAGCAAATATGTAATAAATTATTTTTATTTAAATTGTTTTTCTAAAACATTTCAAACACTTTTCACACATTAAGTGGCTTGATGTACAAAAAGTCTAATCAATTAAGGCATTAAAAATGTGTGAACATGATAGATGAACATGTTTCGACTATTTGACAAAAAAAAAAAAAAAACACTTCAAGTTAAAGATCAAGGTGTTCATCAGTCCTTTAATGAGGTGTAAAAAGCTTGGTCTTAAGGGCTTGAACTTTGGCGGAGAGTTTGTGTCCATCAAGCTCCAGGAATACTTTTTGCTGGAGTTCAAAGGTGTATCGAGACTCCTTCGGATAACGATACACCCTTCGGATAAGATTTAGGGTATAAATAAGCCCAATCAGCAATGCAACACCATTAGTTACATTACCAAGCCCTTCTAGTGCTGTAACTCCTTCAAGAACTACTCCAACATCCGCAGATTCCTCACCAACTTCACATCTGATGACAAAAACGCCCATCACCATTTCTTTGAGTGCAGCTTCATGAACAGTCATTGGAAAAATGTGCATCCTATAAACAGAAACAAAGTACATTAATACTAATGTAATATAAAATGTGTTGTTGTTGTTATACACAAAATATTGTCAGAATATTCAGTCAATACCATGTAGTCATTGATGAGATTGTCAGGATCCTCATTTAGGTACACAAACAGGGCTTTAAGGTCCCACTCCCTCTTTACATTAATGCAGGCACACTAGGGAAAATAAAGAAAATTAGCAACATGTACCAATCAACTACTACATTTTCAAGTCACACAAATCATAAGTGAGAAACAAATGATTAGGCTAATTTATGTAGAAAAACTATTTTCACAGTTATCATACCTGTGTAAGTGGCACAAGAAGTTTCTTTCTCCTTTGTCCCTGAGCTCCACCTCTCTTGGCAAAGATCCTCAGAACACTTGGAGTGAGTTCTTCCAGCTTTGAGAAGAATTTTGAATGAAGGTGACAGTTGTTACACGTGCAAATTCAGCACAAACCTAAAACACGAAGAGAAAAGGGGCAATACTGCATGCTTGGAGCAATGTTTTAGTTAAAGGAGAACTCCGGCACAAAATTAACCTTTGGTCCAATAAAACATTGGTACCTAGTCAACCGTTCTGAGATTTGTTTTCATGATAATCGAATGTAAAGAGTTTTATCTCTAAAAACTGTTTAGCGTATAATGCTACTACTGGGGGCATTCAATAAGTAAAAAGAAATCGCTAGTTAATACCACTAAAAAGGCTCAAAATAGCCCCACACTAACACAGTAACATAATGAGGGTCCATAAATGTAAAACGAAGCATTGAGAAATTTGTAAGTGAACAGACCGTTTAATAAGAAGATACTTTATATAGACAGTTCACTTTGTGTACACAGGAGCCATCTTAGAAAATAGTCTCGATAAGTCAAACCATGAACACCGTTCATACAGTTCAGATTAGTCAGCACGACGTTCGTGGTTTGACTTGTCGTGACTGTTTTCCAAGATGGCTCCCGTCTATATACATGAAGTGAACTGTCTTTATAAAGTATCTTCTTATTAAACGGTCTGTACACTTACAAAGTTATCAATGCTTAGTGTGGGGCTATGTTGAGGCTTGTTAGTTTATTTTTCCTTAGTAAATACCCCCAGTACCAGCGTTATACACTAAACAGTTTTTAGAGATAAAACTCTTTACATTCGATTATCATGAAAACATGTCAGAGAACGATTGACTAGGTACCGATGTTTTATTAGACCAAAGGTTCATTTTGCGCCGGAGTTCTCCTTTAAGCATGCTTGAATCTAAAATATACTAAATTTGTGATATACCAAAATTCTATATTTTCCTTACAATTACTGCAATATTATCTCTAATATGCATTTCATCTCCCTGCCCTAATGGCGATTCAATCACAAAAGCAGCAGTATCAACAGACATGAAATCACAATGATGCAAATGGATGGACAAACATATAAACCTACATAATAAAGCAGTTGGCTAATATTGTTTTTTAATAACACCAATGCAAATAGATGGGACACATACCTGTTTGTTTGCCGTTTAATTCAGCTGATAACACGGTGATCTCTTTCAGGCATTTCAGCTGGAATTCTGTCAAATAAATTAGTGTCAACAAGGCGTGTGCATCATCAATGTTGCCATATAATAATAATAATCACAATCCATGTGTTAAGTTACAATATTATTGCAGTATTAATTATATTGCAATTATATTACAAATTATATTAATTAATATTAATTATATTACAAACACTCTTGAGAAAAGCAGACGAGTTTAATGTTTTTTTGTTAAATATATTCTGACCATCTCTGGGTCAGGCAGAGGAACTTTTAGTTTAGCTTGGCACAAATCACTGAATCGTATTAGTCCAATAGCATCTCGTGCTTAAATTACCAAATAGTTTCAATAATTTTCCTATTTAAAGCTTCATTATTGTGTAGCTACATGTGTTCAAAAACATTTTTCAAAAAACATCAAAAACATCTAGGCTTAACATAGTGCAATCACGCCATAAATATATAACGTTCAACCAATATAATAAAAGTGTTGGCTAATATTTTTTCTAACAACACTGATCTAAATGGATAGATGAGTTAAGTTAACAGTTACCTGTTCGTGTGCTGTTTAATCCAGTTTATGGCGCGGCCATCTCATTTTGTCTTGCAATCGTGCATTCTGTCACAATAATAAATTAATATCAACCGACTTCATAAAACAGTTTGATAATATTGTTTCTAATAACATTGATGGAAATAGATGAACACGTACCTGTTTGTTTTAAGATTCTATTCCAGTTAATGGCGTGGCGAAGACATGCGCAGCATTAACGTCGTTTATGAATGTTGCCGCCAGGATATGCAAATTGCGTCACAACAAATTTCCGCTTCCTTTAGGTTGAGAATGTGGTTTGTTTTCATGGTTTTCAGGCTGTTTTTACCACATTCAGTCCGGCTGACTTTATAAAAACACACATTTTATGTGTGCGATTGACTTTTACTAAACATTATTTTTATCATTCTGATTTAACAGAAATTTAAGACAAATAACAAACCTAAAAACACCAATAACCATTGAATTGCACTTCTATAATTATATTCAAGCTATAAATTAATAAACAAAAAAATATATTTCAAATAAATTATAAATATTATGTAAGTTATTATATATTTTTTTTAGTTCAGTCAACAGTTTGACTGAGCTAAGTGATTGAAACATGTAGGCCTCCTTATAAAATGAAAACTTCATGTTAAACCAACGAGTGACAGTTTTAAGTCAGTTTAACATGATACAATCATGTTGAAATGAAAAAAGCCAAATAGCCAAAATGGCATTAATTGAATTTATTAACATGAATTGTTCAGGTAAAGTGAACAAAACTGACAAATTATTTTTTGAGGCTGTTTGGGCCAACTACTAACTGACTGAGTTAGGAACTGTGGACCTTGATTCCATCGGCTTTTATCCATCTTCTCTGGTGTCAGCTTTGAGATAGGCTGCCTTTTCAAGTTTCTGCACTTTAACAAACACTGAAGCAAGATCTGTGTTTTGCAAAGGGCATTTTTCTGTGGTTCTTAAACGGGCTGGTACTGCTTCTTTAGGTGATTGCAAAGATGGAAGATTTCTTTTCCAGAGGAGAGGTGTTGCATACCTTTGAATGCCTCCGACTGCCACCCTGATTGTTTTCTCCTCAAGAATTTGCACCGCTTATATGTCTTGCCTTCTGTGCCTCACTCCTATACAGAAGTGTGTCCATTTGCCACAATTTCTGTACATTGTTGAACAATTTGGCTTCTGCTAACAAAGTGGAAGTTAATAGAAATTCTTGTGGTAAGAGATAACTGGCAAGGAATTTTGAGGGGCCCTGCAGAGTCTACACGAGTCTGGTTTTCACAGCGGCAGGACCGCCACGAGGTCCAAGACGTACTGGCTCTGTAGCTGTGATTAAATGTGGATAATCTGAGCCAATGAGTTAGAGTGGTTGAGCCTGCTGAAATGAGGAAATGGGCAGACCTGGTAGATATCTGTATTTCTTCTGCAGCAACTTAACAGGGTAAGTGTGTTTTGCGAGGCTCAGTTCTTTGGCTGTAAAAGCTCTTTCAATGGTGAAAGATTTGTTTGGCTGAAATGCAGAAGCTACTGAGAATGAAACAGCCGCCCCATGAACAACCCATATGTCTTGTCTCACAGTACCGAGGGCTATATCTTCAGGAAGTCCTTGAAGATCAAGTTGCTGTGCTGCTTCATACAGTAACATTGTCCTCTCTGATCCGTCATCCAATATAGAATATGTGTCAAGTTCCTTCTCTCAATTTCACTCGGCTGACCTTCAAAAGAACTTTGCTGCCTGCAGTTGGTCTGTCCATACACAAAGTCTCTACTTCCGAGTTCACAAGACAACTGTTTTCTGCTGACGCTTGCATTTCATGTTTACCTTTGGCATTGAAGTCACGCCATATTTCTAAATGTCTCTTTTCACATTTGGCTTTAAGATTACATTGTGAGAACTGGTAATCACAGCCACACCTATTTGAGGGTTTTTCATTCAGGGATCTTGATTCAGCAGTTTGAAATTAGCGCACTGATTGAAGTAATGCTGCACAGTGTTGCAGAAGGGGCATTACTTTGTCGGTTTCTCCTTCTTGACTGCTGTAACACTTGCTGGTTTCCTCTGTTCGTCATCATGCGAGAAGGTAGCAAATCATTGAACCAGCTTGCAATTCCTTTGCTGTTCTCTCTGTGGCTGAGAGTAGGCTCTGCTTACATTACTAACGTATTGTGACTCATCCTCTTGTATTCAACTCATCTCATATTCTAGCCAATTGCTGAGTTCTATCAGTGTTGGAACTGGGTTCTAAATGGGGTTAACAAACCTTCTGAAGTTTGCTTTAAGATCATGAGGCAATTTGGCAAGGAGACGCGAAATATGTGACCCACATTTGAGCTCTGTCCATCCTTTAGATCCAAGTTAGTACAGCATTCCAACTCATGCACACACTTTGAGGGCAAACATTCTAAAAGATTTAGTGTCACCACTTCTGATTTTTGGGCCATCCATCAATTCTGCAATTCTTTGTAGTGCGAGTTGATGTGGTTGACCATAAAGTGCAGTTAGAGACCTCATGGTGTTGGTGTATGGGTACCTGCTGTTGACGTACGAGTCTGCAGTGAGCAAGGCATTCTCCTGTTTAAGATGATCAACGAGTATTTGGTACTTGAAACAATCTGCAACGTCGGCAGGTAGCAAATTCTCCAGTGCAATTTTGAGTCATGCTAACTCTCTGCGTTCTTCACTGCAAAAATGAGGAATGGTGGGAATAGGACCTCTGTAGGTGGGCTCTACATGAGGATATGGAAGAGGAGGAGGCCGCACTGGGTGGTATGGCTGATATGTCTCAGGCTGAGCGTAATCTGAGTACTGTCGTGGGGTCAAGAAGCTTGATTTGTCGGCAGGATTAGGAGCTGATTGACCATAGCTGTCTGAGTGTCTCTCATGTGAATGGTGAGCTAATGTATCCCTTGGAGTAAGTCTCTCATCTTGACAGACTGGACTTGTAGCTGGAATCTCATGATAAGTTTGCTGATAACCATATGGTTCAGTGGAAGTGAAATAGCGGACAGGTTTGCAGTTCAGACTTTGATCTTTTTAAGTCGTAATATGTAGCTGCTGTCTCTTGACTGTAGTCCTGAGGCATAAACTGAACAGCTGCGGGATATTGGTTGCGATCTCTTTGGTCAGTGGACATATAGTTGTGGTCTGTGTTGTAGTAACCACGTAGTCCATCTATGTGCCTAATACCAGTTTGAGGATATGTAGCATCTTCTTGATGGGCTAGCTTGTGTTGGGATTGAGTTGGTCCATAAGAAGAGAAAGGATGACTTGAAGGTAGCTGAGTCTGGTAATCTCAGGTCTCCTAGGTTGTCAGTGAGATAATCAATCTCTTTGTGACTGACAGAATGAGAATGCAGAAGGTCACCTCGTGAATCTACAGGCAGTGCCTCATGGGCTGAGGAGGATTGTCTTGATCTCTAGGCAGAACTGGTCTGCCCTCACTGGCTGCTGTATATGGACTTGAGGAGAGAACTCTCTGATCTGCATAAATTATTCGCCTTGGAGAAGTCCGAGTACGGGGCATTGGCCACGGCGGGTTGTTGGGCCAGTTGCTCCCCTCCAAGAGATATACAGCTTTGTTTGTAAAGGACACCATTGCAGATTGACACCATTACATCTGCGAGAGAAAGTCCAAACAAACAGTGAAGAATATCAACTTTGTGGCTAAAAGTGGATGTCTTGTAAAGATGATAAAGAGTATATGGTTCAGATCAGCCAATAGCTCACCTGTTCCCTCCTCAGTAACATTCACATTTACAAGAAATGTATCTTGCATTTGGTCTTCAAATTTGGTGTTGAAAAACACTGAAGTATCAACAGTAAGAGAAGCACAGCCCATGGCATTCATCTGGTAGGACAACAAAGACACAATTAAGTCAAGCACAGGCAAAAGGAAAACCCTCAGCAGTGAGGCAGGAGTCACACACCTTCGCGGTTTGAGTCAGGAACTGTCCGAGTCAAATTATGAAGCAGACTGTACGGAAATGGATCACAGCACACTTCCACTAAGGCTTGGCCAGGTACAGGTCGGCCACATGTACATCTGGGAAACATCAGAACAAGATAAAGAACTGACGAATCACAAGACAAGAAAATAAAGCATTACTCACTTGGCACAAGACTCAACTTTCAGTCCCATAACTGCCACGCTGTAGGTCTGCGGTGCGTTTACGGTCACGTCAAACTTGGGCAAAACTAAACCAGAAACAAAGCGCTTTAGATTAAGGTCTCAGATCCATCATTGAACTTCCCTGACACAACAACTTACCGTATTTTTTCACCTCAAAAACTTGGGAGACTAGGGTTGGGACTTTTCACTCCATAACTACTCCATTCTGCGGCGCCTAGGTCTTGCGTTTGATGGACGGACGCACTGATGATGGACGGATGCACGCACGCACGCAACCACGGACGCACGCACGGACAGACAGACAGACGCACGGACGGACGGACGCACGCACGGACAGACGTCCTTCCGACCGTCATATTAAAAGACCATATTCATTAACAAAAGCTAGTATAGACCATTACAACACAAGCCAACATTTTTTCATTTTATGTTTAAGTCATGAACCCATTTCTAGAGCAAGAACCAAACTAACAGACATACCGACACTGAAGTTGTGATAAAAATTCAGGCCCTTGTACTTCAGACACTAGGGTAAACCGAAGTGGCATACTAATCAGAAGCGCCACACCCTGAAATAATCAGATTAAAAGCCCAAACAAAAAACCTGATTGGAGGCACACAGACACCCCTTCAGCACTCAGACGTCTTCCTGGCTCCATGATCCGAGATCCTGCTTGAGCAGAAACCATCAGAACGTTTCCCTCCGCAGGAACAGCCATAGCTGGAGAAAACTGCAGACACACCTGGAACAAGGACCAACACGCTGTAGGACACACACAAACATTCCCAAATTGAAAAATAGCCACATCATACAGTACCTGGTTCTGGAAATACATATCAGTGTCAAACGGCACACTAGCAGCAACTACATTCTCACTGGTAAGACCGCTGTAGACCAGAATCTGTACTGCTGGAGCCATATCGACGCTGACAGACAACTGGAATGTCACAGAGCCACTTGTGACTGCATCACCAGCCTTTGCTTTAACCGTCTGAAATCCATGGAGGATGGTCACTCCTTTGGATAAGACCTGACAGAAGACATAGGTGTGAAAGTTGCGGAACAAACAGACCAGCAAACTTAACAACAAAACTGTCCTCACCATATAGATTATGTCAGCGCTGTAGCTACCAGCCGCTCCAACAACTGAATACTCCACGGTCACTGGAAACAAAGCACCACATGTGAGCGGCTGATAGAGCTTCACTATTGTCAGTTCACTAAATGATGGGCTGTCGGGAGAAACTGAACAAACCTTGTATCTGTAGTGAAGTATGGCGATTTACAACCATAAAAAAACCTCTGGATTAGGACTCACCTGGGGAAGATCAAACTTAGTCAGCATCATTCTAGAGAGAGTCTTAAATTTTACAAAATACAAGTCGTACCACCAGATTCAGATCAGCCTTAAGATTAGCAGTGTTTAGGGAGAACGCAGCCCATCCATTCTTGTTTGTGGTTAGATTCAACAGCAGTTTGTTGGGCCAGTTGCTCCCCTCCAAGAGATATACAGCTTTGTTTGTAAAGGACACCATTGCAGATTGACACCATTACATCTGCGAGAGAAAGTCCAAACAAACAGTGAAGAATATCAACTTTGTGGCTTAAAGTGGATGTCTTGTAAAGATGATAAAGAGTATATGGTTCAGATCAGCCAATAGCTCACCTGTTCCCTCCTCAGTAACATTCACATTTACAAGAAATGTGTCTTGCATTTGGTCTTCAAATTTGGTGTTGAAAAACACTGACGTATCAACAGTAAGAGAGGCACAGCCCATGGCATTCATCTGGTAGGAGAACAAAGACACAATTAAGTCAAGCACAGGCAAAAGGAAAACCCTCAGCAGTAAGGTACAAGATAAAGAACTGACCAACCACAAGACAAGAAAATAAAACATCACTCACTTGGCACAACTTTCAGTCCCATAACTGCCACGCTGTAGGTCTGTGGTGCGTTTACGGTCACGTCAAACTTGGGCAAAACTAAACCAGAAACAAAGCGCTTTAGATTGAGGCCTCAGATCTGTCATTGAACTTCCCTTACACAACAACTTACCATATTTTTTCACCTTTTTCACCCCGCGGCCTAGTCACAGTCGCCTAGGTCTTTGTGTCTCACTGCCTCATCACTTCTCTGGCTACGTGGTGTGCTCCACCTCAATCACCTCCGGTAATCCCCTTGGTAATGTTGGGACGCTTCACTCCATGGCTTCTCCATTCTGCAATGCCGCCGTGGGATGCAGTCCTGACTGTGGGCTGGGTCTCCGTCGGCTTTTCTCTGCTCAAGGCCATCCCCCCTGGCTGTCACCACCACCTGCACCAACCTTTCCTCCAGCTACGGACGGACGGCCGCCGTGGGATGCAGTCCTGACTGTGGACTGGGTGTCTGTCTGCTCTTCCCTGCTCAAGGCCTTTGATGGACAGACGGCGCGGGCAGACGGACGGCTTGGGCGGACGGCTTGGGCGGACGGACGGACGGCTTGGGCGGGCGGACGGACAGACGGACGGACGGCTTGGGTGGGCGGACGGACAGACGGACGGCTTGGGCGGGCGGACGGACGGCTTGGGCGGGAGGACGGACGGCTTGGGCCGGAGGATGGGCAGACGGACGGCTTGGGCGGGTAGACGGACAGACGGACGGCTTGGGCGGGCGGACGGACAGACGGACGGCTTGGGCGGGCGGACGGACAGACGGACGGCTTGGGCGGGCGGACGGACAGACGGATGACTTGGGCGGGCGGACGGACAGACGGACGACTTGGGCGGGCGGACGGACAGACGGACGGCTTGGGCGGGCGGACGGACAGACGGACGGCTTGGACGGGCGGACGGACAGACGGACGGCTTGGGCGGGCGGACTTACTTCCGTCAGTCACATTAAAAGATCACACTTAGTTAGCTGGAGGACAATAAAAAGCTGAAGAGGACCAAGTAAAAGGTTGGTGCAGATGATGGTGACAGCCAGGGGGGATAGCCTTGAGCAGGGAAGGGCAGACGGAGACCCAGTCTACAGTCAGGATGGCATCCCATGGTGGCCGTCCGTCCGTAGATGGAGGAAAGGTTGGTGCAGGTGGTGGTGACAGCCAGGGGGGATGGCCTTGAGCAGGGAAAAGCCGACGGAGACCCAGCCCATAGTCAGGACTGCATCCCACGGCGGTGAGCAGAATGGAGTAGCCATGAAGTGAGAAGTCCCCACACTACCAAGGGGATTACCGGAGGGGATGGAGGTGGAGCACACCACGTAGCCAGAGAAGTGATGAGGGAGTGAGACACAAAGACCTAGGCGACCACGACTAGGCCACAGTGCCGACCCCTTGAAGTGGAAGCAGCGATCCTGAGGTTAGAGGCAGAGCTGCAGCAACCATAGATGGAGGTGGAACCTGAGGGAGGGTAGAGCTAGTCAAAGGCGAAAGAGGTGGAGAGCCGTATGGCAGCGAATGGGCCTCAAGTCTATGGCGAAGAAGATGTAGTGTCCAACAGAGGGAGGCCGAATGGCCAATGGTCCACGCTGGAGTCAAGGGTGGTAAGAGAGCACAGCTGCATTCTCGCTGGGAAGAACGCTGTAGACCAGAATCTGCACCGCTGGAGCCATATCAACGCTGTCAATTTGTTTACAATTGGAGTCTTATCAAAACGAGTCACGGATATCTGTTAGGAATGATCAAGATTAGAAAAGGGGGAAAAAAAAACACATGATCATCCATTTGATCACTGGATGGCAAACAAACCAAGAGTAGTGGTTCACAAAGCTTAATTTCACCATATATAAAGTTTAGTAAACAACTCCAAGATAAAAACAGAATGCTTCTATACGACAATTCACCACGACGTCACAACAATAACAGACGTTCTTCCGGGTGGCAAAAGCTGAAGCGTCCCTATAGCAACACTATTAAATTGCTTGGAGGGAGACACACTGTCGGCAGTAGGACTGGGTATCGATTCACATTTCAATTTCGATTCGCAAGCTCTCAGTTCGATTCGATTTCGATTCTCGATTCGATTTTCGATTCTCGATTCGACTATAATGAAGATGTAAAAAAATCCTATATTTATAATTCATAAAAAAGAACAGTGTACATAAGTTTACTAGTGGTTATTTAATACAAGGAAATTAGCCATAAACCTATATATAAAACACTTTTTATTTTTGGTACACTAAATGCATACAAAGACTAGACAGGATTTTGATGCAGTATGCAAAAAAGTCAGAACAGTCGCACAGCTTGATCAAACAGTATCATGTTATTTTAGGTTTAAGATAGATAAATAAATATATAAATATTTAGACATTTTTTTACATTGATCTTACCTAACTGTTAATGTGTTTTTTGTTAAGAGTTTATGTATGGATGCTTGATTTCAATCTTTGAATTAAATTGAAAAAAGTAGCACAAATAAATACAATAGAATAAAGACACAAATTAAGAGACATTTTGGGATAGTTTTTTGGGTATGTCAGAAATACTACAGAAACTGAATAAAGTAATCCAATGTAAAATAACACTGGATAGTCTTTTTAGTCCAGACTGAATTAAATACAAAGGCTATTAATTCTGATTGCTTACAATTAATACTATATTCGGTTGTTATGACAACAGAATTAATGACTGACACAAATGGCTGCGTTCACTTTAAGAACTAGTGTGCGAATCCATTGCTGTTTCAATAACTTTCTGTCACACGTGTTTAATGCTAATTTAAGACATTACCGACTGTCTTTACGAGGTTACTCACCAAGACCAGAGTTTTGACATGTTGCGTGTTTTAACTGTTAAAGTGATATAATCCAGGGATAAAACTTTTGTTTCTGGCGAGCTGTTTGTGAGGCGGATTTACGCTGTGCACGCAGTGAAAGACATCTCTGAGAGTGCTCGAGCACGGGATGGTTTAACATTGCTTGAGCAAATAAATGATAAATGTTAGTTACGATCATAGGTCACGATGCAATGCTGGCCCGATTGTTAAGTGAATATTCCGTCATGTCCCGACTCCTAAACGCGTGTGTGTGTATCGACAGCTGCAGTGCTTAGCGCTTGCCTAGTGCGGAGAGACGAGAAGATGCAGCACCGCGTCCGCGAGCCCTTTATATGGAAAAAATCGATTCGTGGCCGTCGAGAATCGATTTTGAATCGACCACATTTCAAAAAACGATTAATCGAAAAATCGATTTTTTTTTGCCCAGCCCTAGTCGGCAGTAGCCTAATCTAAATTTCAACAGTTGATTCAAAAACAGACATGGTGGAAATTCAGACATAGTTAACATGATCATTAGAGCTTAGATTTTTGATCTAGAGACGTGCACTTTCAACGCACTAGACCGCGGCGCGTGACTAGATCTGACTAGATCTAGCGGTAATGCATTCACTCTGTGTGTGCGGATTGCGGGAGAATAAAACGATTCGCGGGACTCCCGCAAACTAGAAATATCTATGAATAAAACAAATAAAAACTAATACATTTGTATTCATCTGTTGCAGAAAAGCAACAAGAACAACTAAAACAAAATAGAAATGACTTACATGGCAGAGTTTCTTTTTATAGCATGACTGCAGCGATGAGCGATAGCCAATCACAGACCTATGTGTTGATTTATTGAACGCAATGGCCAATCAGAAGCATTTACGATGAAGAAGCATTTACTCACCGCTCAAAAAAAGTAACATAGAAAGAAATAGAAATTAACTAAGTTATTTGAGAACGTCAGTTATATAACGACCCACGTATTAAAAATGGTTGGGTTTAAATCGGGCTCAGGCTCATAATTAGAAGACGACATGCACTTTTGACGACGTCCACTCGCTTTAACCTCGTCACCCACAGGTTCCGCTGGATAGATTTACTTTTTTTCTGAAGGAAATCGATAAAAACCTACACATTTTGCTGTATATCTGGTGGCGCAACCCCAAAACACAACATATTTTCGCAATCATTTCAACTTTGATCAACAAAAATGATTTTAATTATGTAAATGTTCAGTTGCCGGCTGGATCTCTTCAGTAAGTCAATAGAAGCCGCTCGCGTTCTGCCACCCGGAAGTATCGCGGTGCCTATTGTTAACAAACATTCTGAAATGCCCTATTCACTTCAAAAGACTAATGGTACTTACCTGGTTCTTTAAGTCCATCAACAGCAAAGAGAAAAAGGGTGTAAATGATCTTCCAAACACAAATCTCCCTCACAGCCATGAGGACAGATCACCCAAGACTAACCCTTATCAAGCCACTCTTATATCAGGAACGCATTCATCTCGTTAATTCAATTAATTAACCACCACCTGGCAGTAATTAATGTTATCATTTGATTAGGAGTTCCAACTGCCATTGATTTGAAACGCGACACATTATGGAGGTTAGCGGACGAATTTTCTACTTGCCATATCAACACAATAGAATTTTAAAAATATATAGCCTATGTATTGAAGATATTACTGAACATTTATTTGACCATAGCAAAAGTAAGTTGCTTGTGTTCATTTTAAACAAGTCTGATATGATCTTATATCTGGCCTCAATTTTGGGAAGTGGCGCATACATGACATACCCAAAATAAAAAGGTTGCTGCTCATAGGTAACTCTGATTAGACACATAACCAACATATATTTAGAAAGCCAACCCTTGAGAGTTTACATTTCAAGACTCAAAATTTACCAGACTGTTATTAATATTGAGATATATAAGATCAAGCATAAAACCAAAAACACCAAATATTAAGAACATATTTATTAAATGTATAAAAAATAATGTGTGAATTAAAGATAGCAACTTATAACTACAACTCAAGTGTAGCCACAACTTTGCTCATGCTTTATTTCAAATCTGAGGATGATATCTCTAAAATTATGCATTTTATGAAGCCTAATGTGAGACTATGCCAGAAGACACTTTGGGGAAGTTTTAGAGAAGGCTAATGATTCTTATCAAATGTTTTTATTGCCCTGTAAATTTACATTCTCCGAAAAAAATGTCTGGCGAGGAGCCTGCTGCCCCATTCATGTTCTATTCATTAAATCGACCAAACATTCACACCTCTGCCGGTATGAAACTTATCTTCATTATTCTTTTATCCTAATTCTTTTGTTTGAATTCAGCCATTATAGCCTGTATTATGGCTTGGCAATCTAAACCTCTCTGATCCCACCCTACATGAATAATCCACCTATTAAGTCTAGTTAGAATAAATAAATAAATAAAAAACATTCTTGGAACTTCAAATACAAATCATTTTAAAAAATGTATTGTAAGAAAAGGAATAGCAGGTGCACTAGCAGTTAGCACAACAAGTAGCCTCAAGCTACATGACACAATTTAATTTATTAATATTACACGTTTATTCAAAGTTCACTTTAAAACAACATCGAGTATTTGTATCATATTCCGGTCGCGGATTAAAATGGATTCAAGTCATGAAAAGATTTTGAAATATTTTATATTTAGCATTTTAGGTGAAGCTATGGGCTAGCCTTACCTAGCATTTGCATTCTGTACACATTCTTTATTCATATGAAAACCCCAAATCGCACGAATATCACAAACAAAACACATCATATTTCAATCGTGCATTTATTAGCTTCCTATTTCAGATGAAGAGATATCGCGTTCGCTTTGTTATCACGGATGTCAAGTATGAGGAAATGTACACATGACGCGTTGTGCAGAAGAGGTCACGCTGGACAACGTCAGATGATTGACAGCTGTACAGCCGAATGACAGTGCTCTGAGGTCAAATAATACGTCAAATCAGGAAGAGACATAATAGGCTTGTTTGAGATAAGCAAAATCTGCGCAGAACCGATCACCGGTGATCAGCGCGAGATGCATGCCGGTTAGAAATGTGTCCGAGAACGGTCCGCCTGACTCTGATGTCATGTCGACGTATGTCAAAAAACTCTCGCGAGCGCAAGGCGCACCTGTCGGATTCTGCAGTCGCGCGCAGTTGCTCTCCACCGACTGCGCTGATCAAAAGCATGATGGGAAACGACTTGCTGACGACACAGCTTAATGTTCATTGGTTTAAACAACCGTGATGTATTTTTCTCTTTTAACATGCTTGATTTTAAAACTCTGATATCATGTTTTATGTGTATAGGCCTACATATTTGTTACGGGTGATTAAGCTCTCTGATAGTGCCATATGGGTTATTATGTGATGTCACATATGATATTAATATGCACATGATATTTTTATTAAAACAATATTTAAAAACACATGTCTGTATTAAAGAAAAAATATTGATAAACACATATTTGGAATGTAATTAAATAAACAAGTACTTTGGGTGTCTTGTTCATTATATTTATTTTCATATAAAAGCAACAGAACTTAAAATTACATCCAGTTTATTAGCAACACGTGCACGTGCGTGAATCCCGTGAATCCCGCGATATCAGTCTTTGATCTCACAGGTGTCATCCACTGCGAGAACCGAGATTTGTCCGGCTTGAATGCGCTTTTTTCACTCCTCCTCTAACTGCAGCCGCCTACTCTCGACTACATTGCAGGCGAGGCGAGGCGCATCTCAAACAAGCCTAATGCTTGTTTGAGATGAGCAAAATCTGCGCAGAATCGATCACCGGTGATCAGCGCGAGATGCATGCCGGTTAGAAATTTGACCGAGAGCGCACCGCCTGGCTCTGATGTCATGCCGACGTATGTCAAAAAACTCTCGCGAGCGCAAGGCGCACCTGTGTCGGATTCTGCAGTCGCGCGCAGTTGCTCTCCGCCGACTGCGCTGATCAAAAGCATGATGGGAAACGACTTGCTGACGACACAGCTTAATGCTCATTGGTTTAAACAACCGTGATGTATTTTTCTCTTTTAACATGTTTGATTTTAAAACTCTGATATCATGTTTTATGTACATATTTGTTATGGGTGAATAAATTCTCTGACAGTGCCATATGGGTCATGTGATGTCACATATGATATTTTTGTGCACATTATATTTTTATTAAAACAATATATAAAAACACATGTCTGTATTAATGAAAAAAATATTGTTAAACACATATTTGGAATGTAATTAAATAACAAGTATTTTGGGTATATTTTGGGTATTTTGGGTATTTTGGTAACAAGTATTCTTAGGCTCTAATTAAGGTCATAGTGGAATTCATGACCATTTCAAGGACTGACGAAAAAAAGGCAATAAGGCCTTGGTTTGGAGCTCAAGCAGATTCTTTTAACATCAAGTGGAGAATCTTCAACGTAGCCCTGAAATCGTATTCACTTTATAGCCCTTAATCCTGTAATTGTGGACAAAAGTGGGCACAGAGGACTATCTTTATAGTCTTTTAAATAAAGATTATTTTTGTAATCTTTATTACAAATTTTATATCACTGTCTTTGATAAAGTTTTTCCATCAATTTATGGTGGTTTTTTTTGTTTATTTTGGGGGTATTTTTCAATTTGTTTACTGTTCATTACATTAAAATATCATTCCAATAAGTTCTTAAAGCTATAGATGAAGTGTCTTTGCTGTCACCTGGTGTCCTATTTTGGCTTATTAAGAATGCTCTAAATTACAGTGTTTCCTATTAATTTCTATGGTTGCCTATTTTTGACTCAAATACAAGATTAAGGAGGGTTTTTTTTCACCCACTTAACATTGTAGAATGGAGTCAAAAAAATTGTGTGTGTTCAGGAGGCAAACTTAGGAAAAGTAGCCAAGTCTTGTGCACTCAGATCAAGGGAAGTATTTTTAAAAAATAAATCAAAACTATTTTGCCCACATTAGTCCAGAATACGATTTTAGGGTTAAAATGGAACCAGTTATGTTGTATAAAATCAAGATGGTGCATTTCACACATAATGCAGACTTTCTTGAAAAGTCCCTGGGATACAACATCATCTAATAGACTGTCACCAATGAGGAGCTATAGGAGACTCAGATCAAAATGATAAAAGGAAGCAACTAGGATTGTTCATAATGTCTCAGGACAGAAATAGGTAGAGATTCGGCAAGTGATGCCTCACCTCTGGCCCAGCAGCTGAGGTAAGACAGGTTTATATTTACATCACAACCTGAATGCAAACTCAGCTGCAAAGGCTGACAGACTATATAGGTGGCAAAAAGAGCTGATATTACCAATTTTTTTTATTGAGCTGACAAGAAGGGGAAGCAGAGATAGGATCAGTCGCAGAATGTTTATTTCTGCCAAATATGGCAGTGTATGAAATAAGTGATAAAACTCTGCATGCGCACCACAAATGACTCATGATGTTGGTTGGTTAGAGTTCTCTTGGCTCCATCTAGTGTCCATCCAACAGTGGTGCCATGTAGCCTAACATGGACGATCTAATGGGAAAATGTTACAAAGCAAAGGTATTTTCTTCCCAATCTTAGATGAGAGGTAAATTACATTGAGAGCGAAATTTCCAGTGTTAAATTAACACTCCTGGTGTACATATAGGACCATTGGACCTATATGTACACCAGGAGAGTTAATTTAACACTGGAAATTTTTGCTGTGACAACAATTTTACCATGATGTAGATCAAAATAATGATTAAATCAAGGTATTGCCTATGTGTATATATATATATTTAACCCAACTTTGGGTAAAATATGGACTAACCCAGCCGTTGGGTTAAATTTTTGCATTACATTTTTAACCCAACATTTCGGTTTTGTCCATATTTGACCCAAAATTGGGTTAAAACAACCCAGCATTTTTTAGAGTGTAGGTTAAAAATATTTGAATCTTTGTCATCTTTTGATCAATGTATGACTGTTTAGCAGTGCATGTTCTTATTGGAGGATTCTATAGAGCTGAAAACATCGTCAGTTTCAGTACTATGTTTTATCAGTCTCTTTTCAGTATTAATTATTATACTGCTCGTAGGAAACTTTTCCAGTATAGTGCATCTTGCTATTTTTCAGAAAACATTTTTATTTTAGTGTCCAGTTTTTCTTTTGCACACATAGCTACATTTGATCCAGATCTTCACCTTTTACACAAATAACAAATTTATTTTTACTAGAGTCTTTTAGCACTTGCCAAGCACGTTCAAACCATAAGTTCAAACACGAAGGTTTAATGTCAATACACAAGAGGGAGCCAGATGGCCACAAGATTTAATTATCTATTAAACCAGCCAGGCATGATTGATAGGTCAGGAACTGCAAGTCCATCATTTAACCTTTCCTGGTCATATCCATGCTTTCACAAGCTCTGCTTTATCTCGCACACATGCACATTAAAGAGGTGGCACTTTGCATTAAAAAAGGGTAGCCTACAATTTAGGCTACTGTAAATAAAGGCCTTTTTTAAATATAGTCATACATTTAGAATTTAAGCATGCAATTGTTTAAAATAATAACTGGTGTGGTCTGTTGCTGATAAATCTGTAATATTAGTTTATGCTAAAAATGTTCGTGTTCACTTGTGATTACTTTTACCTTTTTGTAATTGCCGGGCTCATGCACGCGCGTAGACGTGCACGTTTAGAACTGCTGTTCAGCTCGAAACGGGAATTTGCAGCGCTTCGGCGATTCCGTGATTCACATCAATGTGACGAGAAGAACGTTGTGAGTAGATGTCTACGAAAACTTTGGATATGGAGAAACTATTAAAAATTTCATTTCAATTATTTGACTGATCATGCCCATAGACTTTGTGTAGCTTGCCTATTATTGCTCAAAACTGGAATGGAAACGATGTCATCAGAATTCAGTTAATTTTAGATGGTTTTAATTTGATTTGACGCTCTTTTATGATTATGTCTGATAAATCGCCTTCATCTGGGATATAATTTACATTATTCGTAAAAAAGTTGGACGAGGAAAACTGTTGTTCTTGTTAGAGAGATTAGAGCGCGCAGACATAATCTGGATTAGTCAACTGTCCACATAGAGCGCGCGCATGTGTGCCACACTGCCATCAGTGATTTTAACCTTATGTCACATTTCAAGAAACTTGAAAAAGCAGTAGAATGTCTCTAAATGATGTAAGGCATTGTGAAAAGACCTCTTGCGTCAGGGTTTCTTTGTCTAACGTGGACGCAAAATGGACGATTTTTTATATGGAATATTGCATTATTTACTATAACCTAAATGATTTATCAGTGCTGTGCACATCTTTTAAAAAATAAAATAAAAAAAGTTCATATACCCGCGTAATCTTAAACAATTGTATCACAACATTGAATAAAAGGCTATCACAACGCAGTCTATGGTTCAATGCGAATGCAAAATTAATTTTTTTTGTATCTTAAATAACATAAAATGTATAAATGACATATGAAAACAATCTTCCTAACACTTTTAATGTATTATTATTATTGTATTATTCAAATTTTTAGCTGTTTTTTTAATGCTCACCATATAATTAAATAACCTCTGATCTATTGTTATTACAGACAATATGTCTCATGACCCCAATATGGTGTTAGGTGAAGATTGTAATTTGCAGTGCAAAAAAGACATACAAAAGTGATACAAAAGTAGCGCAGGTAAATATCCTGTTGAGGGGTCATTACACAAAACACTGACCGAGTTGCTGACCAACTAGAATCAAGAATTTTAGGAAGATAATATGACAGATATGTGTTTTGGCAGAAATCTTTATATTGATTACATTGAATAGCACCAGTAAAATTTGACCTAAACCATTACTTTGTCTGTTTTGTCTTCTTGCAGTTTTACATAAACATCAGACTGACACATGCATAAAGAGGGTGAGATTTCCACAAAAAGATGCTGAGGACAAACATGCATAAATGGGATCACACAAATAGCTATTAATATAATAAATCCCACCCTGCAGTGAATCTTTATGAATTGAATGCACCTTAAATGTTGTCAAGTTGTTTTCAGCAGCAGATCTAAAGCTCCCTCCCTTGAAATGAGCATGCACGACTTAAATTTAGTTCAAACACGTGACAAGCTTTATCTCTACCACCATATATGCTTGCATGGTGTGTTTCTGGTATAATATGAGCACACAAACAAGAGAAATGGATCAGCTCATTTAATCGTTGGCAAGTGTACTTTCCTATACAAGTGGATAGTCCTAAAAGTGTTCCTGACCCTGACGGCGTGGACGCAGAGGATGCTGGGATGCAAGGGATCATCTGGGACGGGGATGAGGTATAAGTTGACTCTGGCTACAGGACTGCTGGAGTGCTTGTGTTTCGCTGGAGTCGTGTTTGGCTGGGCGTCTCTCGTGTTTGTCCTGAAGACAGATGGCTACTTCAGCGATCTATGCATCAATGTGACAGATGCTAGAGGAGAACTTGGCTCAGGTGAGGTCATTTACAATGGTTGCTTTTATTGTATTAGATGGTAATTTTATGCTTTTGATGCATTGGTTATCTGTTTTTCGCTTTAGATTGCAGTCTGCAAGATGAGAATTTCTCATCTGTCTTTACCGTGGCCTCGTTCATGAACAACTTTCTCACTCTGCCCAACGGATTTGTCTACGACCACTTTGGCACGATGGCAACGCGATTTTTGGCTATGTGAGTTAGTCCCTTGTGGTTAAAAAACAGAGATCAGGCAAGAATTAACAGAACTGCTGCAGTGGAGGCAAGAAGTGTATCTGATTGTGAGTGGGGTGTGCTTTAAGCAGATAACTCATCGTGGGCGTTTGACTGGACTCCAAAAACAGAGCTTTGTGCTTTGCAGACATTAAAAAACAGACCCTAAGTAAAACTGCCACAAATATTTGCTGTTGTGTAATGGTAGTTGCCACTTGTTCTCAAAACTTACAAAAAGGGAAACACTGAATCACCCCAATAATATTTGAGGATTTAACCTGTTTACTGTCACCCCCCTTTTTTGGCATAGATCTGGTTTTAGTTCATCATGAATGCTTTGGAATACAGGCCTAAGGTTGGTCTCTTTTTAAACTCAGAAGATTATCGTAAAAGTCAGAGGGCACTTCGAAAAATGAAAGTGTAAAAAAGTAATGGAATTTTAAATAATAATGGGGTTTACCGTAAAGCAAATATACTGAACAAAACCTTTTTTTATTTTATACAATATATACATGTTGTGCAAAATTTGGACTGTAAAATTGCTCACCAAGATGTTCACTTTTTAAAAAAAACATTTGCTGATAATTTACTCACCCCCATGTCATCCAAGATGTCCATGTTTTTCTTTCTTCAGTCGAATAGATATTAAGGTTTTTGACGAAAACATTCCAGGATTTTTCTCCATTTAATGGACTTCCATGGGAACCAAACGGTTCAAGGTCCAAATGAGAGTTTCAGTGCAAACTGCAAACTGTTCAAAGGGCTTTAAACGACACCAGATGACGAATAAGGGTGTTATCAAGCGAAATGATCGGCCATTTCAAAAATAAATAAAAAACGTAAAATTTTATTAGCACAAATGCTCGCCTTGCTCTGTTCTGTGATGCGCGTTCGTGACTCTCCTGTTCGAACTCATTCAACAAAACGAACAAATCTTTTTGCGAGTCATTTTGTTCATTTTTGTTCACTGAATGAACCAAATGACTCGAAAAAAGATTCGTTCATTTTTATGAAATGACATTCCTGGAATGTTTTCATCAAAAACCTTAATTTCTTTTCGACTGAAGAAAGAATGACATGGACATCTTGGATGACATGGAGTTTAGAGTTGGACCAAGGACGGACCCTTGTGGCACTCCACAGAGGTCCGTCCTTGGTCCAACCCTTTTTACCATTTATTTACTACCCCCTCAGTCACATCATCCATAAACACAAAGTTTCATTCCACTGTCATTCTAATGCTAATGATATTATCATTTTTTTTTTTGCAGATTTCTTTATACCACCGGCACTTTAATTGTGGCATTCTCCAATAAAGGTAAAGACTCACTGAAAAAAGTGACCTAATAATCACACATGTCACGGGCCAACGTTATGACTAATTTTCCTCTCTTTTTTCTCAAACAGTTCTCTCTTTTTTGCTTTTTCCTGCTCTGTCCTTCATAGCTGTTGGGGGGATTTTATTTCTAATGACAAATATGCAGGTATGTTCATGAATGATTATAGTTCATACATGCAATAAGGGAATGCTAAATTGCTTATTTGAATTATTTGATTACAGGTGGGGAACCTTTTTGTCACTCATAGATCAACCATTATTACAGTCTATAATGGGGCCTTTGACTCTTCATCAGTTATCTTTCTGATCATTAAGGTAATCATCACACACACATATAGACCTAAGCAACGTTTTTATCAGCTGTTCATACTGCAACCCATGAACCATTTCTGAAGGTGCTTTATGAGAAAGGGGTCTCTCTTCGCTCTTCATTCCTCTTCCTCTCGACCTGTAATCTTATTCATCTTCTCCGGACTCTCTTCCTTATGCCAACATCACACATTCCCTATCCCATCCCAGAAAACTACAAATATGGGTGAGTGAAACGACAAGCGGATTTATAGTAACGTTCGAAAGTTTGGGGTCAGTGAAATGCTTTCTTTTATTTGCCAAAGATGCGTTATATCAAAAGTGACTTTTAAATTGTTACAGAAAAATAACTAAAATAATTAAATAAATAATATAATTCATAATTCATACTCGTAATATTAGTAGCTCAAATGCAAATCCTTATATACAGGATGAGCTGTGCAAAATCAAATAGCTACAACGTTGAGGAGTACGAGGCAAAGCAGGACCCAAGTTCAGACAGAGGAAGAGGTGCAGATGATGAGCCACTGGAGACCGACTCACTACAGCAAACACAGAACTCTGAGAAAGGTGCTGCTTGGCCATCATAGGTCTTACTTAGGAAGAAAATAAGAGGAACACTATTGCTGACTTAAAGTAATTTTTTTCTGTAGACAGTTTTAGGAGCTGTGTTCTGTCCTGGTTCTTCTTGTGGCACCTCATATGGCTGTCAGTCATGCAACTTCGCCATTATTTCTTCATCGGAACTCTGAATCCAATGCTGAACAGACTGGCCAACCAAGACCCAGTCGTTGGTAAACAAATTGTTTTCTCACTACGATGATGCTTTTCAATGAATTCTTTAAATCTTTGTTAATGGTAGGACTTTCTGGAACTGGAATTTAAATTGGAATGACAGGAAGATGAATTCAACACTGTCACACATCAGACTTTGGGGTGAATTTAAGCATTTGGCTAATGAAGTGATTTTGCACAATGCCCCAATTAACTTGTAGATTTTAAATATTTAATACATTTTTAATATGTGTGTAGTGGACATACACAACCATATTAAACTTAAAAAGTTTAATGTTTTTGAATGAAGTCTCTTATTCTCACAAAGGCAATGTTTTTTTTTTTCATGTTCAAAAAAATAACTACACAGTAATATTATGAAATATTATTACGATTTAAACTAACTGTTTTTTATTGTAATATATTTTTAAATGTGATAGCAAAGCTGAATTTTCAGCATCATTATGTCACACAATCCTTCAGAAATCATTTGCTGATTTCTCATTATTATCAATGTTGAAGACAGTTTTTGTTGTTTAATATTCTTGTGTATCTTTTTTTTTTACAATAAAATGCAATATTAAAAACTATACTATAACAGTTTAAATGAAATTAATACTACTAATTCTAATTTTACTTTTCTGCCTCCTTTTTGCTTCACCAGCTCAAATTCAAAAATTTAATTGGATTTTGTTCAATTATGATTATAATTCCGAATGGCATTGGTATCTCACCTGCTAAAGCCTTACTGCTTAAGGTGCAGAATTGATAGGTCATGGCTATGATCTCTTTTTCGTTCTCAGTGAGCAAGTACACCAATGCGTTTGCTTTCACCCAGCTCTGTGGAGTTCTTTGTGCTCCCTGGAATGGCCTGCTTATGGACAGACACAAAAGAAAACCCCTTGGTCCAGGTCAGCTGACAAAGAAATCTGAAGATCTGACTTAAATCAACACACATTTACACAAGATCCATTTCTCACTCCCACATCTTTTTGCAGGCGTGTCAGAACGAGAAGCAGATCTGCACTCGTCCGTTCTGTCTCTCCTCCTCACCTCTCTGCAGTGCCTCTTGTTCTCCATCAGTGCAAGCATTCCATTCCTCCCTCTCCAGTACGTCACATTCATCCTTCAGGTCCTTAACCGCTCTTTTCTCTATGGAGGGAACGCTGCATTCATCAGCATAGCGTGAGTAAATGTGATATATAAATACCTTGATTGTCACTTGATTGGCAGACTGAGTGCAGTGAATCCGAATTCCTACAGGTTTCCGGCCCGCCATTTTGGAAAGCTGTATGGGCTAGTGATGTCCCTATCAGCTGTGGTGTCATTGCTGCAGTATCCCTGCTTCGCCCTCAACAAAGTTCTTGGAGGAGACCCCTTCTATGTAAGCGAAACATTTCACCTCCCCAAAAAAGGTTTTAAATGACAAGATACTGAGATCCTGTTGAGTAAAAATAAAGACAAAATGTATTGTCATGCTTTCTGGTTCACAAATGTAAGTGAAACATGTCTGTTGATGTGAACTTAGTTCTGAGAAAAGGAGAAACTATTTTGTTATCTAATATAATATAAATTTATACATTAAAAGTGTCCATTTAAAGGGATACTCCACTTTTTTGGAAATAGGCTCATTTTACCACTCCCCCAGAGTTAAACAGTGGGTTTTACCGTTTTCGAATTCAGCTGATTTTCTGATATTTAGAAGAATATCAGTAACCAGACAGTTTCTGGTCTCATTGACTTCCATAGTATATTTTTTTTCCTACTATGGAAGTCAATGAGACCAGAAAGTGTCTGGTTACTGATATTCTTCTAAATATTAAAAAAAAATCACCTGAATGGATTTGAAAACGGTAAAACTTAACTGTTTCACTCTGGGGGAGTTGTAAAATGAGCCTATTTCCAAAAAAAGTGGAGTATCCCTTTAAGGTTTGAAATACTTTATTGGGGTTGCTAGATGTTGATGCCAGTTTCTGGAAGACAAAAATGCTTCAGTAAATCATAATTATGACCTAAAAAGCAATAGATTATGACATACAAAGTCATAATTATGACATAATATATATATTTTTAAATGTCAGCATGTAGATTTTATCTTAATTTTCACGTTTTATGTCATAATGACTTTTACCTCATAATTTCAACCTTTTATTACTTAATTATGACTTTTTTATTATGTTGTCAAAAAGTACAATTTACAAGAACAATTTTATTCTACTTCAAGATTTCACGTTTAATTCAAATGTGTTACTTGCTGTAATTCACTAGCAATTTCTGAGTGAAACGTTTTTAAGGCATCAGTATAACTTTTTATGTTCAAAGCATAAAAATTGATTACGTGGGAGAAATGGGCTTCCATACAATACCTGCGACTAAGTTATATGGTTAAATAAAAGTGAGTTAAGTCTAAAATATTAAAATAGTATTAATTCTTCCTGTGTAAACTGGATATAATCACTAACTTGCTTTTCACAGCATTTATTTTTTTATGTTATCAGTAAATTGATTGTATTTCTGTAGGTGAACATCATCTTGACTGTCCTGACTCTACTGGCCTTCATTCATCCTTTCTATGTGTTTCTTCACTGCAGAGAACTGGCAAAACACAGAGAGAATTCACAGAGCATTTTAGAAGTCTCTATACACGACATATCAATGTATTAATTTAAAATAGGTCAAATACTTGATTATGCACATCTGTCTTGGCCTTAGCTTTTGTAAATGACAAAGGGAATAGTAAAATCAGAAATAAACAGTCAGAGGTTTAAACGAATTCCATTTAATTGAATTAGTTATTGAATATTTACAATATTTATGAATACAGAAATAACAATAAAAATATTAAAATATGTTTTTTTTTATAGTTCAGTGTTGTTGGCAAGAACAGTTAGAAAAAACAACAACAACATTGGTTTAAACACAAACATTTGCAAAGGGAGATCACATGGGTGTCAGAAACAGGTTCTTACAAGGGATCTCCATGGCAATTGTGTTCAATAATTCCAGACTCTTCCGGAGTTGTATGATAACCAGTTTTGCATGCTAATATCCTGTGGTTCCCACAGGGAAAGCATAACAAAGCCCTAAAAGCATCATACAGGAACTCTAGACCCATTAGCCAGTGGTTTACTTTCCAAAACACACATAATACTGATTTATATCTGCCTTTGCATTGTTAATCCACAATGACCATGTACATCTTGTATACAAATGTCAGTAGTTAAAATATTTTTTTTATAGCATGCTTTTATAGATAATGTGTGCTATACAGACTGTGACAGTGATCCCCTTACAATTCTGAACAGAGGAAACCTCTTTAATAAATTAGTTAAGTTGTTGTGTTCTTTGGACTATGTCATGGTTAGTTGGTCACAACATAGTTTAATTCTTTGTCATAAAATCAAGCCCATGTGTGAAATAAAGGTCTCTGTATGGAAAGAGTATGGTGTAATTACATAAGGTAGTTAATTAAAGGAGACACATATTATTTCACTCTTCACATTAGGAGTTGGCAAACTGATGGCTTTCTCCCTTTGTCATGTGTCTTCTAAGTTAGCGCGACATCATTCGGACAAACTCTGTGGAGGGTAAGTTGAAAAATAGTTAGTTTGTCCATGCATATATATTTGATACATTATGTGTCAGTCCCCTCAGTTTAAATAAATGGTCTTTTTGGCCAGGAAAGTAAGTTTTAAGCTATTAAAAATGCTTTTTCCTGTTGTAAGCTTAAGGGAAATTTTATTTCTCATTTAAAATGAATGTGTGCAGTGTCATCCATTAAACATAATGTACTAAACAGAAATAATGAGAGAGGAAAAGTTCCGGCTGAATTATCAAAGTACTTCTCCAGGTTTGCAAATGTCTTTGCACTGCATCCTCTTGAATCTACGTTAGTGCAAGAACAGCTTTGGTATAGGCCTATAAAATCTAAAATTCTCTAAGTTCTATCAAATTCAAGAATCTATAGAGAACAAATTTACTCCTAACCTTCAAAGTCAACCAGGCCGTCTCCATTGAGGTCAACATCCCTGAGGATCTCATCAATCTCTCTGTGGTTGAGTTGCTCTCCCATCAGCTTCTTCATGGCTTCCCTCAGTTCAGCCAGACTGATCTGACCATCACCATTGGAATCAAACTGAGAGAAAGAGATCAATTAAAAGATTAGAGAGAAAAAAGTGTGACTTTGGAATACAATAGAATAGGCCAAACAATTTACTGACTACTAGTGCTTTTTAGTGATTTTTTTATTGTCGTAAAAATATACATATTTAAAACTTTATAAATGAAAATATCTGACTTCTGGCAACGATCGACGCACGTTCACGGGTGATGGAAGTCGGCCCTCGAGGTAGAACGTAGCGTATGAAACGTTCCGACGACGGTTCCTACGCTACGTACGCCGACTTCAATCACCCGTGAACGTGCGTCGATCGTTGCCGGAAGTCAGATATTTTCATTTATAACGTTTTAAATATGTATATTTTTACGACAATACCGTACGGATTACCCTCAGAAGGCTTTCGTTTATCCCACTGGAGCCGGATGGATTACTTTTGTGAAGGATGTATGCATATTTTTGGGACTTGAAGGAGCTGGACCCCATTTCTTCACATTATATCCACTGAAGGTAAGAAATTTTCTAAAATAATTGAAAATGTGTAAACAAGATTGACAAATGCACCTCGAACGGCTTGAGGGTGAGTAATGCATGTGTTAAATATCATTTTTGGCCGAACTATCGCCAGTGCGTAGTACGCCATCTTGCAACAGTCAGCGTGTCGTCATCCATAGTAAGAATCAATGATGTCCCAACCGCCGATAATTAAATTCCCAAAGAAATTGGAAAACCGAATGTTTTAAAAAAAAAAAAAAAAGTAATTCAGTATTAGGCTAGATGTTTTAACTACAGTACTTTTAATGTTCTTACTTTTATGATAACCTTTTAAAGGGATAGTTCACCCCAAAATTTAAATTCTGTTAGTTTTTACACACCCTCGTGTTGTTCCAACCAAGACCTTCGTTCATCTTCGAAACACAAATTAAGATGTTTTTGATTAAATCTGAGAGCTGGATCACTCCTCCATACTAGTCCATAGGCTTCTAAGGGATTGAAACTTGCCGGCCTCGAAAAGTTATTAAAGACATCGTTAAAATAGTCCAAGTGACTCCAGTGGCTCAATCTTAAGTTCGGTGTAGTTCGACAAGAATACTTTTTGAGTGCAAAAACAAACAAAAATAATGACTTTACTTCAAATATTCATTTCCTTCTCTGTAGGGCTCTAGTCAGGTAACGTAGTGTAATTGCGTAGAGCTACATCACACGTAGGCTCACTATATGCCGACGCTGGTCATGACACAGATCATACGCTGTTGAACTATTGAACTGACTAGAGGCCCACAGAGAAGGAAATTAATAGTTGAATAAAGTCGTTATTTTTGTTTGTTTTTTCGCTCAAAAAGTATTCTCGTCGCTTGATAAACTCAAGATTGAGCCACTGTAGTCACTTGGACTATTTTAACAATGTCTTTAATAACTTTTCGGGGTTTCAATCCCTTAAGAAGCTTATGTAGGAGTGATCCAGCTCTCAGATTTCATCAAAAATATCTTAATTTGTGTTCCGAAGATGAACGAAGGTCTTACAGGGTTGGAACAACATGAGGGTGAGTAAAAACTGACAGAATTTTCATTTTTGGGTGAACTATCCCTTTAATGTTGCGTTAGCTGACGTCTTTGTCTTGTTGTATTGAGTTAGGCTAAAACATCAGCTTTCATACGTGCGTCTAACTACTGTTGCAATCTGCAGATACTCAGTCAACTTTCTCTCGAATGTTCATTAATCGGCTTTTACCGCTCCAATATGGTGGACGGGTATATTGCGCTATTGAAACGGCCGCTAATAAGGAATCTATGTATATATATTATTTATATCTATGGGAGTAATGACGGTGAAAATCAAGCTTTGCCACCACAGTAATAAATTACATTTTAAAATAGAAAAAGAGTTTTAACAGTTAAAATGTAATAATATTCACAGTATTACAGTTGTTTGATCAAATAAATGCAACAGGTGAGGAAGCATAAGCAACACAAAACATTTCTGTTAATTATAAAGGGGTTAATACTTTATCTATACAGTTATTAGATCACCAACCTCTCTAAAAGCTTCTCTCAGTTCTTTCACTCCAATCATGTCTGCAGTCTCAGCCAACATCTTTGGGCCCATCAGGTCCACAAAGTCCTCGAAGTCCACTCTACCGCCACCTAGTGAACAAGAACACGATCATGTAAGAAGTTATATTTATGCTCCTCTTGAGTATAACTGAGATAATTAGCCTAAGTATTATGATAATGAAAAGGTTGCCACTCACAGATCTGCTGACTGAGTTCAATCAGCTCCATCTCTGTGGGCATGTAGCCCATCGTCCTCATGCACTCGCCCAGATCCTTACAGCTAATGAAGCCGTCCTTATCTTTGTCAAACTCGCGAAAGGCTTCTTTCAGCTCTGAAGGCAGAGAAAGAAAGAGAGGAAGAGAGCATCTTCCTGACTTTGTTGACATTATGTAATCTGGCAGTCCAAGTAGGAGGATTCTGAAGGATAAAGGTACAGCACTCATTTAATTTGTAGAAGAAATAGTTCAACCAAAATTACTTGCACTTATGCAATTGCAAAGCCTAAGCCAAAACGTTTTTTCCCATATAAGAAGACAATGAAATCATATAGTAAGCAGAGTCTGTCAAGCTCAGTCCTGACTTTTAAGGTGCGAGAGCGGACTGAAATTTAATCAGTTTGGTCAAAAGGTTTAGAGACAGGAAAGAACCAATTCCATTTGCCGTTTTTTTTAATATGGGGAAATGTGAATGAGAGCTATGGAACATTCTTTGAATTTCCACCGAACAAAGAAAAAGGCTTGGAAAGACATGAGTGCGAGGAAATGATTTTCATTATTTGGGTGAATTATTCCTTTAAATGTATCTTACCAATGGATTTAGAGGAGACTGAAGGTAATATTTTATATATAAACAGACAGAGGTAATGGCAAGAATCCATGTGGAAAGAGGGAGAGAAGTCAATAAGCGAAGGAACGATATTATTTTGGTTGGTGGGAGGATTTATCGCTCTTGATGAAATAAAGCATATCAGTGATGTTGGATATTTCTGTACCTTCAATTTCCTCTGGCCGTAGATCTCTGTCCTGCAGTGAGTACGGATTTCAAAGAGACATACAGAGACAGACTATTAGGACAAACACATTGCACATTGATTACGTAGACAGGCAGACACACACAAAGTGATTTACTCATCCAATGTTGTGGATCCACATCATAAAAATGGTGGTGGAAAATTCCTGTAATCTGCTTTGCATTTGGACTGTGCTTGTTGAACTGTCACTCAAAGTGCATTGTACCAGCACACCTGTCATTGTCGCTGAGGGCAACCATATGCACACCGATACATGAACGAATGAATGAATGGAACACACAAGGCTCTAATTACTGGTCATCAGAGGTATGGGAATGCCAGCCCGTTCTCATCCCAAGGTGTCTTATGCTGACGCTTTTGACAATGCGTATACATCCAAAGCACATGGCACCCTTTAGCGTCAATATGAGATGCAGAAATATATGGGTCAACCCTAACCCTACCCTAGACCTAAACCTACCTATAACCGATGCGTGGTATATTGATGCTAAAGGGTGCCATGTGCGTTGGATGTATATGCATGTATATGACGCCCTAGGATGAGAATGCGTTGAGAATGCCCACATTTAAAAGGAGATTCACACATAACGTTATCATATTAAAGCATAAAAGGGATAGTTCACATTGAAATTATTTTTTTGAATGTTTTAGCTTACCTCAAGGGCATCCAAGATGGTGTCTTTGTTTCCGCAGTAGTTTCAATTTTGATATTTTTAGGTCAAACAGTTCTTGTCTGTCAGTCATATAATGGAGGTATATGGGGTCCACCTCAAAGAGCATGCACAGAGAAGTCCAAATTAAAAGTGATTTAGACTCGTAAATGTAAGTACACATTGATGGCCTAAGATACGAAACAAGCAGTTTGTGTGAGAAAACGAACAGTATTTATATCGTTTTTACTTCTTGTAACCACAGCCACAATGCGCCCGCGCCCTCAGATCACTTGGACGTGGCTATGGTTACAAGAGGTAAAACGATATAAATACTGTTCGTTTTCTAACACAAACCGCTCATTTCGTGTCTTAAGCCATCAATGTGTACTTATATTTACGAGTCTTTAAATCATGTTAAATCTTGACTTCTCTGTGCATGCTCTTTGAGGTGGTGACCATAGGCCTGCATTATGCTACTGACAGACAAGAACAATTTCACCTAAAAAAATCAAAATTGAAACTACTGTGGAAACAGACACCTACATCTTGGATGCCCTTGAGGTAAGATAAAAGATACTAAAAATTAATTTCAAAGTGAACTCTTTGTGATCTCTTTAAAGCACGTTAAAGCATTTCATCTTCTCCTTTCCAGGAAATCTGATCTTGAATTATGACATGTTCTAACTACTGACAAAATCCACAAAATCCTGCAAGTATGGGACTGTTTCAGTTTAGGATATAATTATGGATTTAATATAATGTTTGTCTATGATTTTAACAACATATTTTATTTTTTCTTAGAATAAATTTGTGCAATTTTGGTAATCATCCCTTGATGCTATTAGGGCTGTCAAACGAGTAATCGCGATTAATCGCATTCAAAATAAAAGTTTGTGTTTACGTAATATATGTGGGCGTAGTGTGTATAATTATTTTGTATATATAAATACACACACATGCATGTATATATTTAAGAAAAATGTGAAAGTATATACATATATATATATATATATATATATTTATATTTAGCCTATATATATATATATATATATATATATATATATATATATATATATATATTTATACATAATTAATATTATGTATAAATATAAATATTTAATATATTAAGAACACATTTTTCTTAAATACATGCATGTGTGTCTATTTATATATACACAAAATAATTATACACACTACGCCCACATATATTATGTAAACACAAACTTTTATTTTGGATGCGATTAATCGTTTGACAGCCCTAGATGCTATTAAGGTCCTGAAGCAACACCGATCAAGAATCTCAGTGTTATGATATTATGCATTATATCTGAAGTGATCTAAGGACAGAAAAGCACACACATGGGATTGCGTGTCGTCATCAGATATTCATATTCGTAGAAATGGAGAAACTCGGTCATTAAAACATCAGCATAACTCAAAAAAAAAAAAAAAGAACAAGTGCATTTGAAATCTCATCTGAAACAACATTTACACATTACATAAGTGAGATAATAAAAAATGGTTGAGTGATTTAGATTTTGATCTGATTGACTGAGCCTGTGTTTTGGCAGTGGCCGGCCAGAACATATTCACACAGCTGGGGAGTATTTAGGCTGATTACTACCATGAATTGGCAAGCATGACGAAAGCAGCAGTAGGATAAAGTCACTATGGTGAACAGATTACAAGGGTCCAGGTTGCCAGGCAACAAATGAAGTACACATTGTATTTTTTTGCGAAAATCATGCATGTACTCACTCCTTGAACAAACAGTTATTACATGGTGTGTTCAACAGCCTCATTGAGTGTTGCATATCCTCAGCCTACTATAATCAGATAAGACTTAAGAATATATAGTGATATTACTGAGTGATATTATTTGGGGGAAAAGGCTTAAGCTAAATAAATAAAAATATGTCACAAACAATTTCTTGGAAATTTTACATCGCTCTTGTCTTTGCAGCAATTTCTTCAGCTTACACCCCGTCCAGAGTTTCTACACACAAAAAGGATTCCGGGATTATCTGACAGATGTAGACATTGATATAAAACATTAAGCTATTAGGAAACTACGGACGACTTTTTATCTTTATCTCTGTGTTTTTGCATTTTTATCCGCATCCTCCCACCAGACTAACATCTGATAGAACAGCCATTGATAGTTGAAAAAAAGGACATGTATAATGATTTTATGGTCCAGCAAAGACATACACTCTCAGAAAAAAGGTACAAAAGCTGTCACTGGGGCTGTACCTTTTCAAAAGCTAAACTTTTGTCCATTTTAGGTGCTAATTACATTTTAAGTGTTAATATGTACATTTTAGGTGCTAATAAGTACATTTTAGGTGTTAATATGTACATTTTAGGTGCTAATCAGTACATTTTAGGTGTTAATATGTACATTTTAGGTGTTAATATGTACATTTTAGGTGCTAATCAGTACATTTTAGGTGTTAATATGTACGTTTTAGGTGCTAATACATTACAGGAGCTAATATGTCCATTTTAGATCCTAATATGTACATTTTAGGTGTTAATATGTACATTTTAGGTGCTAATATGTACCACGAAAGTACCAATATGCAGCCTTTGGGTACAAAAGTGTACCTTTTGAAAAGGTACAGCCCCAGTGACAGCTTTTGTACCTTTTTTTTTGAGAGAGGTTTAACCAAGATTGTCCCATGTGTAAAAAATAACATTATGGTAATGAAATATATATATTGACAGCAGAAGGATATTACACAGTCTCAGTCCCATTAATCAATACTTTCGGGTACAGGATCTAAATTGCAATCTTCAAAACGACTCATTTCTTCATTCAGCCAAAAACTATACTGGTTTTCACATTCAGGCAGAGGTGTAAAGAGTAGCTAGGCTACCTGAAAACCATGCTTGAGTAAAAGTACAGATACTTTGCAATGAAAATGACTTCATTACAAGTTAAAAGTCACCAATTCCAATACGGCTTGAGTAAAAGTCGTAGACAATTTGATTTTAACAGTATTTTCCTCATACTGTTGGCTCAAAGTTGGACTAGTCGAGAAATGCCGTGAAAACAAGAAACAGCAACTCTTTGTTCGTTTTCTAAAATCAAAATAAAAGTGAACACCTAGTCTCAGTTAAGTTCAAGTGCCCAGAAAGGGCAAAAGTAAATATCCTTCAAAATGTCTCTTCTATATATTGAAGACATTCTGATCTAAAAATGACTGGTTCACACTTGAGAGTGATGGATTGCATTGATGTCTTTTATGGCCACTTTAATGTGAAGTTTTACTTTTAAGTGCATTTAAATTTATGACCATATATATTCTCAAAAATGCTGCGCGAAGGACTTGGCAACATAACCTGACTTTGACTCTCTTTTGGACAAGTAGCTATTCCACTGACAACAGTGAATCACATTGCATGGCATCCTCTAAAATGTGAGAAGGGGTCATTATTGAAGCAATGGGAAGGAATGGGGTATTTGACTGAAAATGGAAAAGACAGACAATAATAATGAGATTCCCTGATGGAACTCTCCATGTCCTCACCATGCTTTGTCTAAAAAAGGTGCGTTTGTAAGTGTGTGTACATACGATTTGAGATTGAGCGAAGCTCTGTCGGAGGAAGACGCAGGCAGGGCCAACGATGTTGTGTAGCATTGTACAGTTCTGAACCAGAGCATTTATAGGCTCCTCAAATTGCTGCCCGTCCCCCTCTTCATCATCCTCATCCTCCTCTGCCGCATCACCGCTGCTTCGTAACATGGAGGTTGCCAATGGCAGCCCACTGCCTTCCAGGGGCGAGCCCTTTAAGAGGTACCATTTCATTACGCACCAGACAAAAACATTGAAAAATGTGGTGAAATGATCTGTGCTTTTTTTTAAAAGAATCAGTTAAAGGGATAGTTCTCCGAAAAATGTCAGTCTTTCTCCCGTGGAACACAAAAGGAGAAGTTTAATGAAAGATCAGGAGCAGACAAGTGTCAAAACAGCACCATACATATCTGCATATGAAGTGTGCTTTATATTCCAAGTCTTCTGAAGTCATGCGATTGCTTTGTGTGAGAAATCTTAAAATCTTGCTTGACAGCCATGGTCAACATTCACTTTCATTAAAAGTGCAGTTTGGACATTCATGCTATATAAATATGCATGGATGAAAGAAAATCATATTTGAAACAACATGAAGGTGAGTAAATAATGACTGAATATTTTCAATTGATAATTTCTTTGATATGACCGTTCAAAAGTTTGGGTCAGTAAGCTTTTTTATTTTTATTTTTTGAAGAAATTAATCATTTTATTCAGGAATGATGCATTAAATTGATCACAAAGACATTTAGAATTATTATTAAAAAATGTTTCTATTTCTATAAATTCTATTTTAAATGAAAATAGTTCCTGACAAAAATGTATTAAGGTTTCCAAAAAAATGTTAGGCTCCATAACGGTTTTCAACATTAATATTAATAAGAAATGTTTATTGAGCACGAAAACAGCAAAATTATTTCTGAAGGATCATAAGTAATGGTTGATGAAAATTAAGCTTTGCCATCACAGGAATGTGTTTTAAAATTAATTAAAATAGAAATCAGTTGTCTTAAATTGAATAATATTTCACATTATTACAGTTTTTGGTTACACTTTATTTTAAGGTGTCATTGTTACAGTGTAATTATATATTTAAGTACCAAGTGTTATTAATTAACAACATGTACTTGTATATATAATAAAATGTACATAGAATAAAAAAATCGTACCGACCCAAAACTTTTAAAGCTTGGCGAACTATCCCTGTAAGATTGTACACTAATTATTTTTACTGAATTCACACTTGATTTAAATACTTATACATTCCTTCTAAAACTAAAACTACAACTTCCAAAAAATAGTAACCTTCAGACTACATCTACACCCCTTTTAAAAGCTCATTTAAAAACAGATATCTTACCTTCTTCATACTGCTTCTTTTAGATGGTTTTGCGCCCATCATCTGTATTTCTCTAATTCTCACTGCTCCAACTCTTTCTTGTCCATCTCTGTCCCTCCCTCTCTCGCTCTCTCCCCCTCCCTCTTTATCACTCACTCTTGGTCCCTGTCCTCAGATTATTACATAAACTTTGTAACACACAATCCCCGTCGTCAGAATATCCCAAGTGGGGGCGGAGTAACTTAAACAAGAGGTCATGATGTAAAACCACTAAAAACAGTCATGCCATGTTATGGGATCAGTGAGACCTGTTCTCTCAGCCAGAAACGGCATTTCCAGGGTTTTCTGAGTGCTCTAATCCTGCTCTCGAATCTGGCATCTGTTGTCTATTTTCTCTCTTTCTGCATGTTCTTTCCTCCCATTTGTTTCTCTTGCCTTGTTATTTCACATCCTCATTTTGCCTTGTGACAGACTCTAATCGCACTGCTAGTGAATGTTCTGGCACGGTACTAAATAGAAAGGGATGGAGGGATGAGGAGAGAGAGAGATAAACGAATGGTGGGCCAGGCAGGGATGGGAAAGGTCTTCATAATCCGCTGCTTTCCAGATTACATGGTGAGAGCAATGCAGCTGGCAGTGCTGATAAGGGAATCTCGGGTTGTAGAAAGATTGTAGACAGCAGGTATCAGATGGTTTTGAGAAAGGCGATGAGCCATAGCGTCAGGTGTTGGTGGTCAGCAGAGGGTAAATTAAGTCAAATCAATACTTATTGTACATGTTTGTAAAACTGACAAGGATATAATAGCATACAGCAGAGTGTAGTTGTCACCAGGGCCAGACATTTTTGTGGGCACCTAATACTTAAGTTACATATTGTTGATCTTCTTTTAATTAATTAATTATCTTTTTTAAAAAAAATTGAAAGCCAATTGCGTCACTGCAGCGTTACGAAAGCTGTCCCAATTCAAAGGTTCCTTCAAATGCATCCTTCATTTCCTGTGCAATGAAGGATAGATGGATCCTTTGAGTCCTTGTCCTACCCCCCAGAATCCATTTTGTGCCAGTGATGACTGGATTTTTTTTTTTTTTTTTGTGAGAGACAGAGAATTTGCCGAATTACTCTTTTAAATTAAAGTACTGGGTTTCAACTTACTCAAATATCTATGTAAAAAAAAAAATAAAAAAAAATATAAACCTTTAAGCCGTTCAGATGGTGACTTATGTCTAACTAAAATGTGATTATACATAGTTTCTACTCTTAAATTCTACTCAGAATTTAATCCAGAAATTAACCATTTAAGTTTGTGAACTCGGTTTTGTTTTCAGACAGTTTAATGACTTTCAAAAAAGTGTAGTAGAAACATTTCTGTCACTCATTAACGGCAGCTGTCACAGTATTCCGTAGATAGACCGTCCCATTTAACAACAGCTTGTTGTTAAGCCTAATAGAGGACTATTGCTTAAAGCAGCACTTTGCAGGATATCCATTTTTGTCAAACTGGGACCCCTAGAGTCTCTGTGGAGTACTGTCGTTAATAGGACTCACGCAGAGATGTCTCTGCATCACGGCCTGATTCCCCTCCCCCTGTATACCGGTACCTGTTCAGTAGACTGGAAGCTGTAACTAGTGGAAAAAAGGTGTGGCCCCTTTAAGAGCTGCACCCTGTTGGACTGTTGGCAGTGTGTATTGTACGTGCCTTGAACACCACATGTATACGGCGCCAGGTTATTTCTGTTTGATGCTCATTTTAGCAGGTCTTTCTTGCCGTAAAGCAATTTGTTACATCGCGAGACCTGATATCAGGCGATATCAAGTGTGTTTTTTCCGCTCACAGGCAATAGGCGGTCACAGTTTTTCCGCTCACAGTGTTTTTTCCGCTCACAGGCAAAAAAATCCCCCCCCCCCCAAAAAAAAATAAAAAAAATAAAAAAAATAAAATAATAATAATAAAAAAGAGTCTAGGGTTAGTCAAAGGCCTCTTGGGGTCTATCTGTGCATGCGTGGGTGTCACACTTTTACTGTGGTAAATTTCTGAAAAAAAAAAAAATGAGTACAAGAATATGTATATGTATATGTGTGTATATATATATATATATATATATATATAATAGTAAATAATTTATATATATATATATATATATATATATATATTAATGGTAGTAAATCAAAAACTGAAAAACCTTAAAAAAATTAAATAAAAGAATAATAAATAAAAACATTTAGGCCTATGTGTGACAACTAGCCAAAGACCCATACATGGTTGTTTGTTTGTTCTTAACCTGCTCACAACCCCTAAAAGATGATTAATGGCCAAAAATCTTTTTCTTGGAATTAGAAGGAGATTACAAAACAACAACAACAACAACAAAAAAACATTGACAGTGATTTAAAGACTTGTTATGATAAACATTAAAAGTGAACACTGGTGGGAAAGAAAGAATGCCTGTCTATGAGATTAGATGGGTTTAAGCACACAAAGGTGAGCGTAAAACATGTTTTTTTTTTCAGAGATCTCTTGGCCTTTTCACCTCTCCAACCCAGAAGTAAAATGAGTTTTTAGAACAGATCAAGATTACTGTATTAAATCCATGCAGTATTATGTATTCTCTTTAGATACCAAGCTAGTATTTCTTTCTCACTCTTTTTATCCATACCTAAGATATTTCAAAATTACAGAATGACATTTCAATAATATTACATTGTTCATTAAAGTAGATCTAAAAGGGTTAATTCACTAATCCAGTGAATTGAGCAGCGTGGCCTTGTATGAATATATGAATGATTTAAATATGAATTACTTATGAACTATTTATAAAAGAGGAACCATTAACATCCAGTAGAATAACTGAGCTGCATTATGGTAAGATAACCACTAAGAGGCACCATACAAGCATTTCTGTGATAGAGACCCATGCGGAAATTCCATGGTGATTGTGGGGAGAAATTTACAGAATTGTGGGAATTCACTTAGTAAAATAAAAAATAAATGAAACTAGATTTAAATAGGCCCAGAAAACCTACCAGCTTAAAGTTTGGACTCACCTGACTTCCTGTGTGTTTGCAGACACAATCACACCTGACACCCTAGTTCTCCCACTACAGTCCTCCCTCGTTTAGTTAGTACTAATGAAAATGTAATTCCTGATATCAGAAATAGACATATTTCATATTAATATCAATAATTCACATCTTAAATAGGTCACATTTAATTATTGTTATTAAAAATGCATCATGTGAATTAATAAAAGCTCAAATGGCTTGCCATTTGACAATCAATAATTGATACTTGATAGTTGTCATTTAGGCTATATATTCATATTGACCAGAATGTCCAGCCAATCAACTTAAAATGCAATACAGGCTAGTCAATGTCAATATATTACTTTCCACCTTGCTTTATTGCAGAGTTGTAACTAAACTGACTTGGAGACTAGGTAATCATTGTCTTGTTTTAAAAGTATGAGTGCATAATAAGGAGTGCCATAATACCGATATTGTACTGGTAAATAACTGGTCCCCATCCCCGATGTTGTAAACTTTGATTGAGGAGGCGGGGCCTTGAGTAATTTGCCGGGCCATACGCAGCTTGCATAGTGTGTGGTTCTGGTTTTGTTCTAAGGCTTAGTTTGTCATGCTTAAAATGTGTTTTGTAGACATATACAAATTGCGCGTACAGTATGTACAAAAATAAAACCATTTATATTAACATTTCTTAAATTAAGCTGGAACCATATGGGAGTGAAGGATAAGCAGCGACTGTAAAAGATAAGTCAACACTAAACTGCCCAATAATAAATATTCAAATGATGCTTTCGTCCAGAAATTACCCCATAAAATGTCTATACGGAGAAGAAATGCAATTTCAATCGCCTCTTTCCATATGCTACAGTAGCTATATAAAAAACCATCATCAGAGGTAGTTCTCAAGTTAATTTAGCATAGCCTACTTTACTGGGTCATAAAACATGCTTTTGTTGAACACCAGTTCAAGAAAGACTTTCAAATGAAATCCAAATTACTAAAGGATTTCAAAAAAGGCGAAAGACTTAACAACAGGGCTACAAATAAATTTACCACAATAAAGCAGTGGGAGATAAAGTTTCGGCTTTGCTTCAGCGCCATCTGCGTTTCAGAAAATCCTAGCAACTGTTCTACAAGGATTGCCAAACGTAGCCAATTATCTGGATGATGACATTATCTGGAGACACACAAAAAGGGACCAGGACCACGTGCTAAAAGTTATTCAGCGCATATTTGAAATGGGCTTACAGTTAAATGATGCAAAATGTCACTTTAATAAAAGCAGTTTGCACTTCCTTGGTCTTCCTTTGCTGTACACCTTGTCACAAAGCAGCTTTTTTTTGTTGTTGTAAGTCATAAATGACAAGGAGGCAGCCTCCCGCAATGCAAAGTCAATGGACACAGTTGGATTGTTTTCCTCTCTGGTGTGGGGGTGGCCTAAATACGCTCTGTCTCTATTGGTGATTTAAAACTAGTCTTCATCCAATGTAAATTGCAAAGTCTTTCAAAATAATGTAAATCAATATTTTCATAGTGTAATAGTAAGAAAATTGTCTCTCTCACGTGTCACGCAAAATCACATCTACGTCCTGCAACAGAGCAATAACCAGGTAGTCACCCTAGCCCACCACAATCTCTGAGGAAAAAGTCTGGTAAATATTCCTGAATAGAGCAGAGAAGACCAATTAATTGTGAATTATGACGTGACTGATATATAACCATCCAACTGCCACAGCAGTATTTAGCTTTCCTATTGACGTTCATGAATTTATTTGCACAGCCAACAGACTTGAGATACCAGTCAGTTTGCTATTCTCATTCCCTACATCTATATGGAAACAACAGCTGTTGTGGAGACATAACACACTTGTAGTTGAAAAAAAAAACTCAGATGGTAAACATGTATGCATTTATCTGCACGCATGCATGTAAACTGCATTGACGTCAAAGAGTCAGTCCATCTTGTTCCTTATGTTCCTTACTCTGTTGTATCTCTCTATTAGTGTCACTCGATCTTAGAGATGCATTTGATACAATTGATCACAACATTTTTTTAAATAGACTTGAAAATCATGTTGGCATTAGTGGAATTGCATTAGCATGGTTTAAATCATAATTATCTGAAATTTAGCAGTTTGTAGCAGTAAATAAAGAAATGTCTTATCGATCACAAGTTCAATATGGTGTACCACAAGGCTCAGTACCAGGACCGTTACTGTTCACTCTGTACATGCTACCCAGGTGTTTTGCACCACGCTTTGTGCAAATGAGCGGCCAGATCGTATTAAGTATTTTCTGTTAGAAAGGTGTCGCGTTATCTGCCCTATAGTTAATAACTAATGATTATTGCGACGGAAATGAATCAATCAAAACTAACTTTAGCTAAACAATCAATTTATTCTAGAGCTGCTATAAAGGCAAAACACTCTCCATTACTTTAATTTCCTATTATCAATGTAAAGCTGCCTTGAAACAATCTGCATTGTTAAAAGCGTTATATAAATGAAGATGACTCCTGAGTCCTGACTTGACTCTAAACCATTAGACTTTGATCATTAGTGGACTAATGCATCTCTACTTTAAGATTAATGGATCAGCGGGGGTTAATCTGCACAGCACACAATTTCTCACTCTGTGGTGTCTATGATTGTACATTAACGCCCACTTTCTGTACATTACTTACACGCATATGCAGATTAGTTTCTTCTTAGTGGCGCATGAATAAGATAGAAAAATGCTGTACATATTGCACAACACAGCTTATATTATTTTTTACTCTTATGTTTAAATGTTCAAATGATTATATATTTCTCTGAAAAAAAAGTTACTTTCGAGTCAGTGTTCTGTTATTATATTATAATATTTGTATTACTTTATTCTCTGAACTAATTTGGACATGTGCTCTCATGTCAGAATTTTTTTTTTTTTTTTTACTAAAAATTGCAATAATATCATAGTGAATTAATATAATGACCTAGGGAATGTTGTAAACACAATTTCATTTGTATGTTTAAAACATGTAATAAAGAATGAGCCAGCTGGGTTACCCATGTAGACCTGGCCTCTGATTGGTGGATTAAATTATTTTATTGCAAGACAGCCAGACAACTGACCTGTGGTGAAATGTAGAGCGTCTCGTTTTTTTTTTTATTCGTACAGCTTCTGTAATTTGTGTGTATATGTGTGTGGGCTATAGAGGAGATTTGGATTGTCTGCTGTATATTGGTGGGCTGTCGATGGATTAAGGCCAAAACATGAGAATAGACAACAGGGAGACATAGAAGCAGAGAGGAAAAATGATGTCAACTGAAAACTAAATGTTTGTGTAGCTGTTAGCATGAGATGTGTCTTAAATTCATGTATTGAATTAATTTTTCATACTTTTCAGTTGACAAAATTATAGCTTGAGTGGGAATGACACAATAATAAACGGTTTTCTTATTTTATCACACGTGACTTAAGGACGGTGGTAACACAATTGAAATATTTTAATATTTTTGTGATTAATATTTTGAAATAATATTCTATGTTGAATTTTCATAGTTTCAGACTGCAAGTCTGGTTCTGGGAGGAGGATAAAAGTATAATATACTTTCACTGGCCACTGTATACATCTTGCTAGTACTGGGTTGGACCCCCTTTTACCTTCAGAACTGCCTTAATTACTCCTGGCATAGATTCAACAGGGTGCTAAAAACATTCCTCTGAGATTTTGGGCCATATTGACATGATAGCATTACACAGTTGTTGCTGCAGATTTGACGTCTACACATGATACGAATCTCCCGTTCCAACACATCCCAAAGCTGCCCTATTGGATTGAGATGTGGAGACCATTTGAGTGTCATGAACTCATAGTCATGTTCAAGAAACCAGTTTGAGATGATTTGAGCTTTGTGACATGGTGTGTTATCCTGCTGGCGGTTTTCTGACCACTCCTAGACAAAGCATTTTTGCCCACAGAACTGCCACTCATTGGATATTTTCTCTTTTCAGACCATCCTAGAGATGGTTTTTAATGAATATCCCAGCAGATCAGCAGTTTCTGAAATACTCAGACCAGCCCATTTGGCATCCACAGCCATGTCACATTCAAATTCACTTAAATCACCTTTCTTCCCCATTCTGATGCTCAGTTTGAACTTCATCCGATCTTCTTGACCATCGGTGCATCTCAATCAATCAGATCTCTATAGTTCAGTTGTCAGGGCACTGATCAGGTATTCAGACTTTTTAAGGGCTGTCTCAATCATAGAATCCTTCCAGGGTACAGAAACTTTCACTCCCTAAAAAGTCCCACAATGCACCATGAAAACCAGGCACCAATGCACCATTATATTTCTGCATAAACATACATCAATCGACAGGCAATGAGCATAATAACATGTATAACTTCTTTACAGCTGAAAAGTTGCAGTATAGCCTATGTAACAAGTAAATAATTAATGTAGTGTACTTTAAATTACAAGTATGTCAGAAAGATATCAGTTCTGCTGTTGTTCATATGCACCAGTAGTGATGTACAATGATGACGTTGTGACGTCGCTGGAAATAAAGTCATCTGTGTCCCAATGTGTAGTGAGCTTACTGTCCTTACCAGTGCTCGAATTTCGTGAAAATGATTTACTGGAGACACACCCCAATGTCCACAAGCCTAAATGCATTGAGCTGCCATGTGATTGACTGATTAGATATTCGCATTAGCGAGCAGTTGATCAGATGTACCTAAATACAGTGGGGACAAAACGTATTTAGTCAGCCACTGATTTTGCAAGTTCTCCTACTTAGAACGATGAGAGAGGTGTGTAATTTTCATCATAGGTATATTTTAACTAAAAATCCAGGAAATCACATTGTAGGATTTTTAAAGAATTTATTTGTAAATTATGGTGGAAAATAAGTATTTGGTCTATAACATTTTGTAACATTGTAACATAACCTTTGTTGGCAATGACAAAGGTCAAATGTTTGGTGTTTTTAGATGGCATTGTATTGGTTCATCTTCTCTCACTGATGGAAGGAGGTTTTGGCTTAAAATCTCACAATACATGGCCCCGTTCATTCTTCCCTCAACATGGATCAGTTTTCCTGTCCCTTTTGGAGAAAAATAGCCCCAAAGCATGATGTTTCCTCCCCCATGCTTCACAGTAGGTATGGTGTTCTTGGGATGCAACCCTGCATTCCTCTTCCTCCAAACACGACGAGTTGATTTTTTACCAAAATAGAAGTTCTATTTTGGTTTCATCTGACCACATGATATTCTCCCAATAGTCTTCTGGATCATCCATATGCTCTCTGCAAACTTCAGACGGGACATATACTGGCTTAAGCAGGGGGACACGCCTGGCACTGCAGGATTAGAGTCCCTCTCGGTGTAGTGTGTTACTTATGGTAGCCTTTGTTACTTGGTTCCAGCTCTCTGCAGGTCATTCATCAGGTCCGTCTGTGTAGTTCTGGGATTTTTGCTCACCGTTCTCATGAGATCTTGCGTGGAGCCCCAGATCGAGGGAAGATTTTTTCACACCAAGCTGCTTGTCTATTGTAGATTCACTCTTCCCAGCCTGGTGCAGGTCTACAATTTTCTTCCTGGTGTCCTTCGACAGCTCTTTGTTGTTGGCCATGGTTGAGTTTGGAGTGTGACTGTTTGAGGCTGTGGACAGGTGTCTTTTATACAGATAACGGGTTCAAACAGGTGCCAATAATACAGGTAACGAGTGGAGAACGGAAGAGCTTCTTAACTGTTAATCGCTGTTTAAAAACTACGACACTTTAGGGGTTTGGGGTCATTTTGACCCCAGACTTTTAAAGAGTGATTGCATAAGGAAATAAACATTTTTATATGGAAAACTATATATCATTTTTTAAATTCACTTCTCAACTAATCATTTATGCTGTGTTTTTTTGGAATTTTTTAAGTTTTCTACCTATTTACTGCACAATTACATAACTAGGCCATAAATTGACACATGAAAAATGTCTTTTTAAAGAAAAAAACACTTAAATTATGATGATAATTAAATCTAAACAGTTTTTGGACATTGCTTTATGTGTTTGGGATAGAATACTACCATCTGGTGGTTAGTCGAAAAACAGTTTTTCTTATAGTTAAGGAATTAAAGTGCAATGACCACATCTTTCCAATAGGGGCCAATAGAGACTCATTCATTTTCACTTCATTTTTCTTGATGCTTCAAATCCTCATCACAACTTGATATATATGATATATATATATTTTGTGAATTGCACAAAATATGTTTGTTAAAATTAGAGTTTGTTGTTGTCTGATACATTTTGAATTATTTGTTTATGCAAATTATTATACATACATTTGCATAAATACTACAAATCAGCACTATGACATGACTGTATACACACACTTCATTTTAGAAAATTATTTATCAACTATTATTATTTTTTTTAGAACAAGACATTTTAGAACAAATAAATTTAATAAACCAAGTACATAAACCAATATAATACAAAACAACAGCACTAATAAACTGTAATGAACAGGATGCATACATGTGTGTGTTTGTGTGTGTGTGGCTGTGTGTGTGTGTGAGATAGAAAGCTCATTCCACTTTGTGTTTATGCTCTAGGACCAGCCCTTGAATTTAAAAAAAAAATATTTTAGATTTATGCCAGTTTTGTTTGTTTTATTTGCCAATTTCTGTAAAAATGCTCTCTGTTGCAGTCATGGCATGTGTGTGTTTGTGTGTGTGTGTATGTGTGTGTGTATGAGATAGAAAGTTTGTTCTACTTTCTATTTGTGCTCTAGGACCAGACCTTGGTTTATATGTGGAACATTTCAGATTTATAATGGATTTACTTTTATTTTTTTGACAATCAAAATGGAAAAAATGATTTTTTTTCATTTTCCCATTCATTTTCAATGTGGGGTCATTTTGACCCCAAACAGCTTAAATGGTAAAGTTTTTTTTACACACCTTTAGAACAACCAAATCAAGCCCAGTTTTTTTGTGCATGTTTAGATAGATTATTTAGGAAAAGTCACCGAGTTTCATGTCCCTGAGATGAAGGGAACATTTTTAAATTTTCAAGGAAAAGTCCAGCGGGGTCAGAATGACCCCAAACAGCGATTGAAGTAGTTTCAGGTCTGTGAGAGCCAGATATCTTGCTGGTTTGTGGGTGACCAAATACTTATTTTCCACCATAATTTACAAATAAATTCTTTAAAAATCCTACAATGTGATTGCCTGATATTTTTTTTATCATTTTGTCTTTCATAGTTGAAGTGTACCTTGAAGTGAACTTGCACAATCAATGGCTGACTGAATACTTTTTGGCCCACTGTAGCAGGTAAGCGTACATATAAAGCACTTGAAAAAAAGCAAAAATAACTAATGTGATTTTCATTTTCCAAATAAAAAGATGAAAAGTGTAGTTGTGATATCACCCCATGGGACAAAAATTGCTTGTAGGCTACAAAGACGTTTTGATGGAGCAAAATGGCAGTGACTCTGTGATTTCAGCATCTGGTATAATCTTGCTTACACAAATTAAATTTATTTTGAAATCCTGTAGCAAAAGGAACATGCTTTAGGTTTAGTGTGTGATATGTTGGACATTCTTATGTCACCACATCTACAGTCTGATGTGTTATTACGTTGGCCAAAGCTGGAGAGTTCACAAGAGAGTTCTTGTGTGAATCAGTTTTCAGATTTGATCTCTTGAGTCGTTAATCTCACCCATATAATCATGTCCTATTCTTTTTCTTTCATCCCTCATTATCTTCTCCTAGTCTTTCAGTCTTCCCCTTTTCTTCATCCCAGTGTAGCTGTTTTTCTTTAAATGAAAGATATGATATCCAAGATTCAATCCCTACACTGTAGATGAGTTACCCTTGCTCAGACTTATGGTTTTAGTATATCAGTCATATATTTTTTTTTCTACAATGTTGTTTTTGCCATGTTTTGAAATTCTTTATTTATTAATGTTAGAATGTCAATTGAATTCAGTTAGAGAATTTGAAGGGTGAGAGAAATTCTGATTTCATGCCAAGTTTGATTAATCACACTTTAGCTTAGTGGAGGAGTGAAAGTGAAATAAAGGGATTTCATGGCTGTGCTAGTTTTGTATGCAATGCATTCATTGAGTTTGGGAACACAAGCTTTAAAGAATGAAGTGTGATGAATAATAGATAATACCTAATACACTTTCACCTTTTCCTCCAGAACATCCCCATAATCCCCTGAAAGCAGAGAGTCTGTACGAAAATTATTATTATGATTACTGTTGTGTGAAAGGTTTAACATTGAAAGAGTAAATGTGAGGGAATAAACCATTTGGTGTTTTCTTCAGATTTTTAACATAATAAAGTTGCAATGAACTTTAATGATGACATTCCGCTGCCTTCTCCTTCCTCCAGACCATTTAAAATATCTTAGCTCCCAATATAATACAATTTATTAGGCATCAGTTTTGATACTATGCTGTCATACAAGGTAATAAGTGACATTTCATTTGAAAATGAATATCAGACAGAAAGACATACTTTTAAATCAAACATTAAAGAGAATGCACAACCCAACCACACAACTGCACATAATCCACATCCAAAGTTTGGACTGTGATTACAGTATTCGCCAGCATAACAAAGACTGTTAAAGTATGAATGAAAATTCTCATAGATGATGATAAACCGCCCTCCAGCATTGTCTCTGCTAATGCTGTTTCCCACCATCCATTACCAACCACATCATCTCGTTTGAGTATACTGTATGACAGATGTGAGTTTTCAGTTCAAGCTTGATGTTTACTACCCTTGTTCTGAAATAACTTAATACCATTCTTAATTAGGCCTAACTGTGCCAGAGTTCAGCAGACCAAAACGTTTGTTTAAATCAATAATATGACTGACAATACAACAGCTCAGTTCAGCTCAGCACAGCACATAATGAATAACTGCTTCTGTGAGCAGTCCATACCTGACCGAAGACAGATGCCACAATGGGTCTGAGTTTCCTGCGCTCCGTCTCGACTCTGAAGGGCTCTGCCTCGGGTTCGGTGGGCGAGTTCAGACTGAGGGTTTTGGTTTTGGGTGGGCGTTTGAAGCTGCCGCCACCTGAAGAGGTGCTCCATCTCCTCAGCTTCTCGATCTTCTTCCTAAAGGACCCCTACATGGAGAAAAAGAGCAGTTGATCAGGGAGCATGCGATGAAATTTGAGCTCCATTTATGATTTGTGAAGACCAGGACTAGTTATCACACAGGCTTTAATCAATAGTGAGGTTTTGAGGCCAGTTTCACACACTTTTCTCAAACAATAGTTGCATATGTTGTGATTTTTTTTTGTGAATTTGCGTATTTGAATGATTTCTGATGGATCATGTGACACTGAAGACTGGAGAAATTCAAATTTGACATCACAGTGCATTATAACAGAATAGCGATGTCATTTTAAATTTGAATAATATTTCAATATTGTTTTACTGTATTTGTGATCTAATAGACTTGGTGAGAATATTAATTAATTTGGTGAGGTTATAGGTAGAATAATTAATACTTCAAGCAATAGTGTGTATATGTTATCGATTTTTGCAATAATGGTTCAATTGTGTTCAAAAGTTTTATTTTGTTGTCAAAACTTGTATATGCCGGTACAGAAAGCCATATCCTAAGTGTAATAGAGACCTAATTTCCCCTATTTACTTCAAACTGACAGATTTACTACTTTTTAAATCAGTTGTGCTCCATATTAGCATAAGTGTCCAAAAGTCACGTACCTTTTTGACAATCTTGTCCTGAGGAACATCAATGGTTTCCGTGCTGCCTGGTTCCATTGACATTTTTCTCTGTGACGACTGATGAGCATTAATGCTTTTCTATGGCTCTGTGTTTCTGCCTCACTCTGTCTGTTTAGATTCTGTTGCAGGAAATTACATTGAGTGTTTCCTCTGAACATCACTCGCCCCTCCTCTCTCTCTCTCTCTCTCTCGTTTTTTCTCTTTCATTGATTCACCATCAGTCTGTTTCTTTTTAATACGGTCGCTCTATCTCTCACTCCCTCTCACTCATTCATATTGTAGGTTCTCTGTCTCCTCCCCCCTTTGCTGTATAGATGCGCTGTCAAATTATTATGGTGAATATTTTCCCATTGCCAGACACAATACAAGAGAACATCTTCATGAGACAGCTTGCTTTTAATAGGTTCAGTTAATTTTTTTAGTTAAAATAAAACTGATTCTCCAAACATGTAATCCATATTCAGTGTTATTTAAAATCTAAATTAAAATGCATTTATTTTTATTCCCAAATCAACTATATTCATTTTGTCTCATCAGACACTAGGTTGATGTACCGGCATTGTGTGATTAGACTGTAGATAAGGAGAAATGTTTTATCTCTTATTCTTTTCCTGGTTTACATCTGATTTAATCCTTTATCCTGTTTCCTGCTCTCCCTCAAAATCCTCTTATACCGCCATGTTCGTGGTGTATAATTTTTCATTCTCTATTTCCACCCAAAACTATAATTTATAAACTGTCATTTACCTTCTAAAATTATTATTGAGGATTTTTTTAAACAATAATATTTTACAAGATATAATCATTCATGATTATTCATTCATTCATTGGACATTATGACATTATCTTTAATTGCATTTCTACATGTATTTTGGTATTTTTAATATTTACATCTGAGTTTATGACAATTTCATATTTTGCTTTCTAAAAAATGCACTTTAAATAGATCATTTTATGTTTTATGTTCTGTGCCTTTTGCTGCATCCAAATGCTGAAAATCTATTATAGAAAATATTGAACTTTTTAATTGCAGTTCAATATTGTCAACAGTCCTTGATCTTAGACCAGATGTCATGACAAGTAGCAGTTTCAGTAAGTAGGGGGTAAGACTTACATTCCACAACAGTGCTTCTGTGGTGAAGGTTTTTGGCATGTACTTAGACATGCATATCCACACATAAACAGTAATGTTTTGTAAGATTAGAAGGGGAGGATGAAGAAAAAAATCTGATGATTTGCATGGTACAACTTGTCACATTTAAAGAGATGCTAGAAATGCTCTCAGACAGTAATCTGGTTGCTGTAAAGGCTGGTGCAACAACCAACAATTGTCATTCTGTATGGGATCAATATACCGCCAAATGCATTGATTCAAAGATGTAAAAACACATGTACAAATATATTGCACAAACTGAAAAAAATAATGCAAAATTATCAGAATAGCAAACGTGTTCACCGATCAAAATCTAATAAGCGTGAATCAAAAAATAACAAGCATGAATAAAAACTTTAAACATATTAAAAAACATTTTCCACGAAAACTTAAATTTATGATCATGTTTTCTTTAAAATTATTTTTCCCTTGGTTTTATTACTCTGTACTTGGTGCTCTCTTGCATTTTCTGCTGAACGCTTGTGCTGTTTTCACTTCGCTGTTTTTTTCCAAATGTTGCTCTTCCAAATGTTGCAGTTCGAGTTTCACGTAAATTAGGACTGGCTTAATGGGGTCATATAATGTCATTTTTAAAGTTTTTTTGATTCTTTACGGTCTAAATGAAAAGTTTGTAATATAGCCTACGTTATTTAAAAATTCTCATTATTATTGTAAGAAAACACTAATTTTACCTCGTCAAAAACAGCTCTGTTTTCAGCACGCAGTTTCAGTGCATATACTCTAAAAAATGCTGGGTTGTTTTAACCCAATTTTGGGTCAAATTTGGTCAAACTCAAACATTGGGTTAAAAAAGTAATTTAACAATGTAACCCAATGGCCTGGTTTGTCCATATTTGACCCAAAATTGGGTTAAAACAACCTAGCATTTATTAGAGTGTATGCCTTTAAATGATAATGAGCTTCGCTCACCCCACCCCTCTGTTCTGCAGCGTTTTGACTCAACACACGTGGAGTATTGCCTTGACAATAGTTTAGGGTGTATTTTGGAGAAAGAATGGCAGCAGAAGTCTCCGAGGACACATTTGTCCAATCCTGTCAATGGTGCAATCGTATTAGTTTAAACCGGAGTCGGACCCGCAAACATGAACGCATTGACGTTGATCGTGGGGAATATTGGGGAAATCAAAACTCATGGGTTTAAATCGCCGTCATGCATGAAACCCATTTAAAAATGGGTTTAAATCGCCGTCATGCATGAATTAAAAATATTTCTGATGTTTTACACATAATACTCCACGATGATCACATTACACAAAACTGAAATTGCACGTCAAAATAAAACATTGTCAATATTTTTTGAGACCCCCCAAAATTTCACGAATCACGTTTTCAGGGGAGCCCATGCCATATTAAGGGGAGCCGAGCTCCGTAGTTCGCACCCTGACTTTGACAGCGAATAACTTTACATCTGAGGCGTTTGAAGACCCCAATTGTCCTTTATGTATTTGTAAAGAAACACGACAATGTATAAAATTTTACCTTTACCTTTTAGTACCTTTACTCCATTACCTTTTAGCTTATGTTATGGCCCCGTAGAAGCAGTTTTAGTGAAAGTAGGCTAATGATTGCGTCATACCCACGCGACTCTCTGTAGCACAGTAGAGAGATTACTGTATGAAGAAGCTTGCGGGCAATCAGGGAAACTTATCAGAATCAGAATACCTAGCAAAAGTGTCTCCTGCTCCTAGCTCATGGACAGCTCCTACTCACACTCTCCACCTCTGCAAGTTTCAGAAGGGAATGATTCAGATTTCTAATGCCACATCCACTAGAAGACAGACGGGTTGCTCTCGTCACATCTACGTCGTCAAGCTGTTTGAGTCTGCGCGTCAGGGACGGAAGTGCTAAAAAATCACCAAAAACGGGCTTCAATCGTCTTAATGGAGTTCCAATGAGATCGCTCTGTCCACTTCTTATACTGTCTATAGTCACAACTCTGTTATCAGTATGTTAAGCCCTCCCACCGACTCTATACACGATGTGATTGGCCAGACAAGAGTTTAGCAACTGAGAGTTGCTAGACGACCCTGGCTGCAAATTACATTTTAATTCATTGGAGTTAATTCTGATACTAATTTTTGAAATAGTGTGTCATTGAGTATTGTGTTTGAAATTTGTCGTGATTGTTTTTTAATTTTTTTTCCCCCGTTTGTTTTTGAAATCTTTCTGGGAAGGTTGAACAGAGCTATTGAGTCAAAGATTTATTTGGGTTTTTTGACTGAAATCGACTTTTTGTCGGTTTCAATCATGTTTTTTTTTTTTTTTTTAAATTTATATTGAAACTGTTAATTTATTTTGTTGTTTAGCGTTTGTTGTTCTCATTCCCTTTGTCCCAGAGTAGCTCCAAGCTGCTAGTGACGCATACATGGAGTTTTAATACCACTAAGAGCATCTGTTTCATACTGTTACAGCACAGACCTCACTCTTTTACAGCTTAAAATGGGAACTCTTCCATCTGTCCACTCCATTCTCCATCCATTCATTAATTTCCCCCTCTCACATGATCTCAACAACTGCTGCTAATGAAATACGCCTGCTGACATTTCTCAAAATGTATTTGTGATGGTGCGTTATCCTGCTGGAGTAGCCATCAGAAGATGGTACACTGGTCATGAAGGGATGGACATGGACAGCAACAATACTCAGGAAGGCTGTGGTGTTTAAATGATGGTCAACTGACCATTCTCAAAGACCCATCCCCTTTAGTCACTGTTGCTATGTTCTCACACAGTGAAAAATACATTTCGGAGCAAAAAGGACACTAACAATGCACTGATAGGTAGGACAGACCAGGCGTGCGTTTCCTGAAAGCATCGTTAGCCCACAAGTTTCGTCGTTATCAGCAACCAGTCGGTGTTTCCCGAAACCATCGTTCCAACGAACATTCGCAAACAGCATCGCAAAGTTGTGTGGTTTGAACGACAGCTCTCGACCTGTGGTTAGAAGCATCGTTTCTATATTGCATGACATTTGGAGGTAATAAATCCTTATCTTGAGCAAAATAACCAAACTGACATTCAGTACAATCGGTGCCTTTTATTCAGCATACATACAAATGTAGGCTAATTTATGCCTTTTAGTTTGTTAAAAGATTTAAAGTACCGTGTTTGAAGAGTGCGCATGTGCGAACGTGCTCTACTATGTAAGAACGAGGCAAATATTGAGTTTGGTGATAAAGCAAAATAGCTGAGAACAATTTGAAATAGTCCTCAGATGACATGTCTGTAATTTATATTAACAAATCTAGCGTTAATTGGATCTCAAACAGTTTAATTAAAAGTAATTATTACTCCACCACGTGCAAAACCGACGTGGTTGAACGATAATTTGCGACAATGGGTTTCGGGAAACTGTCGAGACTAGCTAGTTGATTTCTCCAACGATGCATCGAACTATGGTCGTGAAGCAGCGATCATCGTTGTACGGGAAACGCACCCCAGGTTACTTTTGATATGAAACTCTCAACTTTCACATTTGGTAAATTTAAACAATAAATACCGTTTTGTGGCTCTTTAATGTGCCCATCCTAGCCCATCCTAGGCCGCAGATCTTCCATTCTGCCAACACAGTGCGGCGAGTCCACACCGGCTTAGTCACCACCAAACAACAGCAAAACAGTAAAAATGTGACATACTTTTGCAATTTTATTTACTTGTTCTATTTCAAAAGTATTTTAAAATTTAATTTATTCCTGTGATGGCAAAGCTGAATTTTCAGCATCATTACCCAGTCTTCAGCATCACATGATCCTTCAGAAATAGCCTAGTTCTTAAGCAGATTTGGTACTCTAATTTTCTGCAAAAAAAAAAAAAAAAAAAAATCAAAACAAACTTACAACAGAACATTTACCATCAATTTCAAAAAATAGGAAGGAAAGAAGTACAGAATGTGAAATCAAGCAAAGAGGAAGCTGTGGTGAATAATGATAATCAGATGAGCAAACTCTGACCATGTAACTGTGTTAGTCCTGTCTGTGAGGTTTCTCCTGTCGCTATTTTGACTTCACAACGCTTTCATCCAAGACCTCTCTAAAATAACATCATCGTGGGGTATGTAAAAATGTGTTATCAGTGTATGCATGTGCATGGATGATTGTAAGCATTTTGAGTTAAAGCATTTCTATTTTGTTTTAGCTTGTTAGTCCAAAAACCGCATGCTGACCAAGTCTAAGCAAAATGTTTGCCAACAAATTCACACATTCTCTTGTTTAGTATTTAAAACACATCACTTTTACATTAGTTCACAGTGTCTAAAACATTACATTAAAAAGGCTTTGATAACAACACATTTGTAGTGTTGCTGGGATCCAGATTCATTGCAGTATTATTGTATTTAACAGGAACTGCACGTATCTCACACTTCCGTAATAATTGTTGGTTTAGTAGAAATGATGACTGTCATAATACCATTCAATCATCCATTAATATAAGAGTTATTATTCCTCAGGAAAATCTTGGTGTTGATGTTCAGTGTTCAGGACTGATAATGGATCTCATTTTTTTTCCTTGAAAAAAATATTTAACCATGCAGGGCACTTGAGCATGTCACTGCCTGCCCTAAACAACAACATTTACTTAGAATGCATGGCAAGGGTTGTGGGAAGAGCAAAGAATCAAAGAACTGAAATAATTCATTGATTATATAGACAAACAATTGGTTTATGACAATGGGATTCAAAAGTTTGAGATCACTGTAGTCTGCTTCCATTATGCTTCTATTTTGCATCGTCTTTTCATTATAATTTGTACTCATTTAAATGAAAAGCTCCACGAACTTCACAAGTTTGTGTAAAATATGATTTTCATGTTGATTAAATAATTTTACAAATAGCATACTTCAATTGACCAGTCTTTAGTATCACATGATCCTTCAAAATTCATTCCATGCAGATTTGGTGTTCAAGAAACATTTCTTATTGTTGTCATTGACATTTTTTTCCCAGATTTTTTTTTATTTAAAAAAAAAACAGCTTTTATTTTATATGCATTGTTTTAACAATGTAAAAATCGTTTCTATCTATTTGGTCAATTGAAAGCATCTTTGCGGAAAAAGTTCTCTTAAAAAAGAGCTCAAACTGTTGATCTGTATGTAAAAACGCCACGACATAGAGCAAGAGCTAATTTCTAAAATCTTAAATCAGTTCTGTTCAGTGTGTCTTTCATAATTCTTTTTTATCTTTGAAGTAAATTTTTAAGATAATGTCTTTTTCTTAGAACAAGTACTTCAGGTTGACTTTTCTGACTTTTATTCTGCCACTATTGTCTAGAAGATCCCCTATGCTCACATTTAAAGCAGCTCTGGATAGACTAAAATGAAACATGAACGCATTCTCACCCCAAGGCGTCACCTTTTGACAATGCTTCAATATTCGACGCTTTAGTCGCCCTTTAGCGTCAGTTACATGACGCGATGGTCATCCTAATTAGATGATGTGAAGTTTGTTTACTCAGACTCGCATTTTCTCCAGATGATCTTTGACTGTCCATCAGTTACTTTCTTCTGCACTCTTTTTGACCTCTGCCGTTGTCATTCCTGTTTCTCATACATCATTTTGTACTGAAGGTGTGTCAAAGAAGCGATAAAAACAGTAGGAGTAAGCGTTAGTGGGATCTTTCTGTCTTTCTTTCACATGAAATTCTGCTGTTTACAATTATTGTTTTCCTTCAGACGACAGCCGTTCAGAATATATGTGTGTGTGCTTTTTAAATTGCTAAACAATGCATATGGATTGTATTATGAGACATGCTGAAGCTCCAGGCTGGGCAAAGAAAAAAATAAATAATTAAGAAGACACATGGAAACTGAGCACCATGGTCATTGTAACATGTCCATTGTGATTTGGTTCTGTTTGCCTGCGTTCCATGTCATAGTATAGGCTGGGGTGCGTCTCAATCAGCTCCCGAGCTTGGGAATCTTTTATACTATAAATATACTATAAGTTCGCTATACTGACACCTAAAAAAAATTAATTGATGCCAGTATGTAAATAAGCTATAGTCATGACTCATGATTAATTTATCCCATACAATTATTTTCAATATTTTCCAAAAGTACAGTTTATTTGTAAAACTTTTTGTTTTCATGAGGGAAATGTAGTTGGTAAACCTTTAAATAAAAGTAATTGAATGATACAAGAATAAATATTGATGAGATTATTAAGTAGATACAATAAGTCACAATAATTTTGTACATGATTAATGCATAAGGAACATTTAAATCTGTAATTTCATTTACTGAAGAACTTCTGGGACCTCAATGTGCGAGAACAGGTGTGGTCCTATTGTGGAATGTGAATAATGTTCCAAGATGACGATATAGACAACTTTTTACTGGTAAAGTCATAAAAATTAAGCAATGTAAGTTTTTATGTGAATGGTCAAAGGTAGTTTTATGGATTGGAACCTCACTCAACAGTAAGCATCAGGATGATTTTATTACTGCTATAGATGTATAAATTTTTATATCACATTAATGCGTGTGTGTGACATGACACATTATTTTAAAAGCAGGCATGCCTTAATAATATAATTCCTCCATCATGGTTAATCATTGTCTTAGGTCTGATTGCATGACAACTTCTGTACATTGTGATAAGGCAATATCATCAGAGCCTAACAAGGATTACCAAGGGATAGACAGGAGGTACTGAGACAGACTGAAGGTGTCTTGAATCTAGAAGGTAAGAAATAAGGTCTAATATATATATATATATATATATATATATATATATATATATATATATATATATATATATATATATATATATATATATATATATATATATATTCTATTCTATTTTCTAATCTATTATTTATAGGTACATTGCCTTTGCATAATAATATAAATATAGCTGATAATATTGGCCTATTTATAAACATTTTGTATTATTTTTAACCCTAAAACCGTATTCTGGACAAATGTGGGCAAAATAGTTTTGATTTATTTTTTTAAAAAAAATACTTCCCTTGATCTGAGCGGTACAAGACTTGGCTAAGTTTGCCTCCTGAACACACACAATTTTTTTTTTGACTCAATTCCAGGTTTTAGCTCTAAGAACTTCTTGGAATGATATTTTAATGTAGTTAAAAAAAATTTAAAAATAAAACTACTTTACATTGAAATAACTTACATAGAAAATATGGTACTTTTTGAAGTAAATAAATTCAAAAATAGCCCCAAAATAAAAAAACACCATAAATGGATAGACAAAACTTTATCAAAGACAGTGATATAACATTTATAGTAAATAAAAATTAGGATCACATCTGAGTCCTCTGTGCCCACATTTGTCCACCATTACAGGATTAAGGGCTATAAAGTGAATACGGTTTGAGGGCTACCTTAATTCTGCTCACTTCTCTATAAAGATTTTAATTCTTTTTTTTTCCCTTCAATTTGTCTACTGTTTTAGTCATTTTTTTTCTATATATATGTATTTTATTCTTGACTCAGATGATCATGAAGTCATTAGTGCCCACTGTGGCCCTGATCACACTAGTAGTGTCCAGGATGCAGGCGTTTGTGTCAGTCGGGGGTAACGGAAACACTCATGTGACTATTACTGGTTCTGCTGTGATGGCAAAGATCCACGAGGTGTGTGAAGCAGTGGCTGAATCAGAAGGAAGAGAATTCAATCCAACGGTGAGTTTGTGTCAAGTACGCACATACAGCGCACTATAAACATAACAAGACAAACAATAGCTTTTGTTTTGAGAAATGTTTGTCATTTTATTCAAAATGATGATAAATTGATTTGAAATAATTCCACTCTAACTCAGGGCTCATCACCCGAGGAGCTGCTGCGCGCATGTCTGGGGACGGCCACAGGTGAGGTTTCGGGTGCCAAGTTCCGTACGGCACTGAATCAGATCTACATGCAGAATGGATTTGTGGACCGTGATTTCATGGACAGTGCACCACACCACTTCAATAACGAGGCCTTCGCTGAAGGGCGCAACCTCATCATTCAGGGAATTGCAGCCATAAAAGCAAATGTCCGCACTGACAACCTTCAATCTGCCAGAGAAACACTAGGGCGAGTGTGTCACACACTACAGGTGGGTGAGAGGGAGATACACTCAGGGACAATGACAATAGCTACAAAATTGCTCAAGAACATGGTTTCACTCATTAACATTTTGTTAACACATTTATACGGTTATTATAAGAAATGCTTTTGTTTATGGCTGTCACATGTTTCTTTAAAAAGAAATGTTCTCTAGCAAATCAAAAAAAAAACTCATATTAAAGGAATACATAAACAGTCTCACTTCATATAGAACCATTAACAAAATATTTATTTTTATTTATTTTTATTTTACCTTTATTTAATCATTTGAGAACAGCTTCTCATTTGCAACCGTGACCTGGCCAAGATAAGGCGCAGGGTACAAGGCGACATAAAATTACACATGACATACCAACATACAATTACACAGTCAGGAAAATAATCCATAAACTTTTCTTATTTACCAAGAAAATGGTTTCATTTTTACAATTTATTTTAAGAATTGCTTTTGTTTATGGTTGTGACAAGTTTCTCTAAAAGATGTGTTTTCAAGCTAAATTCAGCTTAAAACACAGCGTAAGCTTTAATAGCATTGATATTACGTTACGCATTCATCTTAATTTTGTTTCAGGATTTTTACAGCCACAGTAACTGGGTTGAATTAGGCAACAAAAGTCCATATGTCAACCTCATCAGACCGGACCTCAACATTGAGAACATTGCAGGTAGATAAAGTCAGTGGGTGTGATTTATGAGAGAGACTCATATGTGGAAATGAAACGTGATTACACCATTCTTTTAGTGTTGACATGTCCAATGTTCATGTGTCATAGCTCTTAAAAATCAATTTTTAAAATGAAAACTAGAGATAAGTGAACAGATGGACCTGGTGCCTAACTGATAATAACAGGTGACACCAGAGAGTACATATCATAATTGTATGAGATGAATCTCTTGACTGTTCTTAAATAGCAATTTTATAAATTAAGTGATTTATGTGTTTTGTATAATGTTGTATGTGTATTTGTTCATGTGCAGACGTTGCAATGCCAACTTGCAGTGACTGTGCCAGTGGTACATGTCCAAACCAGCTGCTGTCTGCTATTCTGAATGGGAAGTACCTCACTTCAGGATACATGGGCTTGTTCTCCTCTGACAAACCTCAAGGTGAGGAAACATACATAGGTTTATACTGGAAACACACATTGGGATATATACTATAAAAATGTGGTGAAGTCAAAATGTATTTCCGCAGCTTTTTTAAGATAACAGGTTAATTTACAACAAACGGTGTTTTATCAGCTTCTTAGAATTAGTGGTTTTAGGTTGTTATGTGTAAGAAACTGACAAATATTGCTGTGGTGGTAAACCTCACTCCCCTGATCTCAAGAAGTGCACTAGCAACTGATACTAGAGAATGCAATCTTTAATGTCCTTGTTAGTGTACCCGCCTTCCATAAGGCGTTCCATAGGGTTACATAAGCAGAGGCTGTATTAACTAAAACATTTCTAACTTTTACCAAATTTGATAAAACTTCAGATAATTCAAAATGTCTTTGACAGATAAAACATAAGATATCATCTCCATTTACCCACTTAAGAAACATTTTTTTAAAATGAGAGAAAAATACGTTAAAAAATATTCTTATGTGTCACAAATTCATTGTTTGTCTTGTATGCGTGTGTGAAAGGTAAATGTAGCCATGGTGGGGAGACTGATCTCAGCAGTACCCAGAATCCTCGAGGTGGGATCAGTAAAGATGAACGCCTTCCCCATAATGCTGTTCTACACAATAATGCTGTAAATCTGGCATCTGAAGCCACCCTGGAGCTGCTGGAGGACATACGTGGAGCTGTAGGGAACAAGGACTACCTTCGGTATGGGGATAAATTCCTTATATATCCTTAGACAAACTTTCTTAAACATTTAAGAGATATTATTCCTTGCAAATCTGGGAGCAAAATGTCATGTTGTCTGCAATACTTTTACAATTACAATGATGATTTCTGATGGATCATGTGACACTAAAGACTGGACTAGCTAATGGCTGCTGAAAAATCAACATTGCTATTACAGCAATAAATTACATTTTAAAATATATTCAAACAGAAAATAGTCATGTAAAATGTTATAGACCATTTTGCAAGATGTAAACAACACTGGTCCAGAAACACTTCCTGTTTCGGTTTTGTAACTGCTTTCTTTATTTCACATTTAAAGCAAACATCTTAAAGATGTTTGTTTAACTTTTTGATTCAGTTTTATATGTTCTGTTGGTTGTATTTTATCCCAGCTTTTATGTAGTGTTAAAAAACTGAAAAAGGAAGTGCTTCAGGACCAGTGTTGTTTACATCTTGCAAAATGGTCTATACTATTTCAAAGTAGTGCTGTATTTACTGTATTTTTGATCAAATAAATCAAGCCTTGGTGAGCATATGGATAAGAATTTTTTTAATGGTAGTTATGTGGCATTCCTAATTTGAATGTCTAATGTATTTCACTATAAATGTTATGTGTTCTAATTTAAAACCCATTAACCAGAATAACAATTGTTTCCTCCATCAGGCTAATGGGTATTGCACGATCTGCAGTGCTGGCTTTTGTGATTGACACCACAGGCAGTATGGCGGACGACATTGCAGAAGCCAAGAGAGTCGCCTTCAACATAATTGACAGTAAAAAAGGAACTCAAGATGAACCATCTGAATATATTCTGGTGCCGTTTAATGATCCAGGTGAGTGCAAAAAGCGTTTCCATTAAGCATTGGAATACATAGCACATACTTGGTAAAACTAACTAAACTTAACTGTTTTATTAAAACTTTTCATTATCGAAAGCAATTTATAGCTGCAGCCCGTAACTTTTTTTGTGTTTACAATTTAAAAAAAAATGTATATAATAACCCAACGCATTCTCATTCTTTAGCATCATATGTGACGCTATATGACAAAACGGCCAAATACATGGCACCCGTTATCGTTAATATAACGCGCTGTGATGGGTAGGTTTAGGTGTGGGGTGGGGTAGGGTAGTCTCATATTACGCTAAAGGATTTATGACGCCTTGGGTTTGTGTGTTATATTAACGATAAAGGGTGCCATGTGCGTAGTATTTCGCCGTTTTGTCATATAGCGTCACATATGACACTAAAGGATGAGAACGGGCTGAATAAGCAGGTACATCATGAATCCATTTGCCAAACTTTTCTTTTCTGAATCACTGTGGAACACCTATAATAAATGTTTAAATTTGGACTATTTTAGACCGGTCTTTTTTACTATTTTTTCACAGATACTATATTTGTATGAATTTTGTGTGTATTTGCAGGTTTTGGACCACTAATAAGAACCACAGACCCAGATATAATGAAGTCAGAGATCTCCAAACTCAGTGCTAATGGTGGAGGAGACACCCCAGAAATGTGCCTGTCAGGACTTCAGGTAATGTCGTGTGGCCTTTCAGCCAATCAGCTCAATCGTCATATATGATAAGCAACCACAATAGTCTCTGGTTAGAACTAATAATTATTAGAATATTAATTATTATAAAGAATATTTTAGAGAATCTGTGAACCTTCATCCTGTATTAAGATCCATTCTTAGTTTAGTCAAACACTAGCAGGAACATCGCAAGGAATCAGTTTTTATTGACCACTCTGGTTCTCCTTTCTAACCTTCTGTCTCTCCTTCAGTTGGCTTTGACAGGCGCTCCCTCCTCCTCGCATATATATGTGTTCACCGACGCTCCACCAAAGGATACATACCTGGAGAAAACCATCACCGCCCTCATCCGCAGCACCAAGTCTACGGTAATCTCTCTAACGTTGTTTTCGTTTCAATCGCCATCAACATTTTCACCAGGCCTCAATTAGTTACCCACTCTCCCCCTCTCTTTTCAGGTGAACTTCTTCATAACGACATCAAGAAGGAGGAGAAGGGCACTGAAGGCAGGGCCAGCATTTCAGGTGTATTTTGACGTGGCCTTGGCCTCTGGAGGTCAAGCCATTGAGGTCCCCAAGTCCAGTCTCTCTCAAGCCACTGATATCATTGTTGATACCTCCACTTCAGCCCTGGTATGATCAGCATTTTATAGACATTTTGAAATTGTAAACTTCTCACAAACCAAACAGTTATAACAGCCTAGTTTACTGGTATAAATGAATAAAGCCGAAGTTTTTCCTTGCAAATGTTTGCACCATCTTTCTTCTCCTGTCAGGTGACAATTCTTCAGCGCTCCAGGGATCCAGGACATGTGGAGAGTTTCTCCTTCCTACTGGATCAGTCTGTGTCCAACACTACTATCTACATCACAGGAAGTGGCCTCACATTCAACCTACGCAGCCCGACAGGTAACTTCAGAGGCACTTTAGAATGTAAAAGCTAATTGACATTAGATTTATTTGACAATTTACAGGCCCCATTAGCTGTTAAATTAAGACAAGCTTTCAAACATTTAGAATTTCAGCTTTCCCAACAAATTTAGATTATCTTCATTTCATCTTAGTCCAGGATAAGTCATAGTGTCATGTAAGTTTTACCAGGCTGCAAACAACTATAAACATGAAATCTGTAACAGAAGTTGAAATGAAAATCTGGTTTAGCGTCATGAAAGTGTGGTGGCAGCAACTAAACTAAAAAAGTTTAGGACGGCAATAGCTAGTAAAATCTAGAAAACTCTGAAAACTGAATTAAAACTATAACAAACTTGGAGTGAAATGTTACACTGTAAAAAAAAATATTTTCATGATTTGTAGCCACAACATTTTTTCTTTTGTCAAATCAACTTAAAGGAGAACTCCGGCGAACAATAAACCTTTGTTCTAATAAAACATCGGAACCTCGTTAATCGTTCTCTGACGATTGTTTTCATGATAATCGAGTGTAAAGAGTTTTATCTCTAAAAACTGTTTAGCGTATAATGCTAGTACTGGGGGCACTGACCAACTGAAACGAAATCGCTAGTTTATACCACTAACAAGGCTTAAAATAGCCCCGCATTAACGCAGGAACATAACAAGGCTCCATACATGCAAAACGAAGCATTGACAACTTTGTAAGTGTACAGACCGTTTAATAAGAACATAAGTTATGAAGACCGTTTACTTCGTGTATACATTCAGAAGCCATCTTAGGAAATAGTCTCGATAAGTCGATCCCCGAACGTCGTGATGAGTGAGCTGAACTGTATGAAGTTCAACGAACTTCTGAACTGTATGAACGACGTTCGGGGATCGACTTATCGAGACTATTTCCTAAGATGGCTTCTGAATGTATACACGAAGTAAACGGTCTTTATAACTTATGTTCTTAATAAACGGTCTGTACACTTACAAAGTTGTCAATGCTTCGTTTTGCATGTATGGAGCCTTGTTATGTTCCTGCGTTAATGCGGGGCTATTTTAAGCCTTGTTAGTGGTATAAACTAGCGATTTCATTTTAGTTGGTCAATGCCCCCAGTACTAGCATTATACGCTAAACAGTTTTTAGAGATAAAACTCTTTACATTCGATTATCATGAAAACAATCCTCAGAGAACGATTAACGAGGTACCGATGTTTTATTAGACCAAAGGTTCATTGTTCGCCGGAGTTCTCCTTTAAATCAATTATGTAGTTCAGATAACATAATATTTTGAGTTCCTGATGATTAAATCGATCTCCTTCATTTGTATTAACTCAATTTTTCCATTTCAATGAACTTAAAATTTTAAGGCAACCAGGCCATTCATTTTTTAAGTTAAACCAACAATATTTTTTGACAGTGTAGAAGTTATTGAAAAACTAAATAAAAATGTAAAACTAGAATTACTTGTGAATTGATTGTATTATATTTTAGTGTACTCACTTGATTGATTGTCGATTGTTAAGGCCATTGCACACAGAGTCCGAAATTCGCGTCCAAAATTTCCGCACGTTAAAAAATAAATATGATCTCACGTTATGTCAATCATGCTTGCACACTGCCTCCGAAACTTTCGTCCGTCATAAAAAAAATCAGATCGGGTTCGATTTTCTGCGTTTTTCGCATTCCGTAGCAAGCAATTTGAATGGAGTGAATGTTTTTTTGATAATTCAGAACCACCGAATCACGAATACGAAAAAAAGCATACGACAATGTGGGAGTCAGTGTGCAATGGCCTTTATTATGCACATTATTATCTAATGGGATGCACTTGCTTCCAGGTGTCTCTCAATCTAACTCTGTTTCCAACGGACCTTTGGGAACAATTCAGAAAGTAGGTAACCTGCAACGGATCCAATTAAATGAAACTGAGCTGGGCCTGTGGCACATTGACATGACGACAACTCAATCCTACACCATAAAAGTGACTGGTGAGCCATCATGTACACATTTAATAAACCAATGCAAAACAAAAGACTGAAGTCTTTGCCAACCTGTATTTAGGCCTTTGTTATGTAGACAGTGACCTACAAAAGTATTTAAAATGAAAAGAATCTGCATTTTTCAGGTCAGAGTGCGATTTCATTCATCTACGACTTTGTGGAGGAATTCAAAGGACCTCATCCTGGATATGCTGTCATTGATGGGCGGCCATCAGCAGGTTTGGACCACTGTTGTATTCAACTACACTCTAAAAAAAAGGTTCTTCAGGGGTTCTTTGTGGTGGTCATGGTGCTATTTAGCACCACTAAGCCCAGTTTGGTTCTTCAGCGGTCTTCAGTGGTTCTCTGGGGTGATTAACATGCTCTATGGCACCTCTTATGGTTCTACATAGCACCATATGACAAAGATAAGTGGTTCCCCTATGATTACATGCCAATGAACCACTTTTAGTGCTATTTAGCACCATTTTTTTAGAGTGTATGAGTCAATTCTTGTACAATTATTTGAATGGCAGTTTTAAAAGATTATTGTCTTATATTTCAGGTTTACCGGCTAAGCTGCTACTAACACTGACTGGAGAGAAAGGCCCAGAGCTTCTAGAGGTGCACGAGGTCGCTCTCATGGAGGTGTCTGGGGTCAAAGGGTCTAATGGAACCATAGAGAAAATGGGTGGTGGAGATTTCCTAGTGACTGTGAAAGAAGTGCCAGAAGGAGAGTTTGTGGTCTTACTGAAAGGAAAAGACAAGACTTTCTCCAGCCTGTTCCAGAGGCAGACCACCACACAGATGTCTCAGTCCAAAGTCACTGTCAAGGTACAAACTGCATAATTTTCTGGAACATGACACTTATTTTTGAAACTGTCTCTTCCAAAATGTAGACACAGTATCAGATATGCTTCCTCCTAAGATAACTCTTTTCATCTAGATTTGAAGGAATTATTGGATATATTCTACACAGAGAATAGCATGACATTTCCAGAACGCATTGCACTAAGTTCAGTGAAAAAAATAAATCCATGGTGGATGAGTAAAAAAGACTGGGCTGCATTCACTAATTTTTCACGTTTGTAATTTTTTTTATCTTAAAGCTACACTGTGTAACTCTTTTAGTTTATTCTTAGCTAAAAACACGTAGTTCTTTCAAAAATATACGTGCTCATTAATGTATATTTACTTCGTTCAAGTAATAAAGTATTCTCATGAGTGTATAATATGCCATTGAAAATACATACGGGTAAGGGGTTCTAATGTCGGCCGCCATGTTGCCCCTCCAGCTTAAAAGTACATTAGCCAAAGAGGGACATACCCGTTAATTCAAGCTTCGCGTTTACGTTTGAGGTAACAATCAAGGACGAGGTCGAACTGGAAGCCATGTTTCTCTTGGACTACATTGGCCACCGTAGGAGTTAAAACAAAATCGGAATTGAGAGGAACAGAAACTAATATCCACTGGATGATCATATACCTTTTCACCACTAGATGGGGGTAAAAATCACACAGTGTAGCTTTAATAACTTATCAAAATAACATATCTTCTCTTCTCTGAAGATGTGTTTACTGGCGTGAAAGATCATAGCTATAGCAAACCACAAACATCCACAGATTCGATCAATTCCAGATGGCCATTTTACTCGGATATACATCACAACAGGGAAGAAAAGAATATTGTTTCATACCAACTTTATTAACTGTTTTGTTAGCTTAGCAACATGCTAACATACACAAATCTGTTGTGGTCAATTCTCTCGTGTGGAAATCGGTCATTTCTTAGGTTCCATAAAAGTTAGAATACTTCCTTTAGAAGGCAGTACTCTAGTTGTTTGAACACATCTATTTTAATTATCATGCTATTTTCTGGAATTGAATATCATCTTTTGTTTTACCTCTCCCTCTATAGGCAATAGCAGACAGCTCCATGCTACCAGGACAAGTATTTCAACTAAATTTTACTGTTACAACCAATGGATCAGGCGGTACCTACACAATTCGTGCAAGGAATGACAAAAGCATCCCTATGACACATCCATCAACGTAATTTCTCTACTTACTTACCAAATCACTCAGTGATGTTTTGACTCGTACAAGTTTTTGTAGCTTTTCTTATCAAGACCGAAACTCTGATCCACAGTTTTGTTTCTTTGTTATCGCAGGCTCATTCTGCAGAGTGGCGGCAGTGCTCAAGGGACGGTGTCTCTCACTCCTCCTGCCGAAACGGTCTCAGGCACAGATGTTACGCTTACCATCGAGGCAGAGGGACCTGGAGGAAGTGATTCTAACTATGCTGTCATTCGCCTTTCTGTTCTCTCCAAGGTGACCTCACATGCTTTCAGAAAGACCATTTTTATTTGTGAAATGTTATTTTCCAACAAAACACAAGTCGTATGAGTCATTTCAGTCATTGATTCTCTGCTGATTTTGATGTAGAAAAAAGCAAGCAATCAAACAATAATATCAAACAATTATATTTATCAGTCCCACCAAAATGCTAATTGTTAACATGAGTGAATTAATAGGAAAATGAATCATTTAGATCTAAATTTCAATGGGAGCAAATAATTTTCCACACAAAACAAATCGTGGTTGACCTATATAAATAATATCCCGATCAGAAGTGTGTGGTAAGTAAATTCATTATTTTATTCAGCAAGGAAGCATTGAATTGACCGAAAGTGACCTTTTTTTTTTACATTGTTACAAAATATTCCTATTTTAAATAAACTGTTCTTTTCTAAACTTTTCTTCAGAGAATCCACAATAACAAGCTGCACAACTGTTTTCAACATTGATAAGAAATCTTGCACCAAATTAGCATATTAGAATGATTCATGAAGGATCATGTGACACTGAAGACTGGAGTAATGATGCTAAAAAATCAGCTTTGCCATCACTGGAATTAATTACAGTTTATTTTAAATTGCTATAATAGTTCAGAATTGATAGTTTTAACTGTGTTTCTAATCAAATAAATGAAATGTCTATTATACATATTCTATAATTTTATGTATATGCCAAGTTATGCTTCAGTAAGCTGTTGTTTTAACTCGTCCTTCACTGTTCCATCCAGGTGACTGACTTGACACCTCCAAAATGTGAAATTGTCGATGTACAGGGTACTTGCTACGCCTCCTCTTGCAGCTCATCAAACTGGGAACTGTCTGTCAACATCACAGACAGTAACGGCACAGGAATCGACAGCATTTCCATCCAGCAAGGCAGTGGAAATTTAACCCTGAAGGAAGAGGAAGACACTGTGATGGGTCTATATGAGGCCTCCTGTTGTTCAACTTCCGTGACTTTGTCCGCAGTTGACAAGGTTGGGAACGTGGGCAGGTGCAGTTACACCATTAAGTCTAGCGCAGGCTCTCGCCTCATCACCATGTCCCTCCCTCTGTGGACATCTCTGCTTTTATACATTTTTCTAGATGACACATTCCCTCTGTAATGATATGAAGTCCATCAACCCATCAAATACACAATCATCCAATCATTCTCTTTCTCATTCCATCCTTATATAAATATTATTTTTATAAAGACTTATAAAAAATAGCTGTGAGGTTGTGTAAAGCAAAGAATTTCATTCAAATTAGGACTACTAATGAAGAACCATGCTGCTTATTCAGAACCTACAAACCTCAAACGTTAAAGTTTTGTGACCTCATCATCCATCTATCATAGATTTCAAATATCTGTACGACTCAAATATAAATGGATGTTGCAAAAAAGAAGTTTTCTGATCTACAATCACTTCTGTCCAAATATATGAGGAAATTGTGTAACCATTAAGTTACCACCATAATGAATATCAAAATTTTACAAATGTCTGCAATGACCTTCTAAACAAACAAAATAGTATTTTATGGCCCAGTTACCCTAATACCCGTAACTTTTTAACTTTTGGCATTTATACTTTGTGAAGCATTATTGTTATTCACCATAAACATACAGTAATGTGTTAAATAACTTGTCTTGTAACATAACTTTACATAAACTGGAACACACATATGAGCTGTACTTTCATATGGCTTCGAGTCTTTTTTAAGCAGACTAATCTGTTCAACAAAAGCTTGTATAATTGCCTAAAATGTATGTATAGGAATTTTAAAGTGATGCTGATTTTTCTACATTTTATCTTGTTTTGTCTCACTTGCAATTAATAGACAGTCTGTGTATCACAAAACATTACACCGCCACCCAGTGGTTGATATGATTTGCAACATTTTTCTTTCTTCTCTGCATCATACTAGCTGCGCCCTCCTACGCACTTCCGCTCATGTACAAATGAAATGTACTAGAGTCTGGTTGATCCAGGCTCATACTACATTCATATGAATCAAATAGATCGGATAAAATTTTAAAAGAGAAACTGTTTAGCAAACAAACTTTGATCATTTTTATTTTTTATTGGACACAAATTCATCTTGCAAACCGTAATGTGTGACCCTCATACAATTAAAACAATTCATATAAACTCCAAGTTTTAATTTGGGGTGGTTATACACCATGATAACTTAACTCCCATTGCAAATCAGTTTTATTGGCAACATTTACACATTTTCAGCTGTTTGAAATGAACAAATCAAACAAAAGTTATTCACATAGCTCAACACAACAAATGTTTCAAGTGGTTTCCCAAAAATCAACTGAAAATGCAACTTTTGATTTTTGCAGTCTACAATAATTTATCCCCCTGAGTAGAGCCCCTCATAATAGAACAAATCTGCAAAACAGGTGTTTTCTCAAGCACACCCGGTGCAGAGCTTAATAATCAATAATCAAGGGATTCATTAGTTGCACCTGGTGTGCTTGAGCTAGAACACATGCAATATCTGAACTGGCTAGGGTTGTTGAGTCATGTTTGAATGAATGGTTAAGAGAAGAGTCCAAAAAGTTAAAAGAAGATATTATCACCCTTCACAAACAAAGAACAAGTTACAAAAAGATAGCTAAGGCACTAAATGTTCAAATAGAGACACCATTGGAAACATTGTTTGCATGTTCAAAGTTAAAGGAAAAGTGGAGCAAACCTGGACTACCTGGACGGGGCAGAAAAAGGAAGCTATCAACGGCTAGATTTTTGACAAGAAATCCCTTGAGTGACTGCAAAAGACCTTTAGCAAGACTTTGCAACAGGCACCGAGTTTTCAGCTTGCACAGTAAGACGTGTACTAAAGGCATGCCAGAACTCCAAGAAGTACACCCCTACTGACCCAAAAGCACAAGAAAAGTCAGCTCCAGTTTTCTCCAAATCATATAAATGAGCCACAGAAGTTTGGGGATTTTGTTCTGTGGAGCAATGAAACAAAACTTTTCTGCCCTATGTCTGGAGGAAGAAGAATGAAGCATATGTTTAAAAGAACACTCTGGCTATATAGCTGGGGCTCAGTGATGATCTGGCATGTGGAAGGCAAGATGGATTCATTTTTGTATATTTCAGGAAATCCTACGAGAAAATGTCATGCCATCTGTGATGAAGCTGTCATTGGACCTTCCAGTAGGACAATACTCCCAAGCATACCTCAAATTCCACCAAGGCTTGGTTGCAGAGGAAGTCCTGGAAGATTTTACAATGGCCATGAGAGTCATCTGACTTGAACCCCCCAAAGAAGAAAATCTCTGGTGGGATTTGAAGGCATTTGCAGCTCACAAACCCAAGAATATTACTGAACTGGAGGCCATTGAGGAATGGGCTGAGATTCCATTTCCTCAGAAACGCTGCCAGAAGCTTGTGTCTGGTTCTACATCTTCTTTGCAGCAGGTCATAACAGAAAAGGGGTGTTATACCATGTACTAAAGATGCTTGCCATGAAGGGGTTGAATACTCTTGAGACTGCAGAAGTCATTAAAAGTTGTATTTTCAGTTGAATTTGGGCAAACCACCTTTTGGGGCAAACAGTTGAAAGTCTGTAAATTTAGCAAATAAACCTGATTTGCAATAGGGGTTGAATAATTTCAATTGACCTATGGCTAAGCCACGCCCTCAAACGCAATGAGCCAATCACAGTGTGCAGCTAACCCAATACACTTGGCCATTCTCTGCTTCCACGTCCATTGAAATGCATTGCAGTTAGTCAGTTTTAGTCATTTAATGTTTAAAATGGTCAAACGGCGTGCATGGGGTACATGCAACTCCGACACTCGGTTCCCAAGAGGCTGGGCGACGGTGTGTATTTTTTTTTACCCTTTCCCAAGCCACATCTCAACCGAGAACTGTCTGCTCTGGATAAAGTTATGGGGTAGCTAGACCACAATACCACCAACTAAACGCGGATAAATTAAACAAGGATGTCTACTTCTGTTATAAGTTAAGTCAACAATGTATTTAAACGTTATCTTTAAAATCTATAACGTAATGTTAGACGTACATAAGAAAAGGTTCAATTACGCTAGCTTCTAGCTGCGTTTTACATCATGTTACTTGGCTTCATAAACGTATCTGTAAATAACCGAGATAACAAATGATTCAGGTAAATACTGTAGCACCAAACGGTGATGGCAACGATGTGCGGTTTATCACGTTTACACTGTGACGTGTACATTTTTCATCGACCTTCCCAACAATAAAATTATTAATATAACCCTCCGATGCATAGTTAAGGCCCTTTAGGTGACTTTGAGATGATATATAATCTTTCTGTCTCCAAAAATCACCAATTGGTTCCTGTGAAATGTCTCCTACTGTGACAGCTGCCATAGCACCTGTCCCCGAATGTCGACCGTTTGTCCGAGTGAGTGGAGGGGGCGTGGCTTAGCCATAGGTCAATTACAACTGTTACAACAGTCACAACTGGTTGAGAAATTAATAGAAAAATAATCACATTTTAAAAAAATGTTAACAAAGCACTGTACAAAATGTATGCTGCAGTTAAAATATAAAAATATAATCTTTTACTTTTCTCTTTTAAAAATAGCATATCCATTAAAGAATTTGCGATCAGGCCCATTATATTTTCTGTAACAGAATATTTAACTTATATTTAAACAATCCAATTACTTTATGTAGCGTGTTGTGTGTTGGCATGTTTCTTGAGATGGGCTGACTGAGTGAAACGTTTGCCACATTCTTTGCACTCAAACGGCCTTTCCCCTGTATGGATGAGCTTGTGTCTTTTGAAGTTACCTAGATCCACGAATCCTTTTTCACAGTGGGGGCAAATGTAGCGTTTCTCTCCTCTATGCCCCTGCATATGCATATTCAGAGCAACCCTATGTTTAAACTTCTTCCCACACAGCGTGCACGAGAACGGCTTCTCTCCGGTGTGCATGCGCATATGGGTAGAGCGGTCTGCCTTGGCCAAAAACCTCTTTCCACAAACCTTACAAGGAAAAGGCCTTTCTCCTGAGTGAATGAGCTGATGTTTGGTAAGGGTGAAGTGGTACACGAAACTCTTCCCACATTGTTCACACTGATACCGTTTCTCCTCTGCGTGGACCTTCATGTGCCGGTTAAGGCCTCGCACACTAGGGAATGACTTTCCACACTGGGAGCAGGTATAAGGTCTCTCTCCCGTATGAAGTCTCATGTGGTTCTCCAAGGCAGACGCGTTGCTGAGGACCCTTCCACACTCGAGACACTCAGTACTTTTCTGCAATGTTTTACTCGAAGGTTTCGATGAGACGTGGCTTTCGCTATTGGAGCCAGAATGGGGTGTTTCACCAATCAAGTTGTTCTGCACCCGATCCACTCTCTTATCATTGACCATAGCTGTGCCGTCCTCACCTTGTCTGGATTTAGAGAACATCTTTCTCTGTTTTCTCAGTCTAGACTGGAGTGTGGGAGTGTCTTCATCATCCGAGAAGTCTTCATCATTTAAATCTGTGGTTTCTGCACTGAAACATGGAGAAGGTGGTACGTCTCCTTCAAAGTTGTCAACTGGGGACACAGAGGTCTCTGAAGATAGACTTGGCACTCGGTCTGAAACAACATTAGCGGAAGCGACAGCTTGTTGCTCCTTAAGTGTCAGCAGAGGCGCAAGCTGCCCAGATGGTGGAAAATGGTTCATGGGTGCCTGCTCCGGGGCCTCTTGTGGAGTCATCACAATGGACGAGTGCAAATGCAAAGTTTCAAGAGATTCAAGCAAATCTGGTGTATTGTCGGGTGGAGTAAACATCTGTTCTGAAGAACTGGAGAACTGGTTGACTTGGATTGGATATTGAGAATGTTTAAGTGGAGGTGGAGGTTGAGGTGGGTTTAGGGAGACAGATCCCTGAATTGGATTAACCGGAAGGAGAGGAGAAGTAAATGGAATGGGTGTTGGAAGGTAAGAAGGTGGTGTCGGTTGAGTCGGATTATATGGGAGCACCAAAGGGAACTGGAATGATGATCTTGAAGTCGCAGAATGTGCTGGTATTTCTTGTAGAGATGCAAAAACTTTGGTTTGAGGTGGAACAAGGCTGGGTGAGAGAATCCGATCCTGAACCGCTGAAGGTGTATTTGGTGAGACAGAAATGTGCCCTGATGGCATGGCAGCATGTACTTGTGGAGGAACCTCCTGGTCTGGTGTTTTGATCGTTTGTGGTGGAAATAATGGTATAAGCTGAGATTGGGTTAATGGTTCAGTGGCTTGGTTTAGCAAGGCAATGGTTGAAATACTTTTTTCTGTGTTTTTAACCAATGCCTGAGGCCACTGTTTGGAGGAATGAGGCAAGACTTGGTTTGGAGGAACAGGGGAAATAAATGTGTTTTGAAGTGGATGACAGATATTTGACCCCACTTTCTGAGGGACTACTGTCTGGTAAGATGTTTGAGGATTTGGGTTTGGTCGTCGGTGAACTGATGATGCTGTTGACTTGGCTTGAGGAATTGATGGAGCACCAGACAGCTCGATCATTGGCACAGACAAGTTAACAGTAGGAGCAGGAGTCTTGGCTGAATTAGTAAGTACAGAAGTAGAGGATGTCTGTGCTGGTGCACTGACATTTTGTCTTTTGGTTTGGGAAGACACGTCTTCATTGATTTCCAATGTTCTTTTGGATGTACCTTGGATGGATTGTATAATCTGATTAGGTTTGTTACTACAGGAATCCACTCTGCGACTACAGGAGGAAGGAATCACTGATGGTGGCGACTTTTCTCTAATGTTGCTGTGATGCCTGGTTATTGTTTGAAATGATGGTGGGATCACAACTGTGAATACAGAGAGGTGAAGATGCAAGAAATCAACTTTAAGAAGAACAAAATGTATTAACAAATTTGTAACGCTTCCTTTTACAGTACTCTACTTACAGTGTACTTACCTAGAAAATACTGGCTAATATAAGGTAAGTACATGGAACAGGGGTAGGTTTAGGAGTAGGTTCAGGGTTAGTACTAGTTATTTCCCAGTAATTGTAGTTAATAAAATAAGTACATAGTATTTACATGGGTAACTGGACTGTAAAAGGAAGCGTTACCAAACTTTTGTCAACACAGATTGATTTTGATGTCCCATTATATGTCCCAACTTTTGTGGTTTTGGGGTTGTATATACTGTATATATATATATATATATATATATATATATATATATATATATATATATATATATATATATATATTCACACACACACACTTAATTATATATTTAAATGGAACTTTTAAAAAGTTAATTTTTCTTCAAGTTTTAAAAAAGTGTATAATGTTGTGTTGTTATTTTGTTCTATCAACTGCTTCTAAATAAGTAACATATGAGAATATTTTCTCATTGTTCACTCAAAATTGTGAATGACTCTTATACCCCTTTCCACGGTGTCCTTATTTGGCTCTCTGCGCACCAGTATCGGCTCAGCACCTTCTTGCTTCAGCAGAAAGTATCCTGGTGCGTAGTTGTCGCATTTAGTCTCATGAGGCTGAAGACACAGAACATAAAATCATAATGCATAAAAAGGCCAGCCAGCATTAAAATATTATTCACTTTCTAAAGATCAAATATCAACATTGATGTAGAAATGAAACCAAACTCTAAGTGACAAAGAATGATGTCCTTCCTCACATAATATTTTTCTTTTTTAAATCAAACTCTTAGAGTTAGTCCTCAGAATATGACCTCAGTCTGTATTTGACATGCAAAACAGAAAAGTGGGAGGGAGGGAGGAAGGAAGGGAACGAGAACCAGAATGAGTAAACATATACTAGTCTATCGTTTCTTACCTCTTGTTTGATGAGGAGCAATGCAAGCTGTCTGCTCCCATCCTCACTGGCACAAAGATCTGTAAGTTTATCACTCGTAATGTCTCCCACACTAAGATGTTGCCCTATAAACTGAGGAGGGCTGCATCCCTGGTCAACCAAAATGGGCTTTTCTAACAAATGAAAATGAGAAATAAGACCAGCACAAAGTTTTTTTTTTTTTTTTTTTTTTTTTTTTTTTTTTTTTTTTTGAAACTGTAGTTAACCCCTTTGAAGAAAACTCTATAGAAAAGTGCACATAGTCAAACCATCTTAGTCTAATTTTTTCCTTCTAGATTTTTATTATCAGGACATACATAAGAAATAATTATAAAAGATAATTCCGTGGAGTTAAAAAGTATTAAATTCTTGCTTTTATGCATTTACCATCTGGCTTCGTCTAAGCCGTTAAAAGTCGTTATAATTTTCCAGGAAGTGTTTATTGAACGCCATAACAGCACACATCCTCAAAAGAAAAAGACCTACCGCACTGCACGCCAATATCACGATGTTTAGGGACATTTGCATTCCTCTGACTCCCATATTCAATGAATTTATTTGTGCCTTGGCTGGATGAATCACCTGTCTTCGTTTCTTGTCTCAGCTGCACCAATTCCGCTTTCAAGCGCTGCAAAGTGCCCTCATAAAGTTTTGTCGCTTCCCTGACAGCAGTAAGTAATATTGTTTCCATAATGTGTGTGAACTGGGTCTGAAACCCGTCATCATCTTCAGGGCTCGCCTCAGGCATGGCGCGATTTGGATTAGTTGAATTTTATGGAGCGGACGTTATTTGGTCTCTTTGACAGTACCAACAACGAGAATTACACGTCCAGGGGAGGGCGGTATACTTCCGCACTGAATATTAAAATTTTTTATTTATAGACTGCAGACAAGGTCTGCGGTCTGCTTTTAAAACAACACTGTGACATTCTGACGCATGCACTATTTGTTGTAGATGTCGTCAAACAAAACATATGCATTATTTGTGAATGCATTTTCCCATTCCATTCCCATTCCCAGTCCATTATCAAGTTGTCAAGTCTCAATCAATAAAAATGCATTAGCCTACTAAAGTCTTGTTACTCTCCTATGCGCACTTGATATGAAGTGTCAAGTGAATTTTAATATGCTTTATAAAATAGCATATTTGAAAATATGTCAGTGTAATTGTGTGCATCTGAATTTTTAGCATTATAATTAAGATTGTGTCAATCATAACTATATTTAAATGATTTTAAGACTTATTTGGGCCCCCTGGAAGTTTGCTGAGGCCGCCTGGTTAAGAGCATTGCCACAGAATGGTAGGCCTACTCCATAATTCAGGTGGAATATCTGTATATGTGATAAATATATTTATGAACCATATATTTATGGTTTTTATTAAGAACTATTCACTAAAAATGTTTTTTGAGGAACCCAAAATTGTTCTTTCTGGCAGGGATGGGCAATGTCAGTCCCTGAGTGCCGCGTGTTTCTGCTATAGTTTTTGAAAATATAGAGATTTTTAATTTCTTAATTAATAACCATGCTATTAACAATGGGATGGTCTAAATTAAGTGATAACATGGTAAAACAACATGGTAACATTCTAAACTTTAAAACTTTAGTTGATTTGGCTACTTCAGGGTAAATAATACATTGAGGCAGGTGCAGCAACACAGGCCAGCTCTGCGACAAGATCTCAGAAATGGGCAATGCATTGATAACAGCTTTATGGGCTCTTTTTAACAGTCTATGGTCTGTACCACCAACAGCAGCTCAGCACAGATCAACGAAAGCAAAGAGATCAGCAAATGGTGATATATGGTGATTTTTTTATTTGATCACTGAGACACAATATGGTTTTATATTACAAAGAATGGCTGACCCTGGCATTCAAAAGGTGTATACAGTTTTAATGCGACCACTTTGCCTGAGTCATTTAAATTTCATTATAAGTCAAACGATGTAGTGAAGGTGAATGGTGACTGGGACTGTCATTCTGACAAACATTTTCTGTCACACAGAAGCAATTCACGCAGGTTTGCAACAACATGAAGATGAGTACATGATTTTGAGTAAAATTAAACAGTAAACGATGATGAGTAAACTTTGTAACTTTCTTAAATTTTCGGTTGGCTGGTAGTACTGCCCATTTAAAGCTACCCATACACATAGATATCCAAAATAAATAAAGGCTAGATGTCTCGTCCGCGTGACTGGCAAATGGAGGTCGACGTCCGCACCTGGCGGCCATCTTGTCACAGGCAGCTCGCTCACTCGTAACATTGTGTTTTAATGGTGCAAGTACTTAACCAAAAACTTGCTAAATTTTCTACCGATTTTCAAACGGTTTGGTTTGTTATAAACGTCAGAGATGTAGTTATGACACTGCATACTTATGAATAATAAGTGTGTAAATAAATAATCATCCAGAATTATAGCCACGTCAATAACTCTTGTAAGAAACCAAACCGTTTGTAAATCCGTCAAGATTTCAACGAGATAAGGGTATTTGTGTTCGTGCCTAATCACTCATCTTACATGAGTTACCACAGAGCCCACCATAAGCTTGCCTGTGACAAAATGACCACCGGTGATGACGATAGAGACTTCGCCATAAGACATCTAGCTTTTATTTTGGATATCTATGCCATTACCCCGCCCCACTTCCTGCTGTATGTTTGGTTTAAGAATTACTTCCGGTCAGTTGCACACTGTTGGACGATGTTCCTAGCTGGATCAGCATTGATTCTCAGCGTATCGTTTATGTAACAATGTCGATTAAGAGTGCAATAAACGATAGTTAGCGTAAACAGTAAGTTCGCTAGCACAAGAACAGAGATTCAATATAAACAGTGAAACGACTGCACATCAACGATATAGAAAAGTCCAATGAAAAGCTGGAGGATAAATTGTTGGTTTGTTTATAATCACCGGAAGTAGCTAGACTAGGTTTCTGCATAGGGTTTTTACATCCAAATACTCGTCATTATGTCCGAAGCTCTACACTCGTTTCAGTCACAGCTATCTGGGGTCATGGAGACCGTTTTCAAAGCTGCCATGTTTGAGATAACTCGGCTCGTGGAGGACAGTTTCGTGAAGGAAGTGTCCCGCAGTCGCGAGCAGGTGGAGGCTCTCAAGAAGAGGCTGCAGTGGAGCGAGTGCAGAAGGAAAAACCAGGAGATGCGCGTCCTGAGGTGTGCAGAGTGTGGTGACAAAGCTCGTGTGTGTGACAGTGAAAGAGAAGAATTGTTACCACAATCAGGTTTGTTCATTCAATTCAACTCAAACTCCGTGTTGTTACTCTTTGTAAATTAATGTTCTACAAAAAAGAAATGTAATGATTATGATCCGTTGGAATATCATATAACAGTTACTTAATTAGAACAGAACAGGAATTTATTGTGAAATGTTTCTGAATCAAGCATGTTGACAAACTGGACACTTAACCGAGGTTAAACATAAATCTGGGTGCGAGGTGGTGAAATTGGATTCAGTACAATTGACCAAAAATCACACAATGGAGGAAAAAAAACATTAGGTAAAAACAACAAACCTTTAACATCAATTTTTATTATCACACATTACGAAACAATAAACGTTACAAGGTGATTTTTAAATCTGAAATCTAAAAGCTCAGTATTTTAAACAGCATTGTAACTATTTAATCATTCCAAAAATGTTTTTTTTTATTTTTTTTTACTTTTTTTTTTACTTTTTTTTTACAGAATAAGTAGAGCAGTAAAGGTCCTAGCAGCGCTAAGAATCATGGGTTCGATTCCCAATCCCATTGAACAGTACATGCATGAACTGATAAAAGTTCAATGTAAAGGAAGTTCTTAAATATACATGCATACATGAAAATACCATTAGAAAGTCTGTGCCACTGCCTTTAATTGAAAACATCCTCAACATCCATAGTGTTTAATTGAAAACATCCATAGTAATAAAAATGTTGTACACACATTCCAAAACACATTGCAGGTAGGTTCCTGAGACTAAATTAATGACATCTTCAAGGAAAATTGGTTAACCATTGGTTTTCTCCAACTCAAAGATCCAAGTTGTCAAATTGACCTGCTGCAAACTAAGGAATAGTTTATATACCATCATATCATTCCAGACCAAATGACATTTTCCTTCCGTCCCTATAAAGACCAATAAAGGACTGTGTAATCAATGCCCTCACAGTTGCTTTCACCCTTGATGACCACATGTAGAAAATGAACGCGGCCTCAAACAGGAGAGAGTTCCGGTTGGGAACTGGGGAAGCTGTGAGTTGGAGACTGACACACATTTGGGAAAAGAGAGATTAGAAGATCAAACCAGACCCAGTAACACAACAGAGGTGAGTAGCTGAATGGATAAACCACTTTATTGATGACCTGACCTCTAATCTTGAGAAGTTGGTTGTACAGCTGTGTGTCACAGTGGCTGTCTGAGACCAGAAAATTCACTCTATTTTTTAGTAAGTGCTTGTTACTGACCGATGCACATCACAACATGGAAGAAAAGATCTCTTGCTACTTCTTTTTCACCACAACTTTAACATGTTCTGTGTATGTTCTGTCTTTGTGTTCTCTGTAGTCTGCTGGTACAGAGGACAGGAAACTGGACTGCGAGTTGAAGGAGGAGGCCCTCTATGCCACTGCTGATAATAAGGAGCTTCAGGATGGGTGGACACTAAATACTGAAGGTGTGATTTAAAGAGATAAATTCTGTCATCTCTTATGTCATTCCAAACCTGTAAGGCTTTTATTCATCTTCGGAACACAAATGAAGATATTTATAATCAAGTCTGAGAGAATTCTGTCCCTCGTTTGAAAGTCTATTCACTCAAAACTCTTGACCGTTCATAAAGAGATCATAAAATAAATGCATATGATTCAAGCAGTTTAACCCAAGTCTTCTAAAGAAACATGATAAACAGATTTAATTCAGGCATTTATTGACATATAAATGATCAACGAGCATACACAGAGCACTCAAATTTGGTAAATGGAAGCTGAAGTATATTTGCTTGACGCGTGAGTAACAGTGAGGTTCATTCTCGTGTGTTACACCACCACATTTGAGTTTTCACAAGAACCAACAAGGTTGGTAGAACCCAACCGATAAAGGATTTTGAAGGCCGGTACTGATACAAATATTTTTGGGTTTTAAAATCGGATATATTACCCGATATTTTTTTTTTATTAAATATTGTTGGATTTCACACACGCGTTAAAGAAAAGCTAACTTTTCTGCACAAGACACGTTTGATACTTTTTCTCTATGTCTAAATGTTCACTCCTCACAAGTATAACTTACATTTTACAATGCAGGGACTGTGACTAGAGATATGGTAGTTATAAATACAGTAATCATTACTTTATTTAGGCAGAAAAAGTTCATTGTGGTTTCCAAGCTCATTAATGTTAACGTTAGCGGCCTTCCACTGATGATTGTGGCATTAGCTAGCTTTGTGGTTAGCTAGTCTATGATGAGCCATAATTTAGCAATAGATAACATCATACTGCAAATTGTAAAACATACATTTTCAATATAACAGGCCAAGGAGAGATGATTGACGCATGTTTCGTCTGTTTTTATTTTTTTTTTAAATATTCATTTATCGGCCATTATAACTGCCGATACCAATTGGAAAATGCCTAATATTGGCCGATAATATCGGTCCGGCTCTAGTTGGTTTTATTCTTGAGCTTCTGTTCACTATAATAAATGCTTTGTACAGTTGTACAGTTGCTGATCAATGTTTCTATGCAAATAAAAGCCTAAATTAAATCTGTATATCATATAAAGTGAGCATGTTTCTTCAGAAGACTTGGATTAAACCACTCGATTCATTTGGATTTATTTCACAAAATCTTTATATATTATTTATTTATAGTTTTTGAACTGTCGAATTTTGGGCGAATAGACTTTAAATGGAGGGACAGAAATCTCTCAGATTTCATTAAAAACCTTTTCATTTGTGTTATGAAGATACAAGTCTAATGGGTTTGTAACAACATAAGAGTGAGTGAGACATAAGATCTGATTACTGCAAACCTCTGACATCAGACTGTGTTTGAAGATTACAATGTTTTTTCTTTTTCTTTCAATGTTTGTTTTTCCAGGAACTGAGAGGATGGATTTCTCAGCTCACAGTTACAGTGAGCAAGAGCTGCAACAGATTCAGGAAGACTGGAGCTCCGGACTTGAACAGACCGCTGACAGTGAGACTTACGCAAATATCGTAGACGTTCAGGGCTTGCCATACCGAACGCATTACGATGCAGAAGAGCTAGCGGGCTACAGTGTACACGAACTGGACATGGGAAATCTGGACAGTCTTGGAGGAAAAACTCAAGACACATTAGGTCATGAAGTATCAGTTGCAGTTGAAACTGACCAAAAAGACCTGGTTGAGGAAGGTGGGAGACGTTACAGCTCTTCTATTAGGAGTAAAAGAGGAAACAGAGCATGTTTACCTGAACAAGTCAACCCCGAGACGGAAGACGTGGACAGAGACTGTATACTTATTAATGCAGATGGCCACATACAAGACACAAGTGCCCTCACGGAAGTTCACAGTGGGATTGAAGATGGTGCTGGACATCAAGGACACTCACTTTACACAGGGGACACAACTAGCAGTGCACTTTATAAGGGACACGCATCGAATCACTCTCTGAAGTCTAATGTCGGACAAGCAGGTGACAGCAGGGCTTCCGTGAGAGGCTACCCAGCCTCCCAACGAGTCGTTTCAAGTGCTGGATATATTTGTAACCAGTGCGGTAAGAAGTTCACTCAGGCCTGCAACCTAAAAGTCCACCAGCGTGTCCACCAGCGGGACGGTCTCCATTTGTGCAGCCACTGTGGGAAAGGCTACTCGTCCTTCAGTGACCTGCGTAGACACAAATGCAGCCAGAGCGGAGACAAACCCTACACCTGCACGCTTTGTGGGAACAAATTCAGCCGACTGTGGAATCTCAAGCTGCACCAACGTATTCACACGCAGGAGAAACCACACAAGTGCACTCTGTGCAGTAAGAGCTTTACCCGGGCCGACATCTTGAAAGTCCATCAACGTACCCATACAGGAGAAAGACCGTACTGCTGTGGTATCTGTGGACTGAGCTTCAAACGAATGGACCATCTCAGGTCACATCATCGCAAACATACTGACCCGAATAATCAATGACGAAAAAATTCACCTCGCAACCTTACAGAGTTGGTTTGACTTTTAAATTGTTGGACGTCCTGACTGGACTTGTTTCCCATAAATCGTTACACTGTTACTGTAGAACGTCTCGTTGTAGTCATTGTGTTTTCTGTATTAATTTTGTTTTTGTAAAGGCGGGTGGACACATTATGATGGCGTAAAAAGCATTGGAGACTGGAGCTTTCAATGGTGCTGCTGTAGCTTTTTATTGAAAAAGGAAAGAGAATACAAAGAGAAGTGTTCAAATGATTTTGTGAAAAGCAGAGAAAACACATCCATTCCTCTCAACACACAAAATAGAGAGTATTCGTGTGTGTCAGTGTATGTACACACAGCCACTGGGCTATAATAATATTCATAGATCTATTCTATCTGACGTGGTTGTGTATGATTTGGCTATAGGGGACACTTGTCAACTGGACTCACTGGACCAGTGAAATCACTGGATTTAAACCTGTTTTAAAGCTATTGGGACACAATGCGAGCCACGACTACACAAGCATCAACGATTTCCACACGATATTTACAGAGAGAAAAAAAAAATGCCTGCAAGCTAGTACGACGGCAAAAAATGTGCGCCCAGTTTTAAAGGGATAGTTCACCTAAAATTCATCATTTTCTCACCCTTATGTCATTTAAAACCTGTAAGACTTTTTCTGTGGAACATAACAAATATATTTTGAGAATTTCTTTTGTCCGTATAATCTGTTTTCAGCATTCTGCAAAATATCTTATTTTGTGTTTAGCAGAGGAAATAGTCATGCAGTTTTGAGGGTAAATGATGACAGAATTTTAATAAGGCTTTAAGTAACATTGTGGTTAATGTGGCCATCTGATGTAAATATTGAATTTTCCTAAGGGGTTAATTCACCGGCTGGAAACTGAAGTCTGCCAGGGGGCCGCCATTGGCTAGCAAGCCTTCACCTGCTGTTAGCATTCCATTGACTCCCATTCATTTTGGTGTCACTTTGACAGCTAATATCTTTAAATCAGAGGCGTTTAAAGACTCCATTTGTCCACTGTTTATTTGTAAAGAAACACAACAATGTATAAAAGGCTTCATTACCTTGTATCGTATGTTATGGCCCTGTAGAAGCAGTTTTTGTAAAAATACTGTAGGCTAATGATTGCTACATAAGACACTCTCTGTCACACAGTAGAGGAGGAAAAGCTCAAGCCAATTGGGGGGACTTGTAGGCCCAAAGATAGTCATAAAGTTGATCCTACTTCTAGCTCATGGACAGCTCCTACTCGTGCTCTCCGTCTCTGCAATATTCGGAAGGGGATGATTCAGATTTCTCTCGTCACAGCTACTAGAGGTCTTTTCTCTATTGAAGTCTATGGGGTCGCTGTGTCCATTTCTTTTACTGTCTATGGTATTTTCTATGCAGAGTGGTAAGGCATTGTCACTTTCATTGTCTTTTGAATCTTATTCTCTACAACGCTGATTTTGAAAATGTAGGTGGAGTGATTTCAGTTTATTAAAGTTTATTTTAAACTTACCTAATATAGTTTCAAATACACAATGTATGTCACATGCAATGTCAGTCTTTCTTTGTTCCGCTCTCTGCTTCAGCATCACACCTTCAAATATCATTTTAAACATTAATTTGGTTGTCAGTTGATTTAGCTGTTTATTATTGGCTCTTCAGAACTCGCGTAAGGAATAATTAACAACACCAGGCTATTGAATTATGGAATATAGATAAATAATGCACTTATGAGATGTCGTATATCTGGTACGCCAACCCAAGACTTCACCACTGCAGAAGAGCTGGCCCTGGACTTAAATAAAGGGAAGCCAGTGATTCCAATGGGTTTGCCCGATCTCGGAAGACTCTTTCATGCCTGAATGCTCGTCTGAGTATTAAAACTTCCTCATCAACTACATCATCCAACAAAGGGCAAGCCATTTTGAATAGGAAAAACAAATCTTTAATCTATACTACTCATTAAGTCATAAATGGGGTTTCATTTAAATCTGTAACGAGCCATCTCATCAACTGCAAAAATAGCCTATTTTTTCCCATTCAACAACTATACATTTCTTCTCTATATTTGCATATATATACAGTCTATATTCCATTTCTCATATTGTATAGTATAGTTCTTTTTCATTGTGTTGGCATTTATTGTGAACAGCAAAGTTATAATTGCTCGGGAAAATATGCTTTCCTCACTGCGTGTATGCCAATAAATGCTTTAAATCTCAAATAATATATTCGTCAAACCTCTGACAGTGAAATGAACAGCAGTTTTTAATAATAACTAAAATAGCAGTACGCATACTTAGACAGTATATCTAGTATTTTAGTGCAGGACCATGAAGTAACTAAAACATTAATATCTAGTAGGATTTAGGGAGGAACTAGCCGATAAATCACTAGGATTAATCTTAGCCTACTCTAGAGCAGGCTGGATGCAAAGAGTAAATCTTAATGTAGATTAATTTAGCCTCCCTTCAGTCAGGGAGTCAGGGAAAAAATCAGCCAGGATAACTGGAAAATCCCAGTTTAATCCCTTATCTTGCTTTTGTGCAGTACCTCACTACTAATTTTAGCCCAACAAGGCCACCGTACAATATGTGACGTCACTAACAACAACATTATTGTCCGTTTTCTCTTAGCGGCGCTTCCTCTTTACATGCAGAAACGAAGTATTAGTCACACATCTGGTAGTATATACATTAACAAAATAAAATATGTAAAATATACTAAAGTCAGTTGGACATGATGCGACGCATTCCGCCTTGCGCCTAAAGGATAACGTATTTATTTCGGTTCGCGGTTCATAGTCTGTCAATCAGATGTACGTTAACGTCATTGAGCTCGATGCTAACAGTGCGAGGTTTTAATATTCGGGATTTTTTACGATTTTATGATGATTGCCTGGCCGTGAAAGTGTGAACTGCAACATTTACTGTGCATTTTGAAACTGAGTTTCCCAAAATACTGATGTGTGGACTTGAGAAATAAAACATTTGAGATGGAAGTCAGCATGGGTGGTCATTAATGTTATGATCACTGTTGTGTCTATGCATTCAGAAATCAATTCTTCTCTATAAGAACAAGCTCGAGTAGATCAGACACAGGATGACGGGCACGCTGGTCATCTCCTTCCAGACTCAGCTGTCTGCGGTCATGGAAAATATTCTCAAGACAACCATGTTCGAGATCACCAGGTTAGTGGAGGAGAGCTTCTTGGAGCAGATGGACCGGGGCAAGCGAGAGGTGGAGGTGTTAAAACGGAGACTGACAGTTTCGGAGGGCAAGCTGAGAGAACGGGAGAGGTTTAAGAGGGTGAGGTGTGTGGACTGTGGGCGTACAGCAGTGTCCAGGAGGAGGGTACTACACAGAGGCCCCGAAACACAGAGCAGTGAGTAGAAACATCTGACTTCCCAAAGGACTTTCACCAGTTATGTATGCTAGTTATACACAAGAATGGCGTGTATTTTGGGATCATTTATATGAAATGTTTATGCCATTTTTAATAATAATAATTTAATTAACTTAAAAATGTCAAATGACTTTAAAGGACAAAAGTAATTTTCTCCAGTGTACAGACATATTTCATGGTATTATATTTCGTATTTTTTTTGTTTAATATATTTACATACTTTTAAGGCGTCACCCTTATCGAGAACCACTGATCAAGGGGTGTTTCATGATTTTCCTGTCACATGATTACAATATGGCTTCCTTGTTTTTTTATTTATTTTTTACTAACATTTTTGCAAGTAACAACAATTAACATTCATTCCATTAACATAAATCTTACTGACATTTGATATTAACAATGAGTAGAACAATTATTTTTTTTTCAAGGGACATAGAGTACATTTAAACAGAAAATACATACAATTATTAAATAAGCAAACAATAAAATAATTGATTGTAAAAAAATTGTATTACTTTTGTTTTGACTCAAATAGGGGGATAGAAATATCTCATTTAAACATATTAGCTCTGTTCACATGTGACTTTATAATATTATTTAATATCTGGGATGTTTTCATTGTTTTTTTTTTTTGTTGTTTCTTTTAAATTTACATAGGGAAGCAAATTTAAAGCTGTAAATTTAGATTCGAAGGTGTAAATTTAGATTTGTGGATATGACTTTTTCCAAGCATGTACAGGATTTTCACTGCATTATCTAAAATAACTGAACCAGCTTTAGAAAGCAAAAATAAGACAGTTTCTTCTGTTATTTCAAAAAGGATGTAAAAATCAAAATTGATATCACTGTCCATAATTATACTGTGAAGAGACATATTAAACAAATGAAGCACTGATTCATTTTCAGATCCACAAAAAGAACATTCATGGTTAAATATCCATAAACTTAGATAAAAAGATTGAAATTCATTTTTATTTTTATAAAATGTATTTTATTTTTAATAATGTCACAGTTAAATTTTTTTATTTTTATGGAATATTTCAGTATTTATTATAAATTATTTATCCATGCTTATAAAAAATGTAATGTGTGTGTGTGTTTTTAAGGTTTGGACAATCCACTTGTTAAGCAGGAAAATGCTTCTGACAGTAGCTGGAGTTGCAGTCCCAAGGGAAGCGCAAATCAGGAGAAGCCTTCAGCAACGCTGGACACGATACATAATGTGTGTATGCCATTGTTTTAATGGTAATATGTAGTGGCAGAGAAGACAAAAAAGTATCTGGACAGTAGGTTGCCAAAGGGCATCTGAGTGAACTTGAGGGAACTGATGTCTTACACTGGCTGTACAAAGTTTGGATTGGAATAATTACGTTTTTTAATGTTTTTTGTTTTTTTTTGAAGAAGAAGTTTATTCTGCTCACCAAGGCTGAATTTGTTTAATCACAAATACAGTAAAACAGTAAAGTTGTGAAATAGTATAACATTTGAAAATAACTGTTTTCTATTTTAATATATTTTAAAATATAATATTCCTTTTATGACATAACTGAATTTTCAGTGCCATTACTCTATTTATCTATTACTCTATTTATGTCACATGATCCTTCAGAAATATCATTTTAATATGCTTATTTGGTGCTTGAAAAACTATTATTTATTATATTTATAATTTATGATCTTACAAAAGCTTTAAATGCTTTGATAAATTGAATAAATGCAAATAAATGGTGTTTATCTTTCTATCTGACAAAGAATCCTCAAAAAAGTATAATCATTTCCACAAATGTAATGCAGCACAACTGTTTTTCAACGTTGATAATAATAAGAAATGTTTCTTAAAGACCAAATCAGCATATTAGAATGATTTCACATGTGACACGTGACTCATCATTACTAATAGTAAGTAATGAGGATAAAAATTCATCTTTTTCATCACTGGTTTAAATTACGTTTTATTAAAATAGAAAAAAAGCTATTTTAAATTGTAATAACATGAACATTTCACAATGTTACTGTTTTATTCTGTATTTTTCGTCATATAAATGCAGCCTTGCTGAGCATAATTCAATAAAATCTTATATTCCAAACTTTTGACCACCAGTGTATGTTCTCTAAAAATGTAATGAACTGAGAAAGGCATTTGTTTGCACATGCCATTTGGTTTTGTAAAGCAAGAGTCCCAAACTGCAGTTTTCTAAGATGGTTACTATCGTTTTTGAGCGGTTTCTAATTCTTGCGCACTTTGTCCATGACAGGCTATTCAAGTGGGTGATCATAATCCTGGAGTAGAAGTGAAAGAGGAAACGACAGAGCCTAGAGACACGCAAGCTTATCTAGTTATACACTCTCAAATACACAAACAAAAAGATCCTCAGAGCTGTGTGGAAGAGACCAATGGACTCCGCAATCCAGATTCTGACCACAAACCAGGTGGACCGTCCTGCACTGAAAAACCGGGGGATGAGGATGAGGTCAGACACAGAACCCCCCCAAAATGGTTTGACTCTGAAACAGACCCTTCAGCACGGTCATCTGTTTCACAGCCAGAGCTAGTCAGGACCTCCGTATCCTCAGAATCTCCAGGTTTGAGACCCCAGGTAAGCAGCATAGACTCAGCCTCTATTAAACAGGAAGTGATAGTGATGCTTCCACCAGACTGGGAGGAAATGGAGAGAATCGGGCCTCAGATGGTTTCTGCTCGCAACAGTGCTAAGAAGACGCCGTTGGACCTTCAGCCTGGAGATCCTCTCACCGTTAGACCTCAAGTACAGGAGCGAGTCTCTTATCCCGCGCCTCCCGTCAAGGTTCAGAGCCTTGCTCCACAAGCCACGCAGCATCTCAGATCACCCGTTAGGAAGAACACGAAAGTTGTTTTACATCCCAACGCGGTTGTGTCAGATCACGGCGCCAGTGATGTCAACCGAGCACAATCCATCCCCAAAGGCCTTCCTACTCCAAAACCCTCTCAAGTCCGTCAGTATCCTGAAGGAGCCGCCACAGGGGAAAGAAGTTTCAGCACCGTGCATCCAGGAAGAAGTCTGCCGCCGATGGTCAGCGTGAGGGTTCAAGGGGACACGCGCCACCATTCGGCAAGGACAACGCACAATTGCAACCAGTGTGGGAAAGGCTTCTCTCATCTGTGTCACCTCAGAGCTCACCAACAGATTCACTCAGGAGACAGGCAGTTCTGCTGTACCATCTGTGGACGGAGTTTCACCAAACTGAGTAACCTGAAAGCACACCGCAGGGTTCACACTGGCGAGAGACCTTACATCTGCTCAGACTGTGGGAAAAGGTTTACCCAGAAATGCAACTTGAAGAGGCATCAGAGAATTCACTCTGAACTCTCACAGTCCAGTACATGATGAGCTGTAATAGTGGTAGAATCTGTGTTGCATTATACATATTAGTTGATGCTGTTTCGCTGACTGGCTCAAATTATTTTTTTTAATATCGTGCGTCGTGTTACGTCTAACTTTTCAAACATTGCGCTAAAAAATTTATTTTGCAGTGATGTGACTGGATCGCTCAGGGGAAAATGCAGATTGTATCATATTATATAAAAAGCAGAGGACTTTTCCACTCCCTCTTTATGTTACAGGCTATTGAAGTAGGTGAGTTTGTCTCACAAATAAATGTCCAACTAAATAAATGTTTTGTTTCACCCTGAGATCAAAAGAACATTTATGCAATTATATTTTCCTTAAAGGCCTGAAAACCTTTAAGATTGTTTTTAATTTTTTTTTTCAGTATAAATTCAATTCAACAAAATACAACCATGGAATATACCTAGAATGGTACACATGTACATTAATATTTCAATTAGGTGTATATATATACTGTATATATATATGGCATATATATGGTGTGTGTATATATATATATATATATATATATATATATATATATATATATATTAGAGCCCGACCGATAAAGGATTTTGAAGGCCGATACCGATATCCGAATCCGATATGCCGATATATCGGCCGATATTTTATTTATTTATTTAAAACTGGACATGATAGTCACAAATTTTGGCATGCTTATTTGAGTTAAGAGAACTGATGGGGATGATCTTTTAATTGTTGTTCAAGCAATGTATGTCTCGTGACCAACTCAACGAGTGTTGCCAACAGGAACGGTGTAGAGTGCCCTCTGGTGGACAAACTATACAACTCCAACACTCATGACATGGTTCAAGCATGTTTCGTCTGTTTTTATGTTATTTTTTAAATATTCGTTTATCGGCCATTATAACTGCCGATACCGATAGTTTGGAAAATGCTTAATATCGGCCGACAATATCGGTCTGCCGATATATCGGTCTGGCTCTAATATATATATATACTGTATCCCCTACCATTCAGAAGATTGGGTAAGAATTGGGTCAGTAAGATATATATTTTTTTAAAGAAATTTATACTTTTTTTTTTGCATGGGTTCTTTAAATTGATCAAACGTGACAGTAAAGACATTTATAATTTTTTTCTTTTTCATAGGTTTCATTTGTGTTTTATATTCAAAGAATAAAACAATATATCATGGTCCCCACAAAAATATTAAGCAGCACAACTGTATTCAACATGACAATAATAATAATGTTTCTCATAATAATGAGCTGCAGATCAACATATTAGAATGATTTCTGAAGAACCATGTGACACTGGAGTAATGATCGTTGTCACAGGAATAAATCCCATTTTAATATAAGTAAAGTAGGGCTGTGCAAAAATGAATTGTGATTAATCACATCCAAAATAAAAGTCTGTGTTTACATAATATATTTGTGTGTGCTGTATATAATTATTTTGTATATATAAACACACACACATGCATGTATATATTTAAGAAAATGTGTTATTCATATATAAAATATTTATATAATATAGATTATGTATTTATATTTATATATATATATATATATATATATATATATATACATACAGAATTTAAGCGCAAAAAATTCTTAAATATATACATGCATGCATAGGTATTTATATATACAAAATAATTATATACAGCACACACAAATATATTATGTAAACACAGACTTTTTATTTTGGATGCGATTAATCGCAATTAATTTTTGCACAGCCCTAAAGTAAAGTAAAAACTTCTTTTCCTTTAAAATTGATTTTTGCAATAAATGGAAAAGGTATGATTTTAATTTATGCTTTTTTCTTTTGATTTTGGGGTGAAATATGACTCGGACCGTTTCATCCATGCTTTGGAAGTTTTCTGTTTGTTTAAAGTGTTTAATTCATTTCAAATGGGAGTTTTACAAGCCTTGAATAAGATGAATTAAACACAACTTCTCAATGTTAAATCATATCCCTTTGATTTGTTTGTATATTCAGATGTGTAGCATAGCTCTTTCATATGGTGCATATACTCACTATTGCAACAGCATTACTGTGTTTTTTACAAGATAGCCAGTAAACTTTGCTGGACTTGATGTGCATATATGCTGCTGTGGGTTACATGTTCACATTTAGATGTCAATGCCAATGTTTTAGGTTCAAACCTATGCAGGGGTTTTCAGAAGGAAAATATTTTAAAATGTAATGATGTGATATATAGGTTCAGTATTCTTTAAAGTGTAAACAAAGAGTGACAGTATAGCAAGAACATACTCATACCATCCCATCTGTTTTTAGTTTTATATATTTTGCGTTAAATGCCACACACTGTGTTAAATTATACACTGATTAAACTCTTCCGGTGATGGATGCAAACAGACTATTGGTGATCCAGGTACACCACAGTGAGCCATGTACATTACAGCTCAATGACTGTAATTCAAATTTCCTTTTTTCTTTTTTTTTTCTGTGAAAATGACAAATTTGAATAATGATGTTACATTTCAAATGGACCAAATGGCTAAAGTGTAGGAAGTTCATGTCTCTATTTTAGTCATATATATGTTGTTTTGTAATGTTTGTCAACAAAATTAAATAGTTATCCAGCTCTTTGGTAGAGTACTAACATACAGTATGTTCATGTGGTGTTCTTATTTATTTATTTATATTTTTATTTTTTTTATAACTGGCACATTTTCCCATCCTCTTAATGATTTGACTGGGCAAAGGAAGCTTGCATCCATCTTCTCGTTATGAACCGGCAGGGCGGACGGGGAAATAACCTGGGCCCTGAGCGGTGTGTTGAGGGATTTAGGCACATGTCCATGTCTTGGTTTGATGACTTTCGAGTCATTTGGCTCAAATTCCAAACACGTCGCGCACACTGAGAGCGCTTGCTCTTTACTGAAGCGAGAGCCACACTTTCTTGAACGACAGGTGTTTCATGTCTGACAGATGGATTGGCTCAAACGGGGCACCTTTCATGGCTTCCAGAACCGTGGAAAGGTCCCGTGGGGATTGAGGGGGGTCTGGGAGGATATAGCCTCTTAGCTCCTTTTAGGAAGCGGATGACCAAATCATTTTTCCCCAGTGACTAGCCAGTTGCGGGTTTTGTAAATGCAGCTATGGCCACCACATAAACTTTCATGTCACCTTGGGGTTCTATGCATGCATCAAAACCGCCGCCATCTTGGAACAGGGGTGTTGTCATAGGATGTAGCTAGGTAACGCTGCCATCTCTGGCTTTACTTCGAATTAATTGATGGTTGCGGACTTTTGTGCTGTGTATGATGTTCACACGAATGAAATCTGAACTAGGAAGAATGTTTAAAATTTTTTTTTTTGGAATCAATGATAAATACATGTCTGACCGTTGTAACAAACCAAAAAAAGGAGAAAATCGCATTTATGGTGATTTTATTTGCGTTAGACCTTTGTCTATCCATTAAAGTGGAGGGTCTCCCCTGTTCCAAGATGGCGTCTCTATTGACGCATTCGTTCTAATGAACTGCCGTACCCAAGGCAACAACTAGTTTATATATCTATGATAAACTTTGAGCGTGGATGGGGTTTTGTTCATATCTAGCAGCTCTTGAAGGAAGGAGAGCACTTCCCAGTCTGGGGGTGAAAAGCCCCGGGCCAGCAAACACCGACCATTTTGCAGCATTGAGTCGTCTAGTAGATGGCGCTCTAACCTTGGTGATTAACACTCCCTCAGGGAGACTTTTGGCTAGCCGTTGATGGCCCATATGTGCAGGATTCCATAAAAATAAGAAAGGTCAATTTTGGTGACTTTAATTACAGTAGACTAAAATTGAACAATGGCTTTTCATTAATGAAGAGCCATTAAAATTCCTTATAGCTGGTTGCTAATCATAAAATAATCATAATAGAGTTTGCCACTAGTTAAGTCCTGGACTAAAATTCATGTTGGAGCTGTTTAAACTCAAAGCTACTTGTCTTGCACTGACCTCTTAAATGCCAAAAGTTCAAGGCAAATTTAGTTTCTCATGTCATCACTCCTTTAAAATAGGTCAACTCAGTGCCATTGTTGTGTCTCAAGACCAGTATCGTGTTTTTCTAAGGTATGTTTATAAAAGCTCATGTCCTAATTGAACTAAGGTCTAATTCTGGCTTAATCCAAGCCCCGTCTGTGAAACCGGGCCATACAATTTTACACACACAAAAATAAATGTGGTTCCCTCAGTACACATGTAGCATAGGATTATGGGCATCTTCCAGTCCACTAGAGGCCAGTAACAGGAAACCTTCAACATTTTCTGCATCCGCTTAGAAGACAACTGTCAACTAACGGTGATATTACTGCTGTAATAACGTATCTATTCACCTTATTTCGCGGTTTCCTCTGAGAAATCCGCTGTGCGAGGATCGTTTTTATAAGGTATTTACCTCCCAATTAGTGTGACTGTTATTATTTACCTTTGTCAAGTTCATTTCTTTTACTTTTTACACAAAAGGCCCGAAGAGAGGGTGAGTGGCGAGCTTATTTTATATAGAAAACCAAGTGAATATAATCATTTACAAATATACACGAATTTCTAATGACATAGTATTGGTATTATTGTCATAATAATGTGATTGTATGCTGTATCATGCACGTGGCTGCACAAACAACAATAACAAATCGCCCACCTGGTGACAGAAACGGGATAGGAAATTTTTTTGTTTTCTAACACGCAGACATGCTTTTTAGCTGGTCATGATTGCAGTTATAACACATTTTTATGAGTCTTTATGTCTTTTTATGTCTTTTCAGGGGGATTATTTTCATTGCATCAAGACGACAGCAGGGCGATGTCGGAAGCCCTTTTCCTCACATTCCAGTCTCAGCTCTCCGTTGTCATGGAGACCGTCCTCAAATCAGCCATGTTTGAAATAACTAGGCTGGTGGAAGACAGCTTCCTCGAGGAAGTGGGTCATCGTAAACAAGAGGTGGAAGTATTGAAACGAAGGCTGCAGTTGTCTGAGAGTAAACTTAGGGAGAAGGAGAGGGAATGGGAACGGTGGAGGAAGATACGGTGCTCTGACTGCGGCCGAACAGGAGATTCCAGCAGCAGAGATGAGAGCCAGCCTGCAGAGACAGTCCGGGGTGAGTTACAAGTAGTGTCGTGGTTGTTAATTCAAAACTATTACAAAACCACTCATAATCCATACATTTGCCATGATTAACCTCTGAATGAATGGTCATGGGAGGGCCGGAGCCCATCTCGGGCTGAAGGTAAACAGGTTTTTTTTATTGATAGAAATAAAATAAGTTGAAGTAATAAAATTACTATTTATTCTCTAAAATTAAAATTGATTAAAGTGAAAATAGCAAGTAACACAATTACTAAAACTAAAGTATAAAAAAAGCAAATTCAGAATAAATCCTAATAGTTTATAGATAATATTGAAATATCGCTGGTTACAACATATCGAAAACTGGAGCAAATTGTGCATTTATGCACGAACACACAAATATATTAACACACATCACCTACATACACATTCATATACATGTGTACATATAAATATTTAATAAATAATTCATATATATAACAGTGTGTACTGTAATACTTTTTTCCAACACTTTTGTATTTGACATTATCACAAGATATTTAAGAGAAGATTTTTGCCCTGAGTTACAAAATACTTTATTAACTCGCAGGATGACAGAAAAGACTGTATTTAGACATGTATAAAGACAGTCTTTCAAAAATAAATAAATAACAGTATTCTTTAATTGATTAATAATTGTTAAGAAAATCAGATGTCATTATATGTTCTTCATATTATCAAATGCTTTTTGTGCTGTTCTTTAATTTTGTATCTGTTCTTCTGGTGCAGGAGCAAATACCCTTTGTTTAGGCCTAAGCCTGAGAGATCAGTCAACCAATCAGCCTACATTGACAGAAGAAATGTGGAGTACAAGACAACGCCTGGAGTCTAACAAACAAACAACAACAAATTCGCACTCTAAAGAGAAGAACGATGCGCACAGGCATAGTGCAAAAGAGATCATCACACCTAACTGCAGTGCACCAATTCCTCAGGATTTTCTGCAGAGGCTTCTGGGAAATTCAGCAATCCAGAGCGAGTCCACTAGTGTCTTCAAAGCCAAAGGGAATGATTTAGACCAATCCGAAAAGGACTTTACCCTTGATAAGGAAATGGACTCAAACCACTCAAGAGTGATACATAGCCCTTCGGCTCAGGATGCGCACGAGGATTTGCCATCGTCTTCACCAAACGATAGAGTAAAATCAGAGACAGAGCTGGATCTTCTATCGGTCAAGGAAGAGGAAGAGATGGTTCCAGTGTGGGATAGCGTCAACAGAGATGACGGTTGCCACGCAGAAATGTCTGATCCGAGTCAGGGAGAGCTCAGAGGATCTTGTGATCAGGAGGAGATACAGGTAGAAAGCTTTCCAGGTCTAAACTCTCTCGACATGCCAGACGCCACCTCATATTTCACACCTTATTCAGTGAACACATTGGCACATCAAGGTATTAGGGCACAATATAATCATTTATGCACGACAGAGCTGATGCTTTCTAGCGTACCAGAGAGGTCAAATTCATTTGTCAAAGCAGAAAATGAACAAAGTTATCCTGGTTCAGAAAGTTCTGTCCGCTTTCCCCACAATGATGTTTGTCCAGGCGAGAAAACGGTCAGTCACGCGCAATACCCAAAGTGTTTCTCCCAGGACAAACCTGCACAGATCCACGAGGGAAGGCCCCACCATTGCCTCCAATGTGGGAAAATGTTTGCGAGAGCATGCGACCTCAAGGCTCATGCGCAGATCCACAAGGGCAAGAAACCTCTGAGCTGTTCAGTGTGCGGGCAGACGTTTGCGTACAACTTCGAGCTCAAGGTTCACCAGCGAAACCACTCAGGAGAGCGACCTCACGTCTGTCCGCACTGCGGCAAGGCCTTCGCTCGGATGAGCAACTTCAGGCAGCATCAGAACATCCACACGCGGGAGAAACTCTTCAGCTGCACTCAATGCGGGATGCGATTCAATCGAGCCACCAACCTGCGAGTTCACATCAGACGCCACAGCCACGCTGGGAAGTCTTGCAATTGCCCTTATTGTGGAAAGAGCTATCTGAATCCCAGGCAAATGAAGACTCATTTATTGAAAGCCCATGGGAGAGGAGGGAAATAAATGTATTTAATTTTGACTCGTTTTTTGATCAAATCATGTTTACATACTATAAATGGTATGCACTGTTAGAACTCAACAAGGACCCGCTGTCCCATCATTGCCACCTTAAAGACAACTGAACAGGACCTGGACAAATTGTTATGCATGGAATACCTTTGAATTATAGAAAGACAAGGAAACTTAGGCTTCCTCTGTCAATTGAAATGACAGATTTACTCCCAAAGGAATTGTGCTGTTGTGCGATTAATGTGTAATAGCTGGTATAGAATATGTATTTGATGTTTTTATCATGTATTCCCTCCAACAACAGTAAAGATGCAGTATGATGCAGCTTATCCTCTCTCCTGAGAATGTTTGTGGGTCTTTTTAATTCACTAAAAAGATACCCCGGCCTTCACTTAAATTATGTTTTGTCCTTGTCGTTTCAACTTTCATGGCATTTTGTTGGAAAAAGTAAATGAACCATCAGATGTAGCGACTGGTAACACATCTATCTCACCTCAGCAAGTCGGTCAGTCCAAAAATGCTCCATTTCTTTTACTTTAAACATCTATTCAGACTTCAAGTCTTCTTTACAGTGTTTTCCATTTTGTATTTATTTGCTGTGGATTTGATGAACACTGATGTTGGACAATGCAAGACTTCCTCCTCCTTTAGCCATTTCCACAAGAGTTCTGTGATCTCCTGCAGCATTGTGTCTTGATGCCTGCCTCTCCTGGAGTGATTGTAATCGGACAACCTTTAACCCCTACGCACAGGTCATTATCTGATGGATTTGTGTACTTTTTCCCAACAAAATCAGTAATTCTAGCAAGACTTGTTCTGAATATTTCATTTGTTATTTGATACTTTGTAATGTTCCTTCTGACTTCGGACAGACTTTCATCACTCCATATGAAATATTTTTTCAAATGAAATTTGTGTTGCAGATTTCACGTCTATTATGATAATCAAGCACACTACATACAGAACATAAACAGAGTTAACTATATTTATGAGCAGTATATTGTATAGAAATGCTTCTAAATGCATCCGAACTGTGGTTTGCTAATATGTCATTGTGTATGTTTTAGATTGGCCGAAGGTTTGCAGAACACCCTTCCACAGAACAAGGAAATTCACTCCCTGTGAACAGGCAAAGGACATTCAGCGTAAGAAATTATACTGAATGAATTTGAAATAATTTTAGGCTTTTGGATGCTCGTCAGTTGACCATATTTGTTTTTGTGTTTTCAACAGCTTGTGGCGAGAGAGATCCTGACTCAGTTTCAGGTGTGGCAGAAGGCGTGTTATAGCAGGAACATAGATTGGGGCCCGATTACAGCGAAGGTTCAGTTCTCTTCATTTGTTTGATTTCGATTAATGAAATGTGTGCAGAAAACGGCCTGTTTTTGAGATTGATTATACATCTTTGTTGTTTACACTTGAACAGATCATATCTGCACTGCCACAGTTGTATGGGCGGGAGGCAGAGGTGATTGTAAGATGTACTAAGATGCTACACAACCGCAGGGATTACCTTCGAAGGAGGGCAAAGGTTAGACAGAGTTCATAGGTTTAAAGATTTAATATCATTTCACAACCTTATTGCTTTGTTTGATGATAAATCATACATAATAAGTGATAAAAATGTATATGGCTCATAATTGTGTGAATGAAGGCCATTTTCCATAGGGCTTGACAATTTGATCGGCTGTATGATGAACAAATAACATTATATTGCTTATCAAGGATGAAAGCAAATTATTTTAACATTTGTCGACTAAAAAAATAGCAAAAGACAAGAATATTCTACAAAAAAAACTTTTAAATTTTACATGATATGTTTAACATAACACATTGCTTAGGTGTTCTGAAAATCCACTAGCACAGGATGATCTACCCAGATAATATTTTAAGTTGTATTCTTGTTTATACATCATAACAGCTTTAGTTAATCCAAAAAAATGTTTTATATATGTATATATATAACAATAGCTTAAAAATATTTGTTGCAATAGCTTAAAAATATTTGTAGATATTTAGGAAACATGCTAAGTTAGCATAACTTGTTTCTCTGTAAAACAGCCAACAGACTTTTTTGATATGGTTTGTGTGATCCCGCCCACTGCCAATTTATTCAATAATATTTTGACACTCTGGGTTGCCAGATAGCGGGCAACAAAGCAGCCATTGACACAAGCAAACCAACTGGGTCAGAGATCGCAAATTCTACATTAAAGGAGTTGTTCACTTTTGAAAAAACTTTTGCTGATAATTTACTCACCCCCATGCCATCCAAAATGTCCATGTCATTCTTTCTTCAGTCGAAAGAAAGGTTTTTGAGGAAAACATTCCAGCGTTTTCTCCATATAATTCACTTCAGTGGGAACCAAACGTTTCAAGGTCCAAAAGACACTTTTAGTGGAAACTGCAAACTGTTTTTTTTTTCTTTGCAAACCAAAGGGCTTTAAACAATTCCAGACAACGAGTAAGGGTCTTATCAAGCGAAACGATCGCTCATTTAAAAAAAATATATAACAAAGTTATTGTAAGCTCAAACGTTCGTGACTCTCCTGTTCGAACTCAACATGAACGAATCTTTTTCCAAGTCAATTCGTTCATTTCGTTCGTTGAATGAACCAAATGACTCAGAAAAAGATTCGTTCATGTGATGAACGAGTTCGAACAGGAGAGTCACGAACTCGCATCACAGTACAGAGTAAATGAGTGATCGTTTCGCTTGATAAGGCCCTTATTCATCGTCTGGAATCGTTTAAAGCCCTTTGAACAGTTTGCAGTTTGCACTGAAACTGTCTTTTGAACCTTGAACCGTTTGATTCCCACAGAAGTCCATTATATGGAGAAAAATGCTGGAATGTTTTCATCAAAAACCTTAATTTCTTTTCGACTGAAGAAAGAATTACATGGACATATTGGATGACATGGGAATGAGTAAATTATCAGCAAAATTTTTTGAAAAGTGAACTACTCCTTTAAATAAAAAGTGTTGCCATTTATCTAAAACGCTCTATAAGGCATATTTAAAGCATGTACATTAGCTGATCAAAAGCTCTTCGCCTTCCATTTTTAAAACTGCACTTGCTTCTGTTGTGTCTTCAATCTGGCAACCCACGTGAATGTTGAGCCTGAGGAGGAGGGTGCGGGGCAAATAACTCCTATTTCAACCAATGTCAATATTACATACTGCACCTTTAAATATTGTCAACATAATTATCACTTCCTAACTGTTAGAGAAGGGTTTTCAGTCTCTGCAGGCTGTAGCACAATGACGTAGTTCATATAATCCACTATAGTGAATTTGGTTGACATAGTCAAGGTTTTTAATCAAATGCGCCATAGAAGATTTTGATGATACTCTGGATGTCTTTAATGTGCATCATTTGTCACTATACTCCATGACAAGGATGGACTCAACACCAAGAAGTGAGACCGTAAGTGAAATGAGCATAATTTATGTTGTCATTATATTGTCATTCAATTTTGTTGCCACTTGTATTTTACATTAGCCCTTTTGAAACGGAATCATTGTTTTCCTAACATCACACTGGGTTCTTGTGACCCTTAATATCCGCATGTAAGAATCATAATAGTAATTCATTTTTAATAGGTTATCAAGGGCAACTTTATATTGTCAAAGCTCAAGCTGTAATGGTGATTGTAACAAATTGTTAATATTCACCAAAAAATGTTTACTGAAGTTAACCATTATTTCATTGTAAATCTCCATTTCTAGGTGCATATTACCATCCTTAAAAAAGGAGAAATGCCCTGCATCTCTAAGTGCACTCGGTGTTGTAATGAGTATCACTGCCCATTTTGTGAGACCTGGGTCTACAAGCCGAGAGGGTTAGGAAGCGTTGTTAACCACATCCAGAATCATCTGAAGGTGGCTGTACAGGTTCATGGTGTGTATAGTGCTTCCACATCCATTCAAATGATTTTGTCAAGGCATATCAAGTCACACATGTTTTACTTTTTTTCAGATTTCACTATTATCAAGTGTAACTTAAAATGCAGGGAAAATGCACATTTTCATTGCTGCTACTGCTCTGCCACCATTCTGCGGAAAGCACAATTACAGATTCATCTCTCAAACTGCATCGAGAAGTTAAATGCTGAGGAGGAATTTGAAGAAAACTGTTCACTCGATGGAAGTCCTAAACATGAGTAGTTTTATTTGTTATTATTGTATTCTTTTATTTTAGATTTTTCACAGGTTATCCCTGTTGAAGCTCTATGGAAATAAACATTTATTTAAAAAGTATCTGGTTATTTCAGAACTGTGAAGTGTTGTGTATGATCTGAAACGTCTATTTTTACTACACTTATTTTTATTTCACCACTAGTGAGACAAAATAATTATTCTAAAGCCTGGCATTTGACATGGTTATATCCATGGCACTTGATAAGACCTTGATGTGCTTCAGTAACCTGAACCTCTTGATGAGCATGGTCTTGTGGAGATCAAATTCTAAACATTGCATATTAAACATTTTATAAACAATGAACACATTAAAGTTATGACAAACTTTCAGGACTTAAAAACATCTGGTTGAATTTAAAAACAGATTGACTTCACATTACTTGACTGGTTGCTTACAGTATGTAACAGCTTTATAAACTTGAGAAAAAAACTGTGCATATGCATATTAAAAGCGTTCCCAAAATCCATGATGTAGTGGGTTATATTTACAAGTAACTATACGTCATCATGCTACGGACTGCAGCGAAAAGAGTTTTTGGGTTAACAGGGTCAGTTCAATAGTTTGAGAATTTTTGTTATTTTAAAGGAATTAAGGAATTTTTAATTTAGGAACTTTTACTCAGCTTGAATGCATTAAAGTTTATCAGTACAAACATTATCATTATATAGCCTATTTCTATATCAACTGCGTGCAGTTTTTTAAGCTTTATTCATCAAAGAATCTTGAAAAACCCTTTTCACACAAAAAAAGCCGCAAAATGTTTTCAACCTTGATAATAATAATCCTTGCTGCATCAGCTCTTTTATTTCATTAGCCATTTAAATAGGCAAATGGTGCTTGATTACACTTCAAGTCAACAGGGCCATTGGGTCTTTTAACACTACTGTGAACTGTGGCCTGACTTGTAGTTATTCTTGCATATGTAAATGAAGCATACAACTGAAAATCTGCTAGAGTGAAACTATTTGTCTCTTGACCAAACAGACTCTTTACAGTACTGTAAAGCAGACAAAATGGAGCAATGCATTGTCTGTTTTATAATCACTGTTTGTAATGTAATACAAAGACATCATTGCAAGCTTCACAATTCCCAGTTGCATTTGAAAATAAAATGATGTAACAGTATTTTAAGATGTTTTTTTCTGTTTGTTTTGTTTTTTGCTACAGGAAACTGCTGTGGAAAGAAATATTTTACCTGTGGGGCAGAGATATCTTGTACAACTTCAAAAAGGTGATGTTCAAAATGTACAATTTTGAATTAAATATAGTTATGTGTGACATTGTGCTCTGTTGTTTTTTATGTGGAGTTTGATATGTTTTCTTTAACAAAGGGAGACAGTCGTCAGACAGATTTTGTTAACATTCATGGATACTCGTGTTTGAAAAAGGACTGCACATGACAGGAATGAAGAGCAATGACTGAGGAGATTTGTTAAAACAAATAGATATGGTGAATAATAATTTGGTCATGATGATAATTCCTTTCAATCCTAAAGTTCACTGATAACGAAACACTCAGTGAAACATGACAAGCTCGACTCAAAAATATAATTGCATAGATTTTTTTTTGTTTTCCTACGGTCACAAATGGTTGCTTTATTAAATCTATTTGTTCTACATTAATCAAAAAGGTTCGTTTCGCCACAAGCCAAATATAGTAAAGGTAAAAATGAGTCGTATGTCCGGAATTTTGTGGAATCAGCTCCCATCGTTGTTTGTTTCCTGTCGGCCCGTTATGCGGTTACGCTTCACATTCCACTCAGCTGCAGGGACAGTGGGATTCAGACCGCCTCTCTCGGGCAAAATCGTGCATTTTTATCAAAGGTAAGTTTCTATCTTATGGAGCATTGAGTACATAAGTGAAATGTTTTACTTGTGGGTTTCATTTCCAGAATTTGTATGTTTATGATTCCCGCTTCATACTATTGATGAAGTGAGGAGATGCAGCTTTTCGGTGAAAGTTATTAACGTTAATGAAAACATCGTCACCACTTCATCTTTGTTAGCTTACAGATATCGTGAGATGTTTGGCCAGAATGAATCCTTTTCTGAGGTTACTTTTTGAGAGAAATCAGGTTTTCTCGTCAGTAGCTTGCTTGCTTTAGCAGACATGTCCCTTTAAACGCTAGAAATGCCCCCGTCCACGTTTTCCCCCCACAGGTCATGCCCGGCTGAAAGCATCAAATCCATAGGCACTCTGAAATACTAAGTAAATAATAATAATAATTATAAGATGCAACATAATTACTGTGATATTTAACAAAACGTGCAACTTTTTTCAATTAGTTGAAAAAATAGTTGGTTATTTATAGTTTTTCTTGTAGATCGTTTTTAGTATCTTTCCACCATTCAAATCAGATAAACAAAATGGTCACTGCAAAATTTTAAGGTGTTCACAAAATACATGATGCATGAAACCATATAAGTCATGTATTGTCATAAATGCTAGATTTGTAAGTTATTCATTCTATATATATATATATATATATATATATATATATATATGTTTTTCTATCTGGCAATAATAATATATGTGAAATGAAGAAACAGAAGCATCTAAAAACAATACAAAACTTATTTGGTCTATATTGTCAAACTATATGTGATTTATTAAATATATACTTTTTAAAAGAAGATTCAATCATCATGTCCTCACCCTCATGTTGTTCAAAGTTTGTATGGCTTGCTTTTTTCTGCATAAGAAGATATTTCGAAGAATGTTGGGTAAGCAAAGAGTTTGGATTATCCCTTTAACATTAAGTTTACCTCAAAACACTACTTATAATATAATATGTTGAATATAAGCTGTGATTTTTTATGGAATGTTATGAAAGCTCTGAATTCATACACACTTTGACATACAAAATGGCGTATTGTGCCAAAAATGGTTTGTTTGATGCTTCCAAGATTGTCTCAATGAAGGCAGCCATATAATATTAAAAAGTCATTAGAGCTCACATGTGAACATTTAGTATCTGTTACTGGAAAAAAACAACTTCTATATCTGTATCTCCTCTGTTGAAAGGTAACCTGGACAGCTGTTTCTCAACTCTACTCTGTATAGTTGCACAATAGAAGGGTTTTGAGAAGCTGTGAGTACCACAACCCAGCCACACACAATGGAAGTGGAAGATCCCTTATCAGCCAAGTTCAGGGCTCTGATAGAAGGACTCATGGTAACGACGACCTCAGAGATAGTAAAAATATTTAGCAAAGTGCTGCTGGAGACCAGAGTGGAGATCACCCGGAGCTGGAGGGAGATCGACTTGTTGAAGCAGCATTTGGAGGAATGTGAGCAGCAAAAAAGAGACGCCATCTTCAGGGCTCAGAGGAGTGACTTTAAAAGAGAAGATGAGGAGATGGAAGTGTCACGTGATAATTCTCTGCTTGGCGTACAGAGCTCAAACACTCTCAGGCCAGGGGATGTGGTGAGTGGGCATGTGTTGTGCTGTCAGTGTTACCACTTGTTTGTAGTGCAGTATAAATCTGCATTGAGTCTGTATTGATTCAAGCCGTGTTTCCAAAAAACAAAAGAGAATTTTGGTTAAATCAGTGTTTCTTGTTGGTCATTATCATCAATTTGTCATTTTACTGACATTTACATTTTTATTTATTTAATGTCTGTTTGTTTTTGTTTGTAGATTATTCTGTTGAATCATTTATACTACTTTGATAATAAACATTACAGTTTTATTCTGTTACAGGGACCTGAAGAAAGAGCAGATAATGTCTCAGTTGGGAAGAGAGGTGTCAGTCTGGGGAATGCTAAAGCCAGTGGACCAAAGACAGCGCGGCCTATCAAACCAGGTACTCATTTTTTAGTTAAAGAACTTGAACTGTTTGCAGCAATAAACAAATTACAGAAAAGTTCCACCTCAAAATACAAATGAATACTATATAAAAAAGTGAAAATGAAGAACTGTACAACGTTCTGTTTTTTTCTCAAGTTTGTTCTTAAAAATATCACTAGTCACTAAGATGAGTTAAAATGAAAAAAAAATTCATAAAAGTTCCATAAAAGTTAAAGTGAAAAAAAAATTGTGGTGATCTTTATTAGTACTTTAAATAGGAAAATAAAATCATTCAAGATTCTCATTTTTATATACCGCTAGTCTTTTCTGTTTTCAGTTTATGACTGATCAGTGCTTTGTAGCGTCTCTCATCCAACTAAGAGAGAAGCCCTGTTTCCACCCGTTATTAAGATGTGTTTTCAGTGATCTCATTATAAGTTGTCAGCCAAGACGCATTACCATATACGCCTAGTGCTAATATTCGTTTCAAATGTGTCTGTGACCTCTTGCGTTCTGATTTCGTCAAGACCCTCCCCTCTTATTTCATGACACTCTAGCTTACGTTTGGTGCAAAAATAGTATACTAATAAATGAAACTATTAAAAAAAAAAAAATCAGATAGAAAAAAAATAAAAACGAATTAGATTAGAAACATAATCATGTAATTATAACATTACTATAAAACTGAATAAAATATACTAAACTGTGTGTAATTTGTGTACAAATCAATTAATTTTAACCTTAAATATTATAGTAGTGTAACAACTGACTCCCTGTATAGTCCTTGAATAACTTTGCCACACTCTACTGTACCTGATATGAATAGATATCGAATGTAATCAAAATTGGGATAGAATTGCAAAATATTGAATCAAAATCGAATCGTGAAATTTGTGTCAGTACCCAGCCCTAATTTTAAATATTTTTTTTCAATTAATTTTTGATTAACACAATCTTGCATATAAATCAGTTTTGGTATTGTTAACGAAAACTGATTAATATATATATTTTTTTATTGATTGAAATAAAAAAAATATATATTTTAAAAACTTACAAATGGTGTCTTGGCATTGGCAACTAATTGAAATTAAGTTGAAGCACTAAAAGTACTAAAACTGAAATAAATTAAAAATTAATTTCAGCTAAATATAAATATATAAACAAAACTAATAAAAATATACTTTAAAATATTACATTCTATAATTGTATATAAATGATACAAAATTAACCTCACTATACAATGCATGTTTTGCAGCTTGTTGTTATAAATAATGTGCTCTCATTGAATTTTAGCAATCCTAATTATTGCTTTTTTGTTGTTGTAGCTTCATCAGGCCGTAAGGTCCAGAAAAGCTGTGCAACTGCTGAAAAGTGGCAAGAGATGAAATGCAAACAGCTTGTGGAAAAAACGAAAATAGTTTGTTCCACCAAGGTGTCACAAATGAAGGGGGGAAAAGCATCATCAAGCAAGACGTCACACCTCACATCGGAAAAATTCAAAAAAAGAAAAATAATCCAAAAGCAGAATCACGCAAATGAAATGAGTGTTGCTCGTGGTCTTCGAGACCGACAGCACCTCAGCATGCAGAGACAGTGTCTGTGTTGTTCATCGGATGAGTGCGATAACCCCTCTAGAGCCCAGCACCAGGTCCCTAGTGTGTATATCTGTCGTAAATGTGAGAGAAAATTTAAAACAGACCTCCTGTTCAAGAGTCACAAGTGCACAATGCCTCAGAATTGCAACAGGTGTGGGCAGATGTTCACTACCCTTCAGGGGCTGACCACACACACTGAGGAAGTTCAACCTCACTTCAGCTGCAGTCAGTGTGAGCAAATGTTTGCCACTCAGTGTGCTTGGGCCGTGCACAAAAGGGTCCACACCAAACTTATTGTTCCCAATGAAATTAAAGCTAAGACGTTCGAGATTCGTCTCGAAAGAATCTCAGACTCCCAGCTGGAGGCTGCTTTGTCCCCAAATAGCTCTTCCTTGCGGAATAACTCTTCAAACCAGAATCTTTTGAGTGAACCGAATCCGGCTTCTGCAGCCACAACACCCGGATCTGCATGCAAACGCGGTGAAGAATCCATGATGGCGAACGTACCCGAGTCCAGCACGTCACAACTATCACCCCAAAGTGTAGCAGAAAACCCAGATTTAAGACCAGGAAACATGTCGGATTCAGGTGCTGGACAGTCAAGTGTCAGGAAAGTATATGCAGTCATGTCATCTACATCTTGCCAAATTCAGATTAACGAAGATGCAAATGAATTGGAGTCAGGAACTGCACATGAAACTGAAAAAGTAACAGATGAAGGGAAAAATCCCTGTGCAAGTGAGGAGTCCGAACTCTCCGCTCCGCCGCGAAAGAGGAAAATGGCTGGTAATATTACAATGTTGATTGAATGACATGCAAAACTTGACTGGATTGACTCTTATTCACTGTATTTATTAGTATTCTCGTGCAGATAAATGTGTTAATTAAATTCATTGCTGATGTTTTTTTCTGTAGATTGTTCTCATGACGCGTACAATGGCGTGTTTCCTGTTGAAAATATTCTGAGATGGAGGAACAATAAGGTAGGAATTAAGTGTTTTTTATGCATCATCCTATGAGCCCTTAAATCATTTTGTAAAGAAAAATGTCATTGTGATGGACTTTCCCTGAACCTAACTATCCTACCAATAATACTCTAGTCGGCCAAGTCTTACACTTATACCCTGGCGCGTCTACACACGTCGGCTGGGTACTAATAATTCTAACTTACTTGCTGCGCAGCTTAAATGAAAGACAGCCTTCAAATGCTCTTTATTTCAGCTGGGAGTTCTCGAGCAATCCTCAGAGAATCTCAACTTCAAAGATGAACACATGTTTTATATGATAAGGCCAGACACATAAAAATAGAATCATCATGACTAATTATTTCATTATGACTGATCATGTCACACTCTATCAATATGATTGGTTGCATTGTGAGCAAGCCCCATCCCCTCGTCATCCTTGGTTAGTGACATCAGCAAAAATATCTTATATCCTCAAAAACAGTTTGTAAAGGGTCAACATTTCAGTCAATCACGTCTTAATACCGTAAAACAACAGAACGTTCAGTTCATTTTCAAAGTTACATTGACCAAGGTAACATTAAAGCTACACTTTGTAACTTTTTTAGTTTATTCTTAGCTATTCTTAGCACTTCTTTCAAAAGTATATGTGCTCATTAATGTATATTTAATTAATTTGAGTAATAAAGTATTCTTGTGAGTGTATAATATGCCATTGAAAATACATACGGGTAAGGGGTTCTAATGTCGGTCACCATGTTGCCCCTCCATCTTGAAAGTACATTAGCCAAAGAGGGACATACCCGTTAATTCAAGCTTCGCCTTTCGCGTTTACGTTTGAGTTAACACTCATGGACGAGGTCGAACTGGAAGCCATGTTAATCTTGGACTACATTGGCCACTGTAAGAGTTAAAATAAATTGGAATTGAGAGGAACAGAAACTAATATCCACTGGATGGTCACTGGATGGGGGTAAAAATCACACAGTGTAGCTTTAAGTCAAAAGTTTGTTAGATGGTTAGTTCATATCGAAAGTTCGTCTCATGGCTACATAAAAGGAAATAAGATTTATCTTGTTTTATTATTAGATCTAGAATGGAAAGTTTAGTCACCTTGAGACTAAGAAGTGGAAGTAGGATAGATTTTATCACATGATAGAAATATAAAATCAGAACTTTATGCTTAGTTAACATAATCTTATCTATTAAAATTTCTACAACATCATCATGCTTTAATCTGACATCCATTTAATTTTTAAAGGGAAGAAATGAAGTTCGGGTCAAGTGGATGCCTTGCACATTGTGGTAAGTACTACTTGCGGAAACAAAGACACCTACATCCTGCATGCCCTTGAGATAAGCTCAAACATACCAAAAATTAATTTCAAAGTGAACTATCCATTTATAGGGATAGTTTCCCCAACAATTAAAATTTCCCCATGATTTACTCATCGTCAAGCCATCCTAGGTTTAAATGACTTTCGTATTTCAAACACAATCAGAGATGTATCATAAAATGCCATGGGGTAATAAGACCTAAAATACAAATTCATTGACTTTTCCATTATAATGACCCCTTTAATTTAGACACTTTGGTGTGGCGGCAGCTCCCAAAGCTAAACGCATTTAATTATTTGAAAATAAACTTTGATTGCAGACAGGTTTGAACGTTCTTTTCTTTTTTTAAATCCCTGAAATTAAATTTTGGATTTACTTTTCTCAGTGGGGCGAAGTTTCAGAACACGTGGGAACCAGCCGAAAGCTTTCCAGGCTATTTGGATGACAAGAATGAAGAGCCAAAGAAAGACTAGAAGGATTAGAAATGATGTAAATTTTTAAGTACGCTTTTATGAAGTTCTCTGTTTACACAAAGCATGTGTGCTTTACAATGCAGTTAATTTAATGAATGTTTTCACTCCATGCCATATTTTTCCTGCAATATACTATGGCTGTAACAAGTTCCACACAGTTACCCTAGAGATAGAGTTAGTAGTAGTGAAGTTAAATAGGTAACATTACATTTAAACATGGTCTTAAGTGCCTGAGATCAAAATCTTTGCTTTATAATTTGTCAAATTGTTTAATTATTTAGTTAGACTTCAGATGTATTTGAGTGTTGAATGTTTATATTTACCTCTCTGCAATCCGTGGTTAAGATTGGTTCCTTTTGTTAGGTGTTGCGCAGTGTTTTAGATGTTTGTGGTGAGCCTTATTGATGGATTCTGTTTATACCTAGCAGTCAGATTTTAAAATGCTATTAATTGACTACAATGGGGGTGGATTTGTGTCTTTAACACTAAATATCAGTTTATTAGGCTGGATTTTTAGGCCTATCCAGTTAATGAGGAATGACTCTACCTGCTTTGGACTTCTTGATAAACTAAAGAATTGTAATGTGGCCATTCGTTGGGTTTTTGCAACAGGTGTTGCAGGCTGGCAAAACAAAGTGGTAGATGTATTAAAACACCCACTAAGTTGAATAAACCATTTTTAAACCCATCCATGACATGCCACTATTTTCTGTTAGATTTCAATGTCTGTTTGTTTCTGTGCGCTGGACGAAATAGAAGAGGAGGTATGTTTACGGTAATAAATAATACACAGGGTTCCTACAGGGTCTTAAAAAGCCTTGAAAGCATTGAATTTATGAATTTGGAAATAATAAAAAGTCTTTAAAAAGTCTTTAATTTTGATATCTGGGTCTTAAAAATTGTGCTGTTTGTCAGTGTTAATTTCATTGACGAAAATAACGAAATAATGAAAACTTATCTTCAACGACATTTTTTTCACTGACGAAAACGAGATGCTAGTTTTGAATGACAAAAATCTATTGACATTTTCGTCAACGAAAAAAAAAACCTAGATGAAAATGTTAGTGTCGATCTGGGAAGCGATCCAGTCAGAACTGATGTCCTGTGTGTGTTTAGCTAATGTTAAAACACAACTTAACGTTGTTCGGCAAACTTTCTTGCGGCCTACTGAAATGTTTTTATTTTACCTGCTTGGCTTATCATCTTTTACCCATTCCACATTTGAAAAATAAATGAACACAAGTTGAAGGATTTTGTTTTTCTTTGCTGGTAGGGATGGGAAATTGGTATTAATTTTTTTATATAAATGGTCTTAAAAAGACTTGAATTCAACTTGAAGAAACCTGTAGGAACCCTGAATACAGTAATGGTAAAAACTAACATGCATAAACTGTCTTCAAAAAGCGATGATAAAATGTTGATCAATAATGTTTAGAATTTTTTTTAGAACAAATATGTAGGTAGGATGTTGCTTTCGCACCTTTGAAACTCTTAAAATGTGTGTGTGAGCAAGCCTATTTCCTTTGGTCAGAAAACTTCCTGTTGCAAGAGAGTGTTGCAGACAGTGCGTATGGATTCTGGTTTCAGAACAGGCGTTGTCTGAATTGTCAGAAATAACCTTCAGTGAATAGGCGGAGCTGATTCCATTGCAGCAGCAAGCAGTGAACTTACTGAAAGTGAGAGGGAAATGTCACATTTCACCTGAATCGCAAGTGAGAATCTTAACACTTACTAAAGAAATAGACTGCTTTCCGTTTAACTAAAGTAGTAAGTGACTGCTTTCTGTTTAACAAAAAAAATCTTTGTTCAGCTGCCTTCTTTAAAGGCTAAATCATTTTTAGTAGGAAATCACCAAGTATTTTCCTTTAACCGTATTTTAGAGACTATACCAATAACAACGCTGATGGAAACTTAAAAGGTGAACTGAGAACGGTTAAACTTCCTTTAACTGGAAATCTTGCGGTCTTTCAGAAATCAAGCAAACACTGGACTGACAACAATGGTGTTATCATGCTTAATAACAGGTAAGATTTTAATTTAAATATCTTAACAAAAACAAAAAAAGATTTAAAATAACCTTAATGAAATAAGTGTTATAACGCAATTCCAGTGTATTTAAGTTTTTGTGTGCATTAAGCATATTTTTTAGTTAAATTTAGTCAATGGTTTTTAGATCAAACAGCTCAGTTTTATTAAGAAGATTCCAATATATCCAAGTCTGTGTTTTTGAGTAAATGAAAAAGTCCTGTTAGTGCCTGACAGTTTGTTTTAAAGACTTTCTGTAGTTAACAACACAGTGCAATGGAGTAACTTGTTTCTACATGGAACAGGCAGTATATTGCTGAGAAAATGAAGCAATGTACAAAATGGTCTTTATATAGCCACCCACAACCAAACCATAAGCTCTACTCTTCAGCACAATGCAAACCCCAAAAAGGTCAACATAACTGAATATTAACCTCTTAACTGCCACCTTTTTTTGAATAGACATGGAAAGCAAGATTGGTCTCATTTTAAAGAAGACATATGGCAGATTTTTATCGAAGTGAAATAAATTAAGAAGAGAAACATGAAAAAAGTTCTAGAAGTTTGAGTTAATGGAAATGTACAATGTAAAAAAATAATTATTCATGTTTTATATAAATGTATATTTTCAAAACCTGTGCTACTCTAAAACTGCAGAAAAATCAAAGCCAAAAATCTGAACAAGTTGTGTTTCAAATTTGAGGTTGATATCTCAAAAAAAAAAATTGTTTAGGCGCAGTACCAAACGCTTCCACTAGGGCACAACCAGACTCCACTACTGCCCATATAAGGGCGCCTCCATTTACATATGTGTTTTGAGTGGTATGAACCATTATTTTCACAATTTTCATAAAATTTATGAAGTAAAGATCCTATTCAGAAGTAGTATGGACGTTTGGCAGATTTTGATATGAATTCAACATCTAAGAAACATACACGCATGCACGTTATTGCCACATCACAAATGGTGAATTTATTAATTTTTTTTCATATTATTTAAAACATTTTCAGACCTTTTTTTCTAAAACAACTGAATGGATGCATCTTTTGAATAGAAGTCTTGGCATGAAAACAAACTGAGGTTTCATGATTTTTCATGTTCATTGCTATTTCAAAATAAAGCTCTGAACACACTTTATGAATATGAAAATATTTGTTGCAAATTGATAAATTACGGCTCATGTGTCATTTATTTTGAAAATCGGTCGCAAAATATGGAAACTAGACATTGCAAGCTTTCAAGAAACGATATATAGTTTGTCAATATTACTTTTCTTAGGTATTATAGTTTTAAAAATTTAATGGCAAGCGTCCCACCTGTTGGACGTGACAGTTAAGTGGTTAACCATTAAAAACACAAAACAACCCAATTTCAACATTTACTCTCTGAGAAAATTAAGAACTAATACATTTCAGTTCATTCAGTTAGTTCCAACACAAATGGATTAAGTAATCATCAATTTTACATTGATTGAACACAATGCAATTAAGTTAGGACAAAATGTATAGCAATTCTGTTTGTTCATGATTATTTTTTCTTTTTGTCAGTTCTCATAATTCTCCCCCTAAACCATTTGGACGCAGTACAATTGAAAGAAGTTAGCCTCGGAGACACAGTGGTATTAAAGTGTAACATCCCTTTCTACAATGACATCCATTGGCTGAAGATGAGTGAGGGACAACCAATGGCTCTGATGGTCACAAGTCTAAAACATAATGGAGAACTGTCTGTTGTCTGGAACTATAATGAAAGTCGTTTCGAGGGTTTTATGGAGGAGCAGATGACTGTACTAAGAATTTTACAAATCTCCACTAGCGACCTTTCCACATACCACTGTGCAACATTATATCAAAAACACTTGGATTTTGACAAAGGAGTGCAACTATACAGTAAGCGAGTCCATTGGATTTCTTGAGAGATATATGTAGCATTATTATTATTAGTGTGCTTTTTTCCTGCTCACCATTTATATGTTGTTTTTAGCAAACCAACAAAGAACAGAAAAACCCTTTGATAGTGTAAAAGGTAAGAGAAATAGTGCTGCTTCTCTATATATTTGGAAACACTCATTTGCAGTCCTTTTACTGATATGTTTTTACATGAAATTAATATAGCATAAAATTGATTTTGTGAACAAAATTCTTTCCCAGCCCATCAAGATAAGCTCTTCTTTATGACTTACTTACTTTATTTCCTAAAAAACAGATTTGTCCGGAGGTCTTAATGGGCCTTCTCTGCATTACCAAGTGTTTGCAGCAGTATTGTGTTGTGGCCTACTGGGAATGCTACTGGCGGTTTTTGTGGTGCATATGAAGACAAGAACAAAAAAAGCCCCACAACATTGAAAAATAATTTCAAAGCCATTTATTATTATTATTATTATTATTATTTGTTTAGTTGATAAAAATATTACCTTGTAGATTTTTTTTCTTTCAAAGATTCCATGTTGTAATCTTGTAAAATTATCTTTGTCTGCTTTCACTTGCGAGCTTAATGTTCAGGATGGCCTCAATTCTTAATAAATCAACAACAAAAAAGGATGTAAGATATTTGGTCTTTATGTCTTCCTTATAACAGTTTCATGCATGTGGTGTTTTAAAGCTGCAGTCCGTGGCTTTTTTGGGGTTAAAAATGATTCAAAATACATATTTGAGAAAATACATAACCACCCAGTGTTCAAAACTATCTGATTGCCTTAGAGATTCGAGCATGTCTTTGTGTCATTTACGTCACATTGGTGCGCACAAAGAAGGAGTCTCGGCTAGCTATATGTGAGGATGTTGGAGGATATTAAATGCGTGTTGCATCTACGGTAGCCGTTATGTACCAAAAAGCTATATGACAGGATGTCCTCTAATAGCAGTTTGTCGAGTGTTCCTTCAGGTGAACAGGTTTATTTCAAACAAACAGCAACTTGACACAACAAACAAATGTTACAGTATGAATTACCGACTGTGAAAAATATGAACTATTGTAATAAGCAGTTATGCCTTCTTTATTCGTTACTCTTTATTCATTATATTTTCTGAAGTACGTGGATTGTTAGATATTATCATCAACTTTTAACTATAAATGTTCATCTGTCTATAAAATAAATTTTCAATTGCCCGTTTCATTTGCCAACCTCTTTGTTTCAAATTTAAATCATTGCAAAAACCATTTGATAAAAGTCTATAGTTTCCAAATATCTGAAGAGCGTGAATGTTTGGTTTGTGTGGTTTGGTTATTAAACAGTGGTTGATGAGGAGATGTAATAATCTCACATTTTTGAACATTATTACTTATTGAATATGAGATTATAGCCTTGACGGTTCCTGTTTAAAGCACCAATCCATGTAAGCCTATATTCCAAATCTTGTAGGGTTATTCAACCGGCAATAGTCAAAAGTATTAGTTTCAATACAAAAATGGTGTAGTACTTCGCTATTTCCAGGTTGTTGGCCTCTAGGAGCAATGTTAAAATCACCTTCCATAACAACTTTATCTGTCATATGAACAGCTTTCCACTCTGTCACTATAGCCTACCCAGTTTCTCTAGCACAATTCTGTTCACTTTGCTATGATATCTGTAATTGAAAGCACAATATGTTTTTTTGGTCACAATAGCTGCAATCACCTACGTGATCTCCTATGTGACTAATTTTCCTGTAAACCTAGCATCATAACACCTGCCGAATAATTGGTACCATGAGAATATAAAACATTATTCCCCACTGCTGTTTCATCACTGCTGTTACATCAAGATTTTCATCTGCTGTATCCGAATGTGTTTCCTGTAAAAACAAACAAACAAAAATAATAATAATAATAATAATTTGAAGTTCTTTACAAAATAAAAAAGTGTCTTACGCTTTGTACGATTTTTCAAACCTCTAACATTTAAAGAAGTAAACAAAACCAACATGGAGCTCTATAACAAATAAAGATAGAGCTTAATGAAAATGCTCTTGAATTAACAAAAGAACAGGAATGAGCAATTCTGTCCAAAGTATGGCTCAACCAAACCTGCAAATGTCGCAGTCAAAAACTTGGGCAATTTAATCATATCAATAAATCATTTTTTTTTTTTTTTTTTTACACCAATTTATTGGTAACAGCCCGTAATAACAGAAAAAACAACAACTTGGAAATATGTGCATCAAGGATGAACCGAAGCAGAATACTAAATCTCATTGGCATTAAAACCATGGTTAATTTTCGTAAGGGTTCAATCTCCATACTCCAGCACAGCAGGTGGCAGCGCGTGCACCTCTTCAGGTAAAGAAGTAAGCTACCTTGTTGTTAGCTTTTAGCTAGCAGTTTAGCTTAGTTTAGGAGCAGTTAAGACCACACCCATTGCAGCATTACAAGTAGAGTCATCAGAAATGCCATTATTTATAAGACGACAAAAATTGGCTATGGCATACTGGATAAATTTACAGGGACAAAAAGATAATCATCCTGTAAGGGAAGTCCTGTATGATTGTTGGGAAATATTAGGTGCAACAGGTAAAGGCTTTGCGTGGAAAATAAAAGGGTGGGCTAATGAACATGGTCTAGATACAAAATCATTTGCACCAATACTAGTAATATCCCCAATTCCACCTTGGATGCTACCTCAACCTGACATTGATATAAGTCTGCACAAGAACAGGAGGGAAATGGACAAAGTGGGTAGTATAAATACATATGTTAATGAGTATATTAAAAACTCACATTACTCATTTCTTCAAATATATACAGATGGTTCAAAGAGTATAGAGACTGGAAGGACAGGGACTGCTTTCTATGTTCCAGAGTTTAAGGTGAAGAAGTATGGAAGGATAACAGATGGCACATCAGTATATACAGCAGAGATGACAGCTATTTTAATGGCATTAGAGTGGGTTTATGAAGTTAGACCTGATAAGGTAATAATTTGCTCCGACTCAAAGTCAGTTCTTGAGAGTTTACAATCATTGGAAACAAAGAGAACTGATATTTTAACAGAAATCATGATCAGGTTATACAGTTTACGACAGGTGGGAATAATAATTCGATTTATTTGGGTTCCAGCACACATGGGTGTTCAAGGTAATGAAGAAGCAGACAAAATAGCCAAGGAATCATTAAAAATGGAAGAACCAAATATAAACATTTCACTTAGTAGAACAGAAGGAAAACATTTAATTTTAGAAGCGTGCAATAAGAAATGGCAGACAGTTTGGGACTCATGTCATACAGGTCGACACTATTATAAGGTCCAAAAGAACATCAAGCGAGGCAATACAGTCCACAATTTAAGCAGAAAAGAACAAGTAATTTTCACACATTTAAGAACAGGACACTCAAATCTAAATAATACGTTACACATTATAGGGAAACATAACACAGGTCTATGTGAAGTTTGTTCAGTAGAGGAGACAGTAGAACATATATTGATGAAATGTAAGGCTTATAGTAAAGAAAGGAGGATTCTCAAGGAAGAACTGAAAGCAATAGGATGCCAGGAATTCAATATAACCAAAGTATTAAATGATGGTCCAAATTCAGGGAAACAGATAAAGGCAATCATGAGGTTTATTAAGAATAGTGGGTTATATAATAGGATTTAGGAAATTTTAGTTCATTCTCTTCACACTCCATCACAGTAGGTGGCGGTATGCACCTTTAAAGTTGGTTCGCAACCCGCCATAAAACCAAAAGAAGAAGAAGAAGAAGAAGCTTAGTTTAGCTTTTTAGTTTTAGTTGTTAGTTGTTGTTTCTTTTACTATCTATGGTTGTTAGCTATCCGTGCGAGTTATTTGATTGGTGGGTATTTGTAAAACAAAAATTTTATTTAGAAAAAAGTAATTTTAAATCGCTATATTAAAGATTCCGTGGTTTGGTTTAACGATCGTTTTCATCACTCTGCATACAAAACTGTAGCCTGGTTCAACCAGACTCTAGTACATTTCATTTGTACATAGAGTTGTACATAGAAGTACTGAAGTAAGATCTGGAAACCGGGCAGGTGTGTAAAGTTTGTATACGGAGGTGCTATTGTTTAAACATTTCCATGCTTGCATTTGTCATCTAGCTAACGTTAAACATATTCTGCACCAATAACCACTAATAAAATAATAGGCCTTTTAAATATTTATGTTTAACTGTGCCTTAAAAATCAATTTATTAAAGCAAGAATAAATATATACAATATATAAAATAAATAAAAAATAGATAAATAAATTACTATATATATATATATATATATATATATATATATATATATATATATATATATATATATATATATATATATATATATATATATAAATAAATAAAGCAATTTCAAAGCAACTTTATTTTTGCTAACTTTTATATTTACAATTTATATGATACTTTATGTTATAATTTTATACTATTTATTAATAACTATTTATTAGTTATTAAGGTAGATAAATTATATTAATATTTGCTTTCACTAATCTAATCTCTGACTTAAAAAGTAAGTTTTAATAATCATAAAAACTTAGGCATGATGTTGAAACTCTGTGAGACACAAATGATTGACTGGATTGACTTTTCTCAGTTCATCACCCTTTATGTTGTTAAATAAATTGCATTCTTTTATCTAAATTAAGTCTTATTCTTATTTTCTCTCGTAAATGCTCCAGATTAAGAATCAAACTAGGATGCCATTTTGTCATATACCAGCCATGAACCCATCATGGATCCACGGTTATTGTCTTCTATTACTCTTTGGTAAGATGCCAACTTCTATTCTTTTGGGAAATAATATATTGTGATTTGTCTTGTTGATAACTTTTTAACTAAGCAAAGTGGTCTTTCCACACATATAGCTGCTTATTGAGCTCTGTTGAACTTTGTTGCATTGCATCATCAATGGCTACTATCGTTTATCACTTTGTCGTTGCAAAAGCCTATCACTTCCCAACACATTATAGTGTTTTAATTAGTTTCTATTTAAATTAGCTTTTTATGTTTCTGATAATGAAATATGTCAATCTATTTTTTTTCTGTCTTCCCTACTAGCTTTATTTGGAATTCTGTGTGAAGAAGTCCCTGATGCAGTGAAAGTTAGGGATACTGCGATCATCCCTTGTAACGAGACATGTAATGGCAAACTTTTATGGGTATTAAAAACAAAAAATGAAAATTTGGATGTCTTGAAATGTGAGCAAGGGACTTGCACAGAAGGAGATGGCTTTAAGAACAGAGTAAGCATCTCTGAAAACTCCGGAAACCCCTCTCTAAAACTGGATCCTGTTCTGTACAATGATGAAGGCTGGTACATGGTCTCTTGTGATTCAAATTTTCTTTGTAAATTTCACCTGGAAGTGTTTGGTAAGTTCTGTCTTCATTAGTTAAGCATGGTATAATAATTTCAAAGTTTACCATCCTTGTTTGCTTACCACTGCTTAGTGTGATATTATCCTTTGTTTTGTCTTTTTACTGTTTAGTCCCCACTACTGTGAATGCCACAATCAGAAGCAATGTCACACTACCCTGCTACGCGCGTACAGAGAAACGGATCGCTGATGATGCTGTGAACGTCTTATGGAAAAAAGATGACCAAACTGTGTTACAAATTCAAAAAGGAATTACAAAACATGGTTCAAGTTTTACAGACAGGGCATCGGTTTCACCACATCATTATAAGATCGGAGATCTGTCGCTTACCATATCCTGGGTCACCACGGCAGATAAGGGATTATATCGATGCTATTACAATACAGAAGAGGAACATGGGCACCCTGGCGCTGTCACTCTTGATGTTATAGGTTGTTGAATGTTAATTTTTTTTTCAGTGTTTCTTTTTCTACAAAAAAGAAAGGCTTATTTTACTAAAATGTGCTATTTTTTTCTTCTTCAGCTCATCAAAAGGTCTGTGCAAAGAAGTTTGGCGACAATCTCACCCTTGACCTGTTCGGCTCAGACCCTGTGACGGTAACTTTCACGGGTTCCACTGAGACCCGGGTTTGCAATGTGAGCGGAGACCATGCTGAGTGTTCACCTGAATACACTAACAGAGTATCAGTCGTGAATAACTCCCTTGTGCTGGGCATGTTGACAACTTCTGATAGAGGGACGTTTACTGTGAAAGACAAAATGGGTGAAGTCATTAGTATCAACACTGTCACTGTGGAGGGTAAGTTTTAAATTAAGTTTTATAAAAAAAAAACAGATTCAATGAAAAATTTGCTAAGATTTTTGCATTCTCTTTTCTGTCGTCCACAGGTGTGACCCAGAGACATAACTACGTAGCTCTGTCTGTACAGACTGGGTTTGTTCTCATTTGCATTTGTCTGTTAATTTGGGATTATAGAAAGTCACAAGCAAATGCAAGTGAGCCTACTGGGGTTACAGAGCTGCTCAGAGAGCCTGCATTCATCGGATTGTCACAACAAGAAACAAGCCAAAATATTCCAGAGGAGTCTGACGTTACTGAACACACACCTGTAGAGGAGACCATGCCTATGATGGTGACCCTTATGATGGAGAAGCAGGACAACACTGAAGAGGAGGAATCTATATTACCTCTGGATTAAGACTAGGAGAAACAATGTAGGATACTTTAAGGAAAAAAGTTTAGTCCAGCTATACTGTGCAATGAGAAAGATGGCATTATTTTTAGGGTACTCTTGGGGTAATTGCATAACTGTGCCATTGAACAATGTGAGAAACACAAAGAGAAAGGAATTATAGTTTTAAAGCTTAGGAATGCTTAATTCAGGGAAAACATGAACTGCCTTCAAGACATTTGCTGCACCACTGAAATGTTTGGGATCTCATATCAACCCGATCTCACGACCAAGTCGTACGAATTCGACGAATGATTAAAAAGTGGCTAATTCGTAACAATTCATACGACCTCACTCGTACGAATTAGTACGATTTTGCTAAATCGTACATATTTTACGAATTGGCCAATTTGTATGAATTCGTACGAATGACCTACCCCTTACCCCGCCCCTTAACCTAACCGTCACGTGGGTTTAGACAAATCGTACAAATTTGTACGAGTGAGGTCGTACGAATTAGTACGAATTAAACATTTTTTACTCATTCGTCGTATTCGTACGAATTGGGCGTGAGATAGTGTTGATATATATATATATATATATATATATATATATATATATATTCAAAAGTACTGTACTCTTCTTATTTCTTTGTGTAAAACATTTTTAAAGGTACTTAAATGGTAATAGAAACCATAGGGTGCATGATTTTAGTTTTTTGAAGTAGCTTCCAGTTAGCCACAGAATGTACTTTACAAGTCTTTTCCCGATAAGCTTATGCGGCTGACAGACATCTGAAGTCATTACAGTTGAGCCAGACATGCTGGAACTGCACAATTATTCTTGCCATGATTGCACTAACTTCCAAATGTCAGATGTGCTTTCACTGGATTACTATGCACTTTTTCTTATTGCGCTTTGAAACATTGCACTTTTTCTAATACTCTAAATTTTCTATTTAATAGTGAAGTTACTTTAATAGTTTAAGTTGAATGTCTTCGTTATTAGTTAACCTTTGTGGCCTGAATTCACGACTGATCATACAGAAGATGAACATGTATTCAACTTTTTTAAACAAAATTTTTAACTTTTTGCAAGGTTTTTTTTAATAAAAGAATTGAACTATTTGATATTATTTCAGTTATTATCTCTTATGACTTAAGTCCCAACAAACGCACACAAGCTTAAAAATGTGTACTTGTTCATGTGTGACATAAAAATTTAGGACTCTACTTAATTAAATTTATTACTACTGTTTCCAACATTATCGAAACTGAAATGAAACCTAGTATAGGTGTTATGTCATAAAAAATGAAAATCAAATGATTTTAGATTCTGAAATGTAATAAATAAATTAGATATGATGTAATAAATAAATGTTTGACCTGCTTTGCATATCTATTGTAATTAACCTATGGATTACAGCTACAACAATTATACATGATCAAAAATCCCCATAACCGCTTATTACTATATATATATATATATATATATATATATGTATATATATATATATATATATATATATATATATAAAGTAGACATTGTTTTAGGTCAAATCACAGGTTTTTAGCTTTTGTGTTCTTATGGTCTATAGGGCTAGCATTTGTGTACTACATGACAATGTGAATGATCTAATACATTCAGACCAGGAGCAATGAGATTATAACACAAACAGTGTTTTCATATAGGTTAAGAGAAAAAATACAGGTGAGACCACATTTTTGTTTTCATCTGTCTGTGCAGGTTACAGTGAGTGTGATGTCATGTGACATGCACATCTGTGCACGTTTAGTCACTAAGAACCCCAAATCCTTAACTCAAATGACCACAAATACTTCCAGAATCCTGGTGGTGAACTTAAAAATATATGAATAACAAAACCACAACTAATGCTTCCCAATACCCTACTGATAAACACAGCTGGATTAGTGTTGGACTCTAATTGGTTGACCTAGACCATCCAGCTCAATAAAAGACTGGAGATCTACTGTACTGTACATGACAGAGCAAATCACTGCTGGAGTGACAAACAGGTGGGTGCCAGCAAGTAAATTAAAAAATGATTTGAATGTCAAATTCAGACTGTGTAATTTTAAATGTACCGTTCAATGATATTTTTCAGATTGTAATATGAAGAACTTTGTTGTCATCTTTATGGTACTGGCCATAATGGCTGAGGTGAGTACATTGATTCATTCTTCTTTTGGTCATTCATGACTTATCAATTCATCCAAACATGCTTTAATCGCTCTGATACTTTCTTCTCTTTTAGATCACCACAGCCAAGGTAAGATCATTCATCTCATCAGGATTATCTTGTGTTAAGTTGGTTAATATTGATGCTTTAAGCTATGCATCTTTTTAGAAGCTGCGTCTGATCAACGGTCTGAATGGTGGTCTGGTTACTGGTGTAAATGGAGTTAACCCTCAACTGGTGGGTGGTGTGAATCCACCCATATTTTCTGGTGGTGCTGCTGTTATAGGACAGCCTCCGTTTACACAAGTAGGAACTGATGATTTACCACTTAAGTGCGTTGTATACCCCAATGGGATAATGTGCAGGTGATCAAACTCTTTCGTATCTGACAGTTTCTCCCTGGAGCTGCTCTTCCTCCATATGTGCTTCAGCAGCCACCTGTGGCCGCAGTTCCCTATGCCCCACCCAACATGGGACCTCAGTTGGCGTATCCTTTCGCTCCCTCTAACGGGGTATTCATTCATGTTCATTCACAATGTTTATGTGTTACAATGTACGTTTATTTCCAATCTAATCTGAGATGTTGTGTTTCGACCATGTTCTGATAAACAGGGACTGCCGTATTACATTGGTGGGCCCCAGAATCAACCAGGGCTATTTCCTCCTCAGCAGCAAGTTGCGGTAAACAAATCGTCTAGTTGCTAGTACTATGCTGATGCTAAAAATTCAAAGCATGGACTACAAATTATGTTTCTGGAACTGTAGGCTGGACAAGGCCCTGTTGGAAACAATCAAGCTGCAGGCCCAATACAACCAGCAGGTTCACTGACTAGATTTAAGGTAAGTTTTGTCCTGCAATTTCTCCATCATAGCATCAACCCACCGTCCATCATCAAGTATTTCCGATTTCAATCTTAAGAAGGAATGATTGCATTTTTTTTCTTAATGAAACATACAGGAAAAAATCTTCTTTCTCAAAACCCTTGTTTTTTAGGCACTTTTAATTATTCTCCTGACTTGAGCAAATAAAACACCCCAAATGCACATTTAATGTAACTGTTATTACACTTTATCTCTTTGTATATGCTAATTTCAATTACAGTACATATCTTTAAAGGCTGTTTTCTCAAAATTATTATTATTTTTTTTCATGCACGATAAGCTAGAAGTCTCCTTTTTAGGAGCAATTACACCAAACTTTACAGTTTTATTCCTATAATATATTCTGTAGGTATTCATTGTTAATATATAATTTAATATATAATTTATAATTTTATATAATTTAAAAAGCGATATCCAAAATTTCAAATAACTTTAATATAGCAAAATGAAACATGAATTCAGATTTCTGTGCTGTTATGCAATTTGCTGCATATTTATGTAGATGGTGGCTTTGTACAACATTTTTGAAAACTTGTAATACAAACCAACTGTCTTAATCTACTGTGTTTAATCAACTGGGAGAAGCATGTTGATGACCATTATTTAGATTTTTTTTTTCCCAAGTCAAATAATTTCTGTTCTAAAACTTTATGCAGCATTCAAAAGGCTGAATTCCTGTCATCCACCTTTCTAATTGTTAAATGATTCTTCATTTTCTCAGCGCTCCTTCCTCAGAAGGACCACAAGACCCCCTGTTTCAGTCACCCAGGTATGTTGAAAAAAAAAAATCTGAAATCTAATGGGTGGTACATTCTAATAAAATTCTGACTTTATCGTCTGCATACAGATCCCAGCTCAGGTCAGCCCAACTGTGTCTGGAAATTTAGGTGAAAGATGTGTTTGAATCGCTGAGGTGTGTTTTACATGCTTTGTCAGACATATATTTTAATAAACATTAATTATTACCTTTGCTGAGAAGCTGTTTGTTTCTTTTCACAGATAATTTCAAGATACCTCCTCTTCTTTTCTACATTAAATGTCATTTACTATTTACAATATTACATAATCATTGCTGATAAGAAAAATGTTTTCCTTATTAAGCCATTCTAATTGTCTAACCCTTTGCTTTTTACTGACAAATTATTAGCATGTGTAAAAATGTTTATACCTAATACTTAATAAAAGTCAGTTTGTAGCAACTGTGAATTTGTTCTCTTTAGGTTTTTTACTCTCTTAAAAATATGATTGTTTAGTTACCACGCTGAGATCGTTTGTGTTATATTGCCATCTACTGTTTTCCTGAAGTTATTGTAAACATTTTAAAGGGGAAAAAAACATCACACAGTTAATACTATCATAATGATTATGATCATCATCACTGTTTAAAAAAAAGAAAAAAGATTGAATCCAATCAATTTTCTTTGTTTTTGTATTCTCAGTCACTAAATTGTCTCAGTTCCTCACAAAGCAAACATATCTCCATTAAGGAGGTGTATTCGTTTTGTCAGTCTCTGGAAAAAAAAATCTCATTTCTGATGTGTGCACTGACTAGACTAAAGAAAACCATAACAATTATTATGGTTCAGACTAAAAGCATGCTGAAATGTGGTTGTTTCAGAAGATATTTTATTACCACAAAATAGCATCAGGACTTATACAAATTGAGAACTCTTCAAATGTTTTACAGACATAATAAAGACAGTAAGCTGCTTAGACTTGTTGGTATTTGATCATAATAATAAATTTTGGGGTCAGTATCAACAACTTACAGTACACACACACCCACACATATAGATTCAGTATACCTCAAAATGAATACAAACAGTGAAATGCAAACCAAGGCTATTATGCAAACCTTCAATAATTATTTATATTAAATGACTCAAATATACTTTAGATTTAATATCACTTTATTAATCAACATCTTTGCTGCTGACCTTCGATAATCCAATTTAACAATACCGATAAGCAAAAATGACTTTAGATAAACATCACATTTTGTGTTTTGTAAAATCAACAGCATTTGTGTTTTGTTTGTTTGGACTGTGCCCTCTACTCTTCAGGCGTGTATTTGCATTTTCTTCGTCTCCAATTTCCCCAAAGCTATTTATTCCACTTTTAGTGTGAAATGGCCTTCGCATTTGCCAAAATTATAACTTTTTTTTTGTTATAACCCCCCCCCCCAAAAAAAAAGGACTGGTGTGAAAAAAGTAATGCAAAAGTAATGACACATTACTTTCCATAGTAACTAAGTAACGCATTAAGTCTTTTATATAAATGTATATAAAAAATACAATATATCTTATATATCTAAATATATCTTTTAGAGTATCTATTATTGCAATACTGTAGCATATTAATTTTAAAAGTAACTTTCCCCAATACTGAATTTATGTATGTATGTGTGTATGTATTAATCCATTTCTGCATATTAGAATGATTTCTGAATGATCATGTGACACTGAAGACTAGGTTGATGGCTGCTGACAATTCATCATTGCTATCACAAAAATGATTCCTCTTTTAAAGTAGAAAATTGTTAAATATTAAAACTGGAATGTTGCCATTTTACTGTATTTGTTAATCACATAAATACAGCATTGGTGAGCATGAGACTTTCAAAAATATTATCGACCCCAAACGTTTGAACGATTGTGTACATCATACCTCAGCTTTCTTATTTCCTTGCTACTCATTTAAATAAGCAAATGCTACTTGATTGCATTATATCACATCTTTCAAAAAATCTTACAAACAGTAGTGTGTGTGTAAATAGGACTGTGAATTAGAGTTACAAACTTACAAATCTAGAGTCTAAAATAGATACTAAGTAGTGTTTTTTGATAATCGTTGATTGTATTATAACGCCATCTACTTGACACTTAAGGTTACTGCGCACTTTAGAAAGGAAAAAGGTCACTAACATTTCCGTCTAGTTCTTCTGTCTGGAATACTCAGCCCCTAAAACATGTAATTAGGGAGTGGTGATGACCACACTAATTGCTATAATTATTGTTTTGAAGAGAATGATTTAATCTGTTCGTCTTGTTTTTTCTTTCTCAGTCAGAAACATAATTGGTCTCCTTACCTCACTCACAGAGCAAACAGCTCCTCATCCTGCCTGCTTATTAGTCTGTGAATCTGACAACACTCAGTCCTGGACTCGGGCCTCTGTTTGATATGTTAAGTATTAAATGTGTTTAATGACTTACTATAATGATAGACTTCTTATTTCATCAAAACATACTGCACTAACAGACATACTCTCACCCAGACAATTGATGAAAACCATTAGCAGTGTGTGTTTGACCATTGACCATAATGATATATGTATATATATATGACGTGTGTTATAGACAAATTGAGAAACATGACACACTGCATGTGTCACAAATACAGCAACCTGATATTATAAGAGGGCAAGAACCACTTTAAAAGCAAACAGGGGAGATAAGACAATAATAGTTTGCACTTCTGCTCTGCCATGAATGTAGGCCTACTTTTATTTTCTATAATATTGTGTATTTACTGACTGTTTTATCAGAAGAATTTAACATTTTATTTCCGTGTCCCTGTTTTCTTCCGTATTTGTTCATTGACATTGATTTTTCATCCACAGCTTACCAAGATGAAGTTTCAGGCCATCTTTTCCATGGCTGGTCTTCTCAGCATTTGCACTTGTGCCCCTGTAAGTGTACATTTATCAATAATAAAATTAATAAATAAATGAATGTTTTCAGTTTGAACCTAAAGTAACAAAACGGTTTGTATTTCACAGATCTACCAGCCACAAATTGGAATAATTGCAAGTAACAGTAATGAGGTATGTATCTTATATATTTTTTTGTATAAATTATTTATTAAATGTTACATATTAAATTACACTTTAATTTAAGTTTTAAGTTAAACACTTTACACTTTAAGTTTAGAGTCAGTAAGATTTTTGAAAGTTTCTTCTACTCACCAAGGCTGCATTTACTTGATCAAAACACAGTACAAAACTATAATATTGTAAAATATTGATACATTTTTTCAGGATTCATCGATGAATAGAAACTTCAAAAGAACAGCACTTATTTGAAATAGAAATATTTTGTAACATCCTACAAGTCTTTACTGAATAAAATCCAAAATATAGCTACATTTCCGAAAAAAAAAAAAAATATATATATATATATATATATATATATATATATATATATATATATATATATATATTTATTAAAAAGCTGACTGATCTCAAACTTTTGAACAAGAGTGTGTTACACTTTATTTTAAAGTGACGTTGTTAGTGTAATTGCAAATATAAGTACTGCTTAACATTATTTAACTATACTTACTATAAGTTTAAGGTTAGGGTTGGCTTTGGTTTAGGTTTAGTTGCATGTAATTATGCATAATTTACTGTTACTATTACATTTATTGTTTGAAACGTGTAAGTACGTCACCTTAAAATAAAGTTTTATCTTTTTGTTTTCTGTCACGATTAATTGTTAATCGTTGCTTCCTTGTAGGTTTTGCGTATCAATGGACTCACTCTGGCAAGTTTGGGTTTGGGTCAAGCACAGGTAAATCAGCATTCAGTCTAAGCAAAGTATTTTTAACAAGTAGATTTGTTTTTTGGGAAACACCTGTAAGTTTATTCTAAATGATAGCGCTCATAAGGAGCTCATTTGACTCTGAACAGAATCCTCCTGCGCTCTGCTTTCATTCTCTTTAGGGTACTCCGTTTTTCTCCCCCTACCTGATCCAGCAGCAGCCCCCAGTGCTGAACTTTAACCCTGCGATGCAGGGATTCTTTCCCCCTCAAATAAACCCGCTGAACCCAGCACAGTTGCCTCCGTTGCAGCAGGAGCAGCCTATACCTGGCTTCGGTCCCAATAACGGCATACCAGCCCAGAACCCTCCTCCGGTACTGACGGACTTCAGAGGAACATCACACACACTAACTTTTACTGAACATAGATGTTGATTTAACTTGTTGATGTAGCTTATTATCACATTTGTTTTGGAGAGTAAGCCAAATTTTGTTTCTAGGGCTTTCCATTCTTCCTTACGAATCTATATCCTCTGAGAAACACCCCTGTAAGGCTGATACCCAACCAGAACACCGGGCCAAATATTCAAGGCCAGGCTACGATGCAACCAGTGCAACCAATGCAACCAGTGCAACCAATTCAACCAATACAGGTATTGCAAAGACTTATCATTTCCTCCTCCTTTTTAATTGATAATTTAAACTAAAAAAAGAATAAATTAAGTATATTTCCTCTACAAAGAAATTACAGAACATGTTTGTTTTGTTTTACATACCCCCCATTTCTCTAATGTAATCTCACATTACATTAAGTTTCATTACTCTAATGTAATCTCAAGGGCCTTTGATTTTTGTTTTCTTCTCAGACAATCTTAAAGACAAATTTTCGCATGTTTCAGAACAGGGTGAAGGCAGTAGACCCGATAGTAACGTCTGCTCCTGATTACCGTGGTGATCGGCCCGGTCCTGGAACTGTAGAGGTAATGCAAGAGTATAAACTTGCATCTTTTTTCACAAGTTTTCTTTGGCTTAAACATGCTGTTATTAACCAAACATGACTGGGCAGAATAAATGCTGTAAAATCTGTAGACACATTAGTTTGTTTATTAACCAGTTCTGTCTCTGACAGGGGCATCCTGGCTTCCCACTGTTTGAGCCATAGGCTCAGAAGACTTCATTAATAAATAGGTATTAAAAAGTTTTATAATGGGATATCATACCTATGAATTTATCAGAATGTAAATTTTTTGTTTGGTTTTCCAGATATCCCACCATGGAGATCCCTCACAGGAGGCATTTTTGTTCAATTGAAATATCCAAATGTTACTAAATAAATAAATAAATGATGCTCTGTTTATTTTGTCTGTAATGTTTTTTTTTTGTACTCCCGTTAAAACTGGTGCTTGCATGTAATAACAATTAAGAAGAAACTTAGTCATTCACTTTAGTGACAAAATTATAGCAGTGTGTGTTTATTTTAAGGTGTCCATGTTGCAGTGTAATTATACATTTAGGTACTGAGTAAAAATAATGAACTACATGGACCCCATATTTCTTTATTATATGACTAAACAAAAGGAAGCTGGAGCACTGCTGGTGTCCCTTGTATCGTCTGGTGCTCTTGGAAGGGTTGAAAGTTCATACAAATTGGAAAGAAATCCTAAGGGTAATTTTCAACCTAAGGGGACTTTTTCTTGCGGTTACTGAAATTATTATGAGAATATGGTTAAATCTGATACATTTATCGATGTTTCCAGTAACAAGACTTACACTGTTAACAGTTTTATAAATTGCAATAGGCTACCACCCATGTTGTTTATCAATTAGAGTGCAATTGTGGCTGTTTTTATATAGGCTAGGCCTTACTAAAAGCAGATTAAGAGACAGGGTAGCTGAGCATAGGTATGCCATCCGGACTGGAAATATGAATTATCCAATGGCCAAAAACTATATGGACGCTAAACATGGAAGGGATTCGACCTTACGAGTAGTGAGCACATAATCAAACGCCTACAGAGACATATTGGATCTATTCTTGAGGGCCACTAGTCATCCAGGTCTCAATAAAGATTTTGGCCTTTCACCTTTTTTGTAATTGTTGTGCTTCAATGGGTACAGTGTTTTGACTAGTTTTTGAATGCGATGCCATTTCCTGTCAATGTTTTGACTTTGACATTAGAATTATGGGTAACTAGCCTTTTCATATTTAATGACATTTGTTACATGTTGTGTGGAGATGTTTGTAGTGGTGTCAATATTTTTCTACTTCGAGCTTTGTACTTGTATGATTTTACTTCTGTCATTAGACATTACCTGAACTATTGCCTCTAGTGGCCAAAACTTGTGTTGCGAGTGCCAGAGTGTCACACCTGAATCCAATGCAACCATAAGTATTGCTTGATTTTGAATGTTTGTTACCAACACCCGGTGATGAAGGCCAGTTGGTGTTTTTTAATGGTTTAGCCCTCGATCATACGATAAAGGCCTTTTTACTTTCGTAACCCTGAGTGTCTGGACTTGGATTTGGAAAATACTGAAAAAAAGACACCGACATCTTGGATGCCCTTGAGGTAAGCTGAAACATATAAACAAATAATTTCAAAGTGAACTATCCCTTTAATATAGGGTTTGGGTTAGGATTAGGTTGTGGAACACAGGCAGGCAAACAGAGAAAGCAAAACATCATGAAAACAGAGCACACACATTACGTTCATGCTACAAGTTTTAATGAACAGATTCTCAAAATTATTTAAGAAGAAAATCCAGCAAACTAAGAGTGAACAACCACCAAGAGACATTAATGAGCAATAAAATAATAACAAAAATCTATTCCATTCTACGCTGAGTTATATAATAGCTGGATGTCCACCTGTGGAAAAAGAAAAAGTTATTTAAAGCCAATCAAATTAATTTTATTTATTGTAGGTACAGCAATCTGTCCTACCAGTGTGATTATTGTGCATGGTCATGTCCTAGTTTGCCCCATGGTCACTTTCAGACTCCGCCTGGAGAATCAGAATAAAAGGCAATGTTGTATAAATCAACAAGACAATATAAAATGTCTTCTCAAAGAATTCAAATCCGATCACTTTTAACTTGAGGACAAAATACTGACCTTCATGAATGCAGGGAGCTGCAAAGACACAGGGCATTTAAAAAGATCAAGAACAATTTGATACAAGAAAGAGAATAGCCTACTGTTAGCTTGAAAAATTGTTCTGGCAGGTATTTATAATGTATAATGTAATGTGATATATGTTCCTGATTACTTACAAGCTGTGTAATGCCATATTCAAATGAGATTCTTTGCTGTGGGGGAACACATATACATTAAAATGTTACATTTAAAAAAAAAACAACATCATTTAGTCCAAGATATGCAATGCAATTATTGTTTGCGACTGACCGTTGCAGTTGGGTTGTAGATGAGCTTCACATAAGGCTGTTAGATAGAAACAGTTTGATTTGGGAACTTGTGCATTTAAATGTACTTTTACTCATACGTTATATTTATTTATTTGATATATTCTCCTCATAAAGCCTATTATAAAGTTTAATGGATGTTTGTTATAGTGCTTTTACCTGAGGGCCATAGGAGGAGAAACCATGACCAAACTAAAAGACAATAATGCAATTAATTATTACACAACAAATCACATTGAACTTATTTCTTAATAATAATACAAAAATTGTATAGGCTAAACAACAACAACAAAAACAACAACAACAACAACTTTACCCCCAGTTCCTGAGGTCTTTTCACTCCATCCTGTAATTTAGCCAGAAATGGTATGCATTATTTTAACATGAAACATACTGTACTATAAATTAAATCTAAAAATTATTACCTTTTTTGGTGGCAGCATCTGCCCTCTACCCTGGAAGAAGAATGTTTTTGATGTGAATATCATTCATCTTATTGTAATATGTTGTGAATGGAAAATGAATGGCAGTGTGTACAGCTCCAATCACTCACTTTTGGTAAGAGGAAGACATTCTCTCCCTGGAAACAAATGCAAAAATGAATTTGGATTGTATATATTTTATTGCGTTTTCATATCTTGAAATATACATAAGGTTGGTTGAAAATGTCAATTTTCCCTTTTTAGTGGCATTACCTCCTTTAGATGGAAAGCACTAACATTCTGTTGAAGGGGAGAACATATTATTTTTTTTCATTATTTATGCATTTTGATATATTCAGAAAGTTACTTGATTGCAACATTTTAAAGTACAAAACAGCAACACAAAGCATTTCACTCACCTGCACAGTGACATTGTCAGCCTATATGTTCATCCAAGTGGATAAAAAAATAATAATTAAACATTAATCAGAGACTTTAAATGCATTTCCATTTCATGTCTGTAGGTAAGTTATCATATTACCTTGAAGATTGGAATGAACTGCCGGTTGTCCTAGAACATTTAGGAAAGTGAACTCATAAATCCATACAGTTTCATTAACAACTGAACATAAAGCTGTTTAATCCATGGATAAATTTGAAGAGCACATTTGAAGAGCACATAAACATATGAGCCTACCATCATGTTGGGACTTAGGGATCTTCCAAAGAGTGGATTCATTTGATTCTCTCTACCTCCACCAACTGGAGCTTGAGTTGGCTGAAGGGTTTTTTACAACATAATCAATTAGTTTTTATATTTCAGCACACTTGCTGTTTCATTCTAAGTTCTATAAAAACATTTAATTCAATCCAATTTGCTCCAGGATGAGGGCGAATATGGCAAATATTTAAACTCTGAGATTTTCATGTCTTAAAGACAGGTTTCTGCTAAATAAAATCATTATTTTGATACAAAGTGACAATAGAACTAAATCTGAAGTCAAACTTACTTTGTAAGTTGGTCTACCAGCTCTTCCATTCATCTGTGGTTTTCCAGTTCCCCCCCATCTATGCCACTGTCCGCTCTTCTGTGTTCCCTGGGTCAAACCGGACCCTGGTCTAGTCAACTCAGACTCATTACCCTATTCAGCAGAAGATACAAATAATGCTTATTGTACTGCTTAATGATTGCAAAACGTGCAAAAAATATTGAAAATGTTGCCCACCCTGCCTCCTCCATCTTGACTAGGGAAGGCTGGATCTTGTCCAAGTGGAGATCCATTAGATGGATTTTGTGCCTGTTGCTCAGGTTTATTTGGATACAATGTGCCCATCGGATCTGGCTGTAAATAAAGTGTCAGTGTGACATTTTGAAGTTCAACCGAATGATTTTAGTCATGCACAATTTGAATCTAAATTACAACAAAAACATGCAAAAGCTGGACATCCAAAGTTCTGCTTCCATGTCTGTTTTGAGTTCTGCCCACTGGCTGAGGCACTTTTCCTCGTCCATTTACTGGCCCTGGGAAATCTGTCTCTCCATTCACTGAGTAGAGTAGCCTACACTTGATCCCACTTGATCCCCAGGCCGTCACTCCCCAACCCTGATGAAACGTCGAACAGAAAATTTTGTTCTGCATTGCAAAATGAGGTGGATATGTTAGTATGGTGTAGTTATTGGGTTGTTTACACCATACTAACATATCCACCTCATTTTGCAATGGGGAACAAACTATTTTCTGTTCGACTTACGTTTCATCAGGGTTGGGGAGTAACGGAATACATGTAACGGCGTTATGTAATCAGGATACAAAAATCCAGTAGACTAACTGTAATTCGTTAAAGTTACATCAAAAAACGTAGTAATCAGATTATAGTTACTTTTTGAAAAGGGGGATACTTTAAGGATTACAATGGTTTCATTTAAAACTAAATAAATTTGTATTTTGGCATAATAACACTATATTAATGACACGAGTCACGTGTGCCACCCGCTTGTGTGGTGACGCGTAACGTAACAGCTCTCGAAAACATCTCCTCACACACCGATTGAATCACTCACTGCTGCTAGAAATGATGCTGCCCACGGGTAAAAATGCTTTAATTTCTTGGAAATTCCGCTGCTACTTTGTTTTTAAAGAGGAAAAATCCAACAACATGGTTTATGTAGCGTTGTAGCGTTTGTGCCTTGTTGTTAGCTTATGCAGCGTTGTTAGCTTATGTACGAACTGCTTTAAAATTAAGTGGTTTGTATGATCGCAGTTCAAGTTGTAAGTTTTCTAGCGATGCTGGAATCTGTTGAAATTAAGAGGGTAGCTTTTTTAGTACCTAAAATGTCCTTTCATAATCTCTTCGTTCTCAGTCTCACTTAATGAGATGTTCACTGCTAACGTAAGGAAACTACTGCCAACGGACCAAGTTCAGTCAGGCAAAGAAAGATCACGGCATTAGTCAACAGTTTATTTCCTATTTTTTTTTTTAAAAACTAATATGTTGATTGTGTAGAATTTTTAAATGTTTTGATTTTATTATTTCCTTGTAGCCTACATACAGGGGCGTGTCTAGAGCATTTTTAGTGGGGGGGCCATGCTGGGGCACTGCCTCCAAATGGGGTGGCCACCAGTGACCAAAAAAAAAAGAAGCTAAATTCTACAGTATTACGTAAATCCTATTGATTGTATTATTTTTTTAACTTGAATAAAGTTACTTGTAAACAAATGTAGTAATAAAGCACATTTTTGATTAATTTAGTTTTTTGTCATCCCTCTATATATCCATTAAGTTCAATTTGAGAGCCAGTGTTTATTATTTTTAGTGTTTTTATAAAACTAACAAGTTTATAAAATAAAGCAATTTTAATAGTGAGCAATTTTAAAACCCCAGAAGCAGAAACAAGGTCAACTTCTTTCTTTTAATTAGTTGTGCCATTACAATATACAGTAGTTTTATTCACAATCTCTTTCAAATAATAATAATAATAAAAAAATCCCCCCCCCCCCCCCCCCCACTGTAATAATTCAAATGGTTTGGCCAACACGTGTTTCATTCAACATTTCTTTCAGATTTACAAAAAAGCTGAGTAACACAGAGTTAAAGTTTTACCACTGTAACAGTTATGAAAACACCACAGTTTAAAAATAAAATATGGAACCATTACATTGTGCTCTGCCATATATTAAAGAACACTCTAGGCTAATTTAGAAACAATAAAAATAGTAGCAGAAATAGAGGAAAACAGACGAAAAAGAAACAAGGCAGACCTCAAACTAAAACAGCTTGATTCTTCTGTTTCGGGCATGGGCATTCGATTAAATTTTCTTAGTCGATCGTCGGAAGAATTAACGATCGACTATCAATTAATCATTAATATTTTTATATTCAAATTTATTATATTTCACTTTTTATAAATTAAAAATGCAATGAAAATACAAAAATAAAGCGTGTTTTTCCTCGATTAGATCTTTATTACAAGATGATCAACTTGTGGCAGTTAAACTGGGCGTTTGGTTAGGCTAAATTTGAAGATATGCACGTCGGTGCTCTAAGGCAACTGAACATGCAGCTGCGAGTTGGCCCTCGTGAGACCCTCGTTTGTTCCAAAATAATAAATAATAATAAAAAATAACTTAACCAAAAACATAATAACATTTAGATCTGACAGGTTTTGTTAACATGTAACTCAATCAAGGCACGGAGTCGAGAAAGGGTGAGAGAGATTAGCCTACCTGACAATCAATTAGGCTAGGCTACTTTAAGCTTCATAAAAAATAACTCGCATACAACTTCTGCTTCAGTCTAACGTTACTGATTTTTGTTGAGAAAGATAAGCATGTTGATGACATAATCTGGGGTCAGACGTGACCGCAACCTGTGGTGACCCTCACGCCTTGATAACACTTTCGCCTGGCACTTCAGCGCGTGAGCGCGAGTCTCTGCAGACTGCGCGTGCTTGCGGACGCGTCGAGTGTAAACAAATGCTTCAGTCCAGCCGCTGAAAACGCTACTGATGAGGGGACTGACGCACACTACGCAACGCAGCAGCATTAATATGATATGATAATCGATAACAAATTAACTCTGGCCGTTGTTTCTCTGGCGCTGCACTTCTTTGAATCACAAACTTCCGTAGAGTCTATAAACTGATTGGCCATAAAATGAATCAATCACTAGACATATCATAGGGGGGGCACCTGGGGTGGCCAATCGAATTTCAGGGGGGGCCGGTGCCCCCCCTGGCCACCACGTGGACCCGCCCCTGCCTACATAATACATAATAATCTGTAAAAGCATACTCTAGCCACTAGATGTCTCTATAGCTCTTTAAATAAATATATTTCAGGGATGTGAAATTCTTAAAAAGTAAAAGTTTAAAAAAATAATAATATCTGTCCTTGAAGTATAGGAAAATAACTAGTATAGCTAACAAAGTAAACGGTAAAACTATTTGCGTTACAAGCGTGTTTATAACTATGACAATATACAGAAAAATGTAGCACACGCAATCTTGCTACATTACTGAGGTGGAAAAAGAACGCTTTAATTAACAGTGTTCTGTACAAAAATGACTGAATGACTGGCATCAAAAAAAAAAAAAAAAACTCCAAGGGTCCTCATTTTACTTTGAGTCGCCACCAACAGACAGATTCAGTGAACCAGCTTTAAAAATTTGATGGCGGGAATCAATAAGCATAACTTCGATTTTAACACTATTCGGGCAAAGGAATTTATTTCTCATCCATGTAGCCTATTTAACTGCATTTTTAACTATTTTAACTTCTAACTAGCACTTAGAAAGAAAACAGGCATCAAGGTTTTTACCTTGAGTATACTCAACATAGAAGTGATAATGGAGGCCAACCAAGTGTTGACAAATAACTATTGAACAGGAAAGGGCCTAAAACCAAGCCCTGAGGAACACCAGCAAGTTCAGAGCTAATCTCTGGCCTGTAACTACCCATGTAAGTGAACTGGAAACGGTCAATAAAATAGGATTTAAACCAGTTTAAATCTGTCCCTGTGACATACCAGAAACTCTTTCAAGGTGGGTAAGTAAAAGACTATGATCCACAGTGTTGAAAGCTGCTCTAAGATCAAGAAGGATGAGAATGTTAATTGCACCAGAATCAGTCAACACTTTGGTAACCTCAACCAAAGCAGTTTCAATACTGTGAAATTTATGAAAACCAGACTGAAGGGGTTCAAAGAGGTTATTAATTGTAAGATGGTTACACAAATGAGATGCAACAACGTGCAAGTATTTTTGTACAAAATGTAATATTTGAGATGGGATGAAATTTGGTAAAATCGCGCAGAGCAGTCTTTTCTCTCTCTTTTTTTTGACATGCACAATTTACAGACACAATCTTTAATGCTGCTGGAACAACCCCAGTCTGCAATGAGTCATATAATACTGAGGATAGCAGGGCACAAAACATCGAAGCAATATTTAAATAAGCTTATGAGTCGAGAATAGGATCAAACACACAAGTGGTAGATGTCATGTCAGATACCTCCCTTTTGTGAGACTCAGAATCAAGGTTTGAGAAATGAGTGCGACAAATACCAGCTAACCCAAATGGTACATCAAGCATCATAATGAGCTGTTTTGCAAGCAGTGAAAAACAACTAGAATCCAGACACATTCAATTTACAAATGGCCACGCCCACTCTTACATTAAAAATAGGGTGAAAACCCAAGATAAATGTAAACACAGAAAATAAAACACATGTTGCTACTCACCCGAGCTGCCACCACAACACATGACAATACCAGAAACCACATTGCGTCTGGAAAATAATAAATATGTACAATTTTCAGAATGAAATGTAATTAGACTGACTTTAATAGTAACTGATCTCAATGTCGCACTAAAGAGGTTACCTTCTCAACGTTTGTCCCCGTTGCTCTGTGACATTGGTCTTGCTTCTGTCTTTTTAAAGACAAGGGGTTGAGCAATTGTCACTGTTGTTGTGGCACATTTGACCAAGGACTTATCAATTGTTAGAGAAATTGTTAGTTTCAACAACAACAACAAAACAATTCCTAATGCAAAACTGATGTAATTTAAGGTGGTCGAAATATAGCAGGCCTTTTACCGTACAGTAAGCATTTTATTTCATAACCATTACAAAGTTTTGGCTTTAAAGAGGTGTAATTATTGCAATATTAGGAGTGTCATGTGTAGGAGGGATTTTACTGATTGCTAAACTAATTTGTTACCTTAAGCCCTTCTAATGTTTTAGGATTGACCCGTCTAGTGCATTTAGCAAGAGCAGCGAGGGTGAGGTGTTTGTTAGGATTCAACAAAACAGAGGGGTGTGTTCTATTACTGTATTTAAATCCTCAGGCATCAGAGCAAAATATTATTCTTCCTAAACATATTATTGCTGTTGCTTTGGAGAATTAGTCTTTGCAGAAACATGAAGACGGTAATCTTATTTGCGTGCCTTTTTGGTCTGATCTTGGCTTTCCAGGTATGTTTCAAAAGGTATACTTTTGCAGTTATAGTTGCATGTGTAAATAATGATAATAATGATTATTTTTATTATTACCGTGATTAGGCTGAAGATCACCAGCGTGTGGCTCGGTCATTTTCAAGCTCGGATTCCGATGAGGTTTGTCAATACATGTGACTCGATTTTAAAAACGTCAAGTTGAACAAAATCTATATGTCAGCAAGTTGTTTTATTTGCTCGTATGATTTTATCTGTCATAATTTATTTTATCAGATTGCTTCCAACACCTTTCTGCCTCAAATGACCTTTGACCAGTTTCTTCAGCTGCTGATGGCCATTTACTCTAGAAATGTCCCAGCTCCAGCCCCGACCCCTGCCTCAACCCCGGTGCCAACCCTTGCACCAATCACAGCACGTTAAGACTCCTAAATTCCGACTTCTCCTTTGTTGTGAGCAGTTGCAATTTTGAGTTTAAATTATCTAAATAATGATTAGAATAGCTCTTTATCCTATAGCCTATAGTAGAAACAGCTAAGAAATGAAATAGGAGAAAATCAACCCTCTCTTTACACTCTCGAACATTCGAATGTTTACTGTTAAATGTGAGCGAAATGTCCAAGTCTTCTGTATTTTTTTGTTGTTTTCTGTGTATTTCTGCAGATTGTTATCATTAAAACTAGTTTGCTTTTACATACTTTGCTGCCTGTGTGTGATTCACTATTCTGCATGTTAATTCAATTACTGTTTATTTCAAAATTACACAATTTTGGATGGCTCAGTTTCTTGACTTTACACACAAAACCACAAAACAAGCACACAACATGCAAAACATCAGACATCTCAGACACATCATTCAAAACCAATTTAACACTTCCGAAAATGATGATTTTGCGTCGTAACTCTACACAAACTATGAAAAATGATTAGCCACATACACACCAAACTATACACAGATGTGAAAATGTAAAACACTACCTTCTTGTGTCTTTTGCTTGTTTAGTGTGCAGTGAGTGTATCGGAGTTTGTCATACGTAGATATATGTGCACAATACAGTATGTATGCACAATGTTATCGTTATTGAACTGAGTTGAATATTGATATTATTGGTGTCACGAACTGCTCGGAGACCAGAAAGTTGAGATCCAAATGCAGCTTTAATTAAGGGCAATTCAGACATGTAATCCAATAAACAGGCAGTCTAAACAAACAAACAAAACAGGAAAGGGTCAGAGGCAAATCCAAGAGTAGTCCACTGAACAGGCAAGAAATCCAAAAACCAAAAGACATGAAACCAGGGAAAACGCTCGGAAATTCAGTACAACAACATATAAAACTTCGAAATGAGTGAACGAGTGAACAGGTGTACATAGACCAAGACTAAGAAATATACTAATTCCAAATTGACATTGGATAATTAGAACGTCACAGTCACAGATATAACGAATGTAATAATTTACAATCCAGCCCAGGTGTGGATATTTGCCATATTTTTTAGAAAAGAGACAACTATGTGAATCATGTCCCAATTGTTGAGTAAAGTCCAACTTGCTAAATACTAAAGGTTTTCAAACATGTCACTATGTGTTACTATGTATATAGCATTTATCACTGCTGTTTTGATGTCACACCTTTAACAGAGAAGTCTCTCATACATCTGTGATAAAGGTAAGAACCAATCTTTGAATCAACGGCATTTATATGTATATTTGGGCATTTGAGATATTCTTATCCACTGCGATTTACACATAATGAATATTTCTCTATTAGATCCGAGCAGCTCTTCTTGAGAACCATGAAGTCTTTCCTCCTTGTTGCATGTGTCTTTGGACTCTTCTGTGCCGTGCTAGTGAGTATCATTGTCGTGCTTTATCATAAACTTTATCATATTTTCTGATGTGCATGTAATATTCTAGTCCTTTTTAAACCACCACACTGTTGTGTTAGATAACAGCAGTGCACAACACTGGAAAGGTGATGAAGATGCAAAATGACAAATTCATTTCTTTCCAGGCAGAGGTTAAAGAACATCGAGAGAAGCGCTCATCAAGCCGTTCCTCAGAGGTCAGTTTAAATTTGAGAACACTGTATTAGCAAAGTCTCTTTTTTTTCTATAATTTTTTTTTGCATAAAATCATTTCAATTAATTGATCATTTTAATTTAATTTTCAAAAAAGGTCCTGTGCAATGTAAACACATGTATGTACATAGATCATAGAAATACATTCCTGAATGTCATGAGAATGCTTGTCTTTGTTTTGAAAATCTGTTGCACCGCCGCACCGGCCCCTGCACCAGCCCCAGCTCCAGGTCCTGGTAGGAGATAAGCAAATATTTAAATCAAACTAAGAAATGTGTCTGATTGACTCTGAATGCACATTATAATGCCTGCCTCTTGCTCTTGCTATGTTAAAAAAAAAAAAAAATATATATATATATATATATATATAGCTGCGAGCAGCGATGCAGTGGCACCGCACTGCTTGTCCAGCAAGCTAATCCTGCGATCATTATCAATTCTCATAAAGAAATCCTTTCAGAAACAGGAAAGGGAATTTCTGGCCATGATTATCACCTTCCTGTTTTACAAAGATAGCCTACTAACGTTAAAGTACTTTTATACTTTTAAAGTTTGTAGCTAGGATTGCACAAGAGACATGAATCAGTCAATGAATATAAATGAATTTAATAAAGGCAGACTAAATATACAATTACTAAGGGATATACAAACAGATTAACGAACAAAACACAGAAAGGAGTTTTAAAGTGAAAGTTCGAGCGGGAGAGAGATAAGTTTGGCAAAATTCCCCTGAACAGTTTAAACCTTTAAGACAACACAGAAAAACACAATCTTAATGCTCTGAAAGCTCGATAAAGAGATATACTTGCAAGTCTATATTGTTCTCTTTTGTGTAGCTGAATAAGGCTGCATTCGTTGAGCGGCATTCCTATTCATTTGGAGAATAGAGACAACCCTTTTAGACCATGCGCCGGCCATTTTCCCCATCATTAAACTAGCAAAAGTGGATTCGGGAATGCTCTAAGTGCACTTGCACCGCCTAGATCATTAAAATAGGGCCCTTAGACTTTGAAAACGTCACATTAGAAACAGCAGCAATGGCTTGGGTTATCTCTGTCACTGGAATGCAGGCAGCATGCTCTTGTTTTTATACATCAGTTCTATAAACAACAATTTGAGAACTTACATTTAGACAATTTTAAAATTGCCGGTTACATTTTATTTCGATAGTCACTTTAGACATTCTACTAACTTTAAGTAACTTTTCAACTACATGTCAACTAAGTGTCAGAGTATCAGTAGGCTGTTGTAGACCGTCAGTAGACTGTTAGGTTATGGTTAGGTGTTAGGGTTCAGGTTGGGAGAATAAGTTTACTTGTAGTTGCTAAGTTACTTACAGTCAGTTGAATGTCTGTTGGGGGACTAACAAAATAAAGTATTAGCAGATATTAAACTGACAGTCTACTCTAATGATAGTTAGTTGACATGTAGCGGCAAAGTTACTTATAGTTAGTTGAATGTCTAAAGTGGACTATCGAAATAAAGTGTTACCAAATTGCCAAATACATCTCCAAGCAACATCAAACCCATTGTTACACACAACAACTGCACCATTTCATTTATGAATGATTTAATGCTTTTGAACGAATCAGTTGTGTGCGTGACTCAATAATGCGCTTAAAAATGTTTTGTTTCTGAACGAATAAGACTCACTCACAAAGACATCGACTATTGTCTGCGAGGAACGAACAAAGCCACAGGAAAGTCTCAGTCAGTACTTGGAACACTGCTTGACTAAGATTTGGTGACTAACTGTTGAATAATTTTAAATGTTTTTGATACTTTTGGCAGCTGTCATGTATGGTAAAACTCATAAACACACTAAATAGGAAGAATAACACAAACAAATATATGATTCAATGATGAAAAGTTTATTTATTTATTTTTTTACATAGCGAGAGCAAGAGGCAGGCATAATAATGTGCATTCAGAGTCAATCAGACACATTTCTTAGTTTGATTTAACTATTTGCTTATCCCCCACCAGGAGCTGGAGCTGGGGCTGGTGCAGGGGCTGGGGCCGGTGCCGGTGCTGGTGCTGGAGCCGGGGCCGGTGCAGGAGCAGATGCCAGCTGTGCTAAGATGAATGGCAAGAGGCTGAGGAGGGCATTGTTGTTTGGAAGCTGAGGCAGAGGCTGAGGCAGAGGCTGAGGCAGAGGCAGGTTAGGGGGGAAGAATGGGTAGGGATAAGGACGCTGGAACTGATACGGGTTAAAGAAGCCTCCAGGTAGTCTCTGTGGTAATATCGGAAGAACAGGGTAAGATTTACATTGAAAAAAAGTCATCAATCAACAGATTTTCTAAATGAAGAAAGAAAAATGTATATCTAACATAATCAGAGGGTACTTTTATGATTTCTTTACATAAATGTTTTTGCATGGCTCAGGATCATTTTTTGATTTTGTGCAAGAGTTTTTAATTTCAAACTGACCTCTGAGGAATGGCTTGATGAGCGCTTCTCTCGATGTTCATCCTCTGCCTGGAAAGAAAATGAATTGGTCATTTTAGTGCTATAGAATAATCAATAAAAAAGGTTTGTGGGGTTGAAAAAAAAATCATCAACACATATGAATTTGATCAACAAGACAATGATACTCACAGGCGCGGCATAGCAGAGTCCAAAGACACAAGCAAGAAGGAGGAAAGACTTCATGGTTCTCAAGAAGAGCAGCTCGGATCTAATAGAGAAATATTTATCATGTGTAAATCGCAGTGGATAAGAATGTCTCCTAAATGCCCAAATATAAAATACAAATGCCGTTGATTCAAAGATTGGTTCTTACCTTTATGACAGATGTACAGTATGAGAGACTTCTCTGTTTCAGGTGTGACATCAAAACAGCAGTGATAAATGCTATATATATACATTATCGACATGCAAATGGCCAATCAGCAGAAGTAACATATAGTGACATGTTTCAAAACCTTTAGTATTTAGCAAGTTGGACTTTACTCAACAATTGGGAAATGATTCACATAGTTGTCTCTTTTCTATGGTATAACTGTCAACATACACTGGTTTTATGCAACACATAAACAAAACAAAAGATTAAGGCACACCTAGGGCTGGATGTGACTGGGATTCTTTATTGAATTATAAATGTCTATGACATCTGTCAAGGTTTTCATAAATCTGGGATTCAATTTGGAATTTGTAGTATTATATACTTTTTCATTGAGTCCATAATCAAATATCAAATGGGGGTGGGAACTTACGACATACTGATATAGTTTGTGCTTCATTTTTACATGATATTTCAATTTTTATTGCATTTTAGAATGTATTAAACCAACTGCAATTCATGGTACATATGTGAATCCAAAAGTTCAACTTTGAATTGAAGCCTATATGTGCTCTTTTAAAGCAAAAAAAAAACAAAAAAACAAAAAAACAACTGTTCATTTTGCTGATGCTTTTATCCAAATTGATATTTACATTTGACTTAAAACTGACATATGACATATATTTGTTTATTTATTTATTTAGTAAACTTAGTTCATTTTTTAGTAAATGGCTGGATTAGGCAGTGTATTGTGTGTAAGAACACATTACTAAACATTTCTTCAAATCTAAATCAATAATACCTAGCTATATTAATGAGATTTTGTTACTTAGTACCAATAAATCAATCTTAAATACTTGACTGTTTTGCAGTGATATATTTTCTGTATTCTCTAAAGGGAAATGTCTTGGGGACAGAGAGATTATCAGAGATGAGCAAATCCTCTGAAGCAATATACGTTTTTAAGATGCTCCTATATGTCACAATTCCATAAATTGACTGTAAGCTTTTGGGAATTTGTGGGATTTTAAGGATTACGACATGACTAAATATTGTAATATCCTTATGGATTAAGGTTTGTGTGCACAATGAGTAAAAAAAAATGTTAAATGCATGTGTGCTAAAACTCTGAGTGCATTAGCTGGACTGGAATAAATCTCAGTGTTTCACATTTCTTTCAGGACTTCAAGAAGAGTCAGTAAGTAGAGTCAGAAGAGTCATTGAATGACCGTAAGTACAAGTTATACATTTAAATACTCTCTCTCTCTTTTTACTTTAATTGAGTTAATGTTATTTTCATCAACTTTATTGAAGTATAGGGAAGACTGGGGCAAGTTGTCACGTTTGTTTTATAAGGCTGGTTTATTTATTTATTTTTTAAATCTGTACAATATATTTTCTACATTAAACAACGATAAGCTATTAAACATTTTCAAAGACATGCATCCCACCATTATATAGGGTTTTTAGCTAAATTAAACCATTATGAAACTTTTTGAAGGAAAAAAAGTACAAATAACTAGCAAATGTTGTTATAAATTGTGTGCATTTTTTAACATTTAAAACACATTTGACAACTCTTATAATATGGCACGTGACAACTTGCCCCGACCTTGACATGAAATTGAAAAATACTTGTTTCTATTATATAGTTTATACATTATAAACTATAATGTATAAATTATATAGATATATAGTATATGTTCATTATATAATTTTGAGAATTAAATATTTTTTTTAAACATTGTGAGAAAAAAAGGATTCTGACTGAACCTCCTCTCATCTACTCATGAGTGACTCTATGTGGCTAACTATGGTACTTGCATGTAGAATTAGTTGCCTTCATTTTGTTCATTTTTTTAGTTACAATTAATTACATTTACCTGTCCTAGTTCAAATGCTTTCCCTATTTAATATCAGTTACTAAATTGCCATCATTACTGAGATAACTACGATTTCAGATCTGTTAGGAATTTCTTTTCTAAATAAGGTTAAAAAAAACGTGCCATCCCAAAATGAAGAGTCTCATATTATTGACTGTCCTGTGGCTCACTTCCTCTGGAGCTGTAAGTAAATTTTGTTTTTGAATGATGTTTTTACTCTCTTTATGTCACATATTATTGTTCCAGTATGATGTAACTGAGCAGCCTGGCTCTTTTAAGCCTTTAGACCTGAAACAACATTCAAGATAATGTATGAAATAACAATTATTATAATATCATGAACTCATGTGATATAAAAATTCCTCCCAGCTTTGCCAGCGTTTTAAGCCTTGGAGCTCCTCTGGCAGTGATGAGGTAAACTCCCAATGTTCCCAGTTATAACAAATATGTAATTTTCTCCTAAAGCTGAACAAATCCCTTATATGCAAATGATTTATATGACTTTTTAAAATGTCTTGCTCTAGAGGATCTATTGGCCCTATTTTCCTGGAGGTCATTATTATCATGTGCGGCCGGTTCGACCCGGACCTCTGTTCCCACTGTGGTCATTTCAGTGGCCCCTGCTGGTGCCTCGTCCAGCCCCTACCCCTGCCCCGGTCCCGGCTCCTGCACCAGCACCAGCACCCACACCAAGTCCCCCAGTCACCCCCACCAATCGTGGAGATGGTTGAAAGTAGAGCAGGGGTTGTTTTGTAAAGTACCCTTGACATTTCATTAAAGCTTTCAATAAAAATAGCGAATCTGTTCATTCAAATGTTATTTGGTTGTTATTTAGACAGCAAAATAAAACAATTTCCCCACATTTTTAAAATGATACATTTAAAGGAGTAGTTCACTTAAAAAACAAACAAACAAAACTTTTGCTGATAATTTACTCATCCAAGATGACCACGTCTTTCTTTCTTCAGTCGAAAAGAAATTAAGGTTTTTGATGAAAATATTCCAGGATTTTCTCTATATAATGGACTTCAATGGGAACCAAACTGTTCAAGGTCCAAATGAGAGTTTCAGTGCAGTTTAAACGACACCAGATGATGAATAAGGGTCTAGGACCCTTCGAGTCATGACTCGAAAAAAGATTAGTTCATTTTGATGAACGAATTTGAACAGGAGAGTCACGAACGCGCATCACAGAACAGAGCAAGGCGAGCATTTGAGCTTATAAAACTTAAACTTTGTTATTTATTTTTGAAATGAGCAATCGTTTCACTTTCACTTTCACAATAAGACAATTATTCATCGTCTGAAATCGTTTAAAGCCCTTTGAAGCTGCACTGAAACTCTCATTCGGACCTTGAACCGTTTGGTTCCCATTGAAGTCCATTATATGGAGAAAATCCTGGAATGTTTTCTTCAAAAACCTTAATTTCTTTTCGACTGAAGAAAGAAAGACGTGGACATCTTGGATGACATGGGGGTGAGTAAATTATCAGCAAAAGTTTTTTTTTTTTTTTTTTTAAAGTGAACTACTCCTTTAACATTGGTTGGTAAACCCTACTTGGAAATTTATGTTCTTGTACGTCATATTTCGGATCATTGTAGTCAATCGAGTTTTAAATATCCAACAACTGCCCAAGCTCGGTGACCAAATGCTAATATTAAGCATAGTCACTCAAAATAGTGAAGTGATAAACATTTCTGAATGTCATTTCAGATTATAACTTAGTAGTGTTATTATAAAGGTCAATGCATGAAACTCTGAGGTATTATGCACTACATAGGTGTGGTTCAAGTGTCAACAGAGAAAGATGTGGATATGTAATTTTGAGATTTTGAGATTGTTTTGGGTGGGACAGTATGACTCCCGAGTCACTACACACTTATTAAACATAGTCTATATTAAGAGGAAATGTCTTCAAATGCAGCTTACACCATGACAAGTATCTACGGTCTATGCGCTCTTGCTTCAAAATGGTCCCCAATTTTTTTTTAAAGTCTTGTTGTTTACATATCCAGTCAAGTTTAGGGAATTCTCTAAAACTGCTGTCTGTGTCTGCATTTCTATTTGGTCTGAACCCAACTTAATAATAACAGTTATCTCGCCACAGTGTGAAATTAGTATAGTTCTTACTGTGGGAATGACAGAATTATACTGTCATTAACTGAGCCAAAGTGGCTTTTCAGAAGGTAGCTGTGGTTTCACTTTAATCAACATTGTGAAGACGAAATCAGTGAGAAGCGACCTCAGATGAGACAAGCGTTTCTGGTGTGGGGGAACGCAACATCTTGATTTATTGAAATAAACCAGATGTCTTCATTATTCTGACACGCTATCCATACTCTAAAATGAGCTTGCTGTGAGAATAAATGTTTGGCATTCACTAACAGACTACCACAAACACACCTAGTTTTTATGATCGGTTTTATATTTTATTCATTGACTTTTACTACTATAACTGAACCAATAAATCCACCAAGCTCGTCTGGATACGTCTAACATTTCAAATGCTTTGATTTGATGATTCATGATTCAGACACCAAGTGTGTTCTCTAGATTGTACAATTAAATTATGGTCTGAGGTTCAATATTGTCTGAGGTCAGAGCCCATTTCCAGAGCTGATTGGTTGCTTGATGAATGGACAGTGTTTAAGTACACCCTTCTCGTCTTGCATGTAGTCATTGTGATCAAAGGATTTTAAAGTGAGTATTTGGTTTTTTTTTATCTGTTATACAATATTAGCTATTAATGTATTTACTGTGTGTTTGTGTATCTTTAGGTATGACAAATGAGGCTTATAGTGTTGCTCATATATGTTCTAGCAGGAACATTTGGAGTTTTGGTGAGTCATTACAGTCATCTCTTTTCATCCAGATCCAGTTGGGTTATAATTTTTTACGTTCCCCTTTAGACATTCTTTTCACCATAAATAACTTTTTATCTACATGCCATCTAACTTTCATTATAGGACCAGTTGAGTATTAGTATACTGTTGGGGGTATGTACTTGCAAAGTTACTTATACTCAGCAGATATGAAGCAGACAGTATACTATTACTATAATTGTTGGGTTGTTTTAACCCAACCCTTGGGTCAAATATAGACAAACCCAGCCATTGGATTAAATTTTTTAATTACATTTTTAACCTTTGTCCATATTTGACCCAAAGTTGGGTTAAAACAACCCAGCATTTTTAGAGTGTAATGAGAGTTAGTTGGCATGTTGGAAAAAAAGGTACGAAAGCTGTCACTGGGGCGGTACCTTTTCAAAATGTACACTTTTGTACCTAAAGGGTGCATATTGGTACCATAATTGTACAAATATGTACCATGAAGGTACCAATATGCACCCTTTAAGTACAAAAGTGTACATTTTGAAAAGGTACCGCCCCAGTGACAGCTTTTGTACCTTTTTTTCCTGAGATAGTCAACAGGATGTCTAAAGGGGACCAAATAAAGTGTTACCGAAACGTGATCTCTTTAGAGATATTTCATGGTTGTATTGTAGAAATCATACATCATAAGTGTTGCTTGTTTACTTGATTATGCTATACTTATGTTATTCAATTATCATCTTTCATAGATCTTCCCAAATGCTCCCCAAATAGTCCCAATGGGAGATATGCCAGCACAAGGAACCCCAATGATACAGTCTTCCCCGTCTGGATCTGAGGTACTGGTACAAGCCCATCATGTGCCACAGCAGTTTCGGCCTAAATCTCCCAGAGTTCCATCTGGTCTTGAGCAACAACTGGCCACTCTGACGAATCCATGGGCCTCCCAACCCAACCCCAATGCAGGTCTCGGTCAACTTCCTGCACACTTTCAATACTTTCCATATTCTCATCCCCAGCAACTTCAGGTAAGAAACTTTTATATGGTCATTTGAATAATGAATTGACGAATTTCTTATCTTAATAAGACAGCCCTTGAATTAATTTTTGGTAACGCTTTATTTCAATAGTCCACTTTTGACATTTGACTGTAAGTAACTTTGCAACTACATGTCAACTATCAGTCATTAGAGTCTTAGATTGTCTTCTTAATATCTGACAACACTGTATTTTGATGTTCCCTCAATATATACATTCTATCGTATCGACTATTAGTAACTTTGCAATTATATTTCTTAATATTTATATTTCTAAGCTTAACCCTAACCCAAACCTAACCGTAATCTAAAACTCAAATGATAGTAAGTTGACGTCATTTCTTGTAGTTAGCGGACTATCAAAAAAACATGTAACCAACTTTTTAAATAAATATAATTAATTTTATTAAAATGTAAAAAAAGCCTTTGAGAATTGATTGAATTCTAAATATACATTTATTAAAATACCTAATACATTTGTCCCCCTGTACTTTTCAGTTTTTCTATTATCCCATTCTTGGACCACAATCCAGGAACCCAACAGTAAGAGTGTTTCCATACAATATTAGAAATATGTGTGGTTTTGTTTGTAGTCATCAAAAATACACCTCAGGAAGAGCTAACAGACTGTCTGGGTTCAGCAGGTTTATTCTGATACGAGGTCCAAACCCAAACTTAATTAATGTTAGCTATGTAACCCTCAAGCAAGCCTTTGTGTTTAGACTCTTTGGTATTTTATCAAAAATATATCGCTGGAGGAAATCTTCCCGTCTCCACGTCTAAGGAGTTTTGATTTATTCAGGAAACCTGATGCACTTGATGTGTCCAAACAAAGAGGGTTGACGTAATATATTGCCTCGTGTATCAGTAAAATGTGTGCACACAAATAAAATCGCTATCAGAAATTTGTCAGTTCAGCATCCAACAATTCTTAAAGGAGTCAGTGAGTTCATTCTCTCTTGATTAAATCTCATTTATCCCAGAATCCACTTCTAACTATTGTTATTTTACTCACTTGTCAATCACCTAAGTCAGAAGTTTTATAATTAGTTCTCAAATGCTCCTTTCCATCATCAGTTCTTCTATGGAGTGCCTGTTTTCCAGCACACATCGTCCCAACAATATCCTGCTAATTCAATTCCAGCTTCACAACTATTAATGGCACAAAACAAACAACACAAGCCAAATTCTCATCAAATGTATTTAAACCAGCCACAGCTAGAACAGGTATCAATGCAAACATTCTGGACTCAAGCAAATCCAGTGTTTTCAATATTCTTATATCATGTGTTTTTCTATAAGTTCAACAATTTCTTTACATGGTTCCACAGATTCAACAACGAATGGTGAATGAATCGGCATGATGTGATTATCCTTATGTGAATGCTTTTTAAAGGCTGGACCATATGGTGGATTGAGCTCCGAGGAACTTCAGGTAAAAAAAAAGTCTGAGACCATTAGTGTAAGATTCTTTATTTTGTTTTATTTTATTTTTATTTATTCAATTCTAATATATTATCATTAAACATATTTGAGCAAGTATTTAGCCTGTTCCCATTTTTTTGGATTCATATGAATGTCACAAATTTGCTAATTGTGACCTATACCAATTTTATATTTTTCTTCTCTTAACTTCTGTTCATGTTTTCTAATTAAACTTAGAAGTGTCAGACACTACTATATCTTTGGAAAGGTTTTTTTTATTTATTTTTATAAATAAATATTTTGCCTAAATCTCAGTCAAAATGTATGTCACACACAGAACATGGGACAAATGGGTCCTGTTGACATGCACATGCCTACGTTTAGGGGCAATGTGTTTCCTTTAGCTGGAGCACATGTTGTACCCGTTAACCCTTTAAGACCAGCCAATACCTTCCATATCAACATCTACCCTGCCACTGGAATGACCTTCTCGACCAATACTGAGGTCCAGCCACCTAGCGTTGTTGCTGTACCACCCAGTTGGGATGCCATACCTGCTACTGGTGGATCCCATCCAAATAATGGAGCACTGCATAGTAGGAATGCTATCAAGCATGACCCTGAGCGAGTGCCGTGTGATCATGTCCAATCGGCTGAAAACCCTTTAACCAACACTGGACCTTTTTGGTCTTCTGTTCATGGGACTCTCATTTTGACTGTCTTGCCCTTGCCCACCAGCGCAGTCTCATCCCAAGACGTCATATAACTGACGTCTTGGGACGTCTTTTGACCATACGTCAACATCCGCCGTTTTAGGGTACCCTTTAACATCAGTTATCGGATCCTAACCTTACCCCAGACCTAAATCTACCCCTAAACCAACCCCGTCGCCGCCTAACTGACGTTAAAGGTAAAGCGTCAGTTGTATGACGTCCCAGGATCATCATGTTACTGACGTTAAGGGTACCCTAAAACGACGGATGTTGATTTATGGTCAAAACAAAGACGTCCCAAGATGTCAGTTATATGACGTCTTGGGATGAGACTGTGTTAATCCCCACTGTCCAAACCGATCCCCATTACTGTGATCCCAATCTAGTTCCCATTACGTCCCCAACACCAGAAGAAGCTTTTGTTTCAGCGTCCCCACCACTGCTTTCCGATACTGTTAAGACCAACCCTGATGCGTACCTCTAAGACAAATCTTTGCATCTTTACTGCAAGATTTATTTAAAGATGCATTTTGTATCATGCTTATGGTTTATATATGGGTAATGTACGTTTTTAAAATATTTCTAAAACTGTACTTTGTTTACTTTGTTACTGTTTCTTTATCTTTTATTCTTCCCAGTATGAAAAATAGTTTTGACTTTTTAAAAATCAAAACCATCTAAAGTTATTTCCGACTTTTGTACTGTGAACTTTGTGTGTGGTCCTCAACATATATACTAGACATATGATTAAATACAAAGTTAATTACAGCCTGAGGCTCCTTCTGTGTTGCATACAGTTTATCTGTCATCAAGTGTCAGCTGTGTTAATATAACTGGAAAAATGTGCACATTTAAGCCAGAGAATCACAATATGAGTATATATATATAGATATAGATATAGATATCAAACTAGATAATTAAAGGGCAGAGCATTTGAAAGTTCTTAAAATGCTATCAGAAAAACAGAATCGCCTACTAATAAGGGACACATATAGAAAGGATCAGGGAAACAATGTACTGTCATCTTGTTTAAAAAGAATGGGATTGAAGTAATTCATTGATTGTAAGTGATTCGTGAGCCAATGACCAGTTTACTGATAACTGGTCAGTACATGAAGGCACATTATTGAATGTATCCAAAAAATACAAAATATGACAAAATTAATGGCAATAAATTAATATATATATATATATATATATATATATATATATATATATATATATATATATACACGAAGAGTTCAGATGCAAAAGCCTCTAAATGCCATTTGAAATTTTCTTCTAAAATGATCATTTTTATCAAGCTTGTATATTTAAATTCAGTAATTTCACTTAAATTGCAGTGAAGATTATCTATTAATTGTCATTCAAGTGAAGTTACTGAACTTGAATATATAAGCTTGATAAAAATGATCATTTTAGAAGAAAATTTCAAATGGCACTTAGAGGCTTTTGCATCTGGAAAGTTATATATATATAACTTTTATACAGTATACATGAAAATTAACAAAACACTATTTTTTTAATCTTTTCAATTGATTTCATAGCCAATTGTTTTTTTAACCTTTACATGAAAGTCAACAGTCAAATTATTGACTTTCACTGCAGTTTCCCAATGTAATATGAAATGTAAATATAGTTTTTCCAGACTTTATTTTCAAGCGGTGTACTCAGTCAGGCAGAAGTTTCTTATAGTTTGAACAAGTGTGAACATTTCTGTCAGAGAGCTATGCTTTCATCACATCTGCCATAAATGTATTTTCTGATTGCGTTTGATTTATTTGCACTATATTATCATGCCAAATAATTACAATCACAGCCAAAATTTTGCTTTGAGATAAGCAAAGATATATTTGCTTTGAATGCACATTTTTGCCCTCTATAAAGGAACTTGGCTGGTCACCAAAGCCAATCAGATGCTGATGTTATGGGCCTTTTGTTTTCAAAGAGAATATAAGGAGTAGATCTGGAGCAGTATATCACAAAATCCTCCTCCTCAATCCTGATCACAATCAAGAGTCTTAAACGAAGGTAAGGTACCATTCATTCAACAAACAATTTTGGGGTTTATACTTTCCTATTGCAGAAGGTTACATAGAAGATAGCAAACAATGAAACTATATCTTTGCATGTCATATTTCAGACATCATCATTCAACATGAGATCCCTCATTTTGCTGGCATTTGTCATCGGTGCGGCCTACTGCGCTCCGGTATGTGATCGATGTTACTCTTATGTATTTATTGATGAAGAGAATGAGGGATGCTATTGTGATGCTAGCCTTAACGCTCCTGTTCTTCGACCCACAGCAATTTATGTATTATGAGCTAGAGTACAAACCTGTCATGGCTCCACAGGTTAGTTTGGTCCAAACATGAAATGAATACATAGAAGGGTCAATTCACATTGATTGGGACACTTTTCAGTCATTTCAATGGCAAAAGTGTCCCAATCAATCTGGATTCACCCCTACAGTATTTACATAAATGACAGCCTCAATGACTCAAGGAATATGGGAATATACAGTGTCATATAGGATTATCGCACATTATGTATTTAATAAAAAGTGTGTATGATCATCTACAGGCTCTTCCTGCGGCCGCCGCTGCAGCTAGACCTTCTGAAATAGAGATTGTAAGTGTGGAGTGGAGTGAAACATTACTATTACCATTATATTACTTAGACATACATTACATTTTATATTATAGTAATATTTTAGATGTACATTTTTATATATAAAAACAAAATATAACATTAAAAATCGAATTATTATATTATATTATATTATATTATATTATATTATATTATATTATATTATTGTTTTTTCAGCTTCTGGCTGCTCAACAGGCTGCAGCTGGAGCTTCTGTAAGTTGGGTTTAATTTCTTTTCAAAGAGTATTCAATATCTTCTGCTAGTTGAGCATGCAATCAGTTTTTCTTATTCTTCACAGGGTCAACCTATCCGTGGCTTCATTAAACATGAGATTCCCCAGCCCGCCGGCAAAGAAAGTATTGAAGTTGTACGTGCTTCTGCATTTTTTTTAATTTCTCCTAAATGAAATCCTCCTTTTCTCGTCAGCCAAGTAGAAATTAATTCATTTGCCTCCTTTTTCTAGCTGTACCCCTTCGGCTTTCCTCAACCTGCCCCTGCTGTCCCAGCTGCCCCGGCTGCCCCAGTTGCTCCTGCTGCCCCAGTACAGTTCAACCTAAAAAATTGTGATATATATTTAATACTATCACGTATATGTATTTAATTTGTTGTTCTTTTTTAGGCTCCTGTTCCAAAGGATGATGATGATGATCATGATGACTAAAACAGGTTGGTTAAGTAATAATTATAATCTTATGAATAAACATATTATTAATATCTTATTTTTGTAACAAGATATTATTAAATATCCTGCCACAGAATGTGGTGGGATGTTTGACAGGGAAAGTAACCTCTACGATATAGACTATGCTACCCTGTTAACCAGGGTAATATAAATACTCATGAATTTAACCACCTAAGAACACACAGGAGCGTGGTTTCCGAAAGGAGGGCCTGAGACGTGGATACCAAAAATACAAAAGCTTTATTTCAATCATCAAGCAATTACATTAAAAGACTGTATGTGCAGGTTAACACAAACAAACATTAAAGAAGATTATAATTAATAAATCAATATATCAATCATAATGCTGCAATGCCACAAATTTAAAAGTTTTAACATTGTACTCTGACATTTTAAATAGAGAAAAACTCCATCTGGTACAGTTGTTTTTAAAAACATCATATTATTGTTATCTAATTTTTATAATAGATCACAGAAGAGAAATCTTTCTGTGCAATGCAACACATTTCTAAAGCTTCCGTTTTTTCTTTTCAGATGAAAGGATAAGGTGACCACCAATTCCTGAACGACAAAGAAGCTGCTTGTGTTTTGCTGTGACTAAATGCTTTCCTGCTTTAGAAATAATGATGAGCCATCGAAATAATGATGAGCCAAACGGTGCTTTTTCAGTGGCTTGATGCTTTAGAGCCTTAAAATCATATCCTTTTTTTTTGTAAACTATCTAAAATAAAGTTTACAATCAATACTTTGTCTCCTCATTTTTGTAGAAAAGCTTTTTTATAATGGTTTATTCATAGAAATACATAATTCCTAGATGGAAATGAATATCATTCCAAGAAAGCCCTTCAGAACCTGACATTGATGTTCAGACAGTCTCTTGCTGCAATTAAAAATCACTAAGTTTGTACACACAAAAAACAAGCAAACTCAGTTCCTATTTTTGATATTTTGTTTCGAAAATATAAGCTGATGATATCAGCAGTTTCCTCAATTGTTATCATTATAATAATAGCTGACACAAAGGCAGACAAAGTCTGACTACAGGTCATTTTCTCAATAACCATCTTTCCCCTTATGTGAGGTCATGATACAGTCTAGCCAGTCTTGGGATTGGTTAAGAGCTAAGCCAGAGAGCAAATAAAAGCAACCAAACTCATGCCCCAGAGCTATAACTCTACCTGCAACTAAGGTGAGAAAGCTGGTTGACCATTTTCGTAAACTGTAAGTGCTTCTCTTTCTGTGTTATTGTTCACAAACAGCACACCCTCATTGGTGTTGTCTGTCTTAGGCTGGTGATTCCATAAACATGATGTGGACATCTATCCTGTGTCTTCTTCTGGCGGGTGCAGTATCCGCAGCACCAGTAAGTACACACAAGGAATGTCTTTGTTCTTCTTTCGGCTTGTTTTATGTATTTTATGTGTCACCCAGATGCTGAAACGGATCTCTTTTTTTGTGCTTGTGTGTTTATATCTCTAGCTTTCACCATTTTTCAATTATCTCCCTCATTATGGCAGCCCGAAGCAGGTGGGGCCAACCACACATGCACATTCCTGACTTTTCCGTATCCAAAAATGGCATAAAAGTCTTTGGAATCTCTTGCTTTGACCATAATTAACACATTGCACCCAGTTTTATGATGAAAATAGCTCTGTAATATTACAGTGTATGATGACATGCTACTCCATGACATGTGTTTATATGATATATACTGTAGGTTTAACTGACTATCCTGAGGTTGCTGCAGAACAAGTTTTGAACATAATTATAACGGAAATGAACATGTTTTTTTTTTGTGGGAGTGTGGGGGGCATCCACTAAAGTAAATTTGAACTCCTTTCATTTTCTTAGGGGAATAATGGTGGCTTCCAGGGAATACCATCACAAACTGGTCTGAACGCACCAATCAGCATGGAAATCGTATGAGCTATTTTTTGTGTTGTTTGTAAAAATTCTAAATATAACAATTCAAAGTTGTACCAAGAAACCATGTAAAGAAATGTGCTTTTGGTGTAAGGATTTATTTCTGGCTGATCTTAAAAAAATACTTTTATTTTTAGTGTAGCCTACCTGAAAAAATAGGCTAGTTTAAATTACATTTAATTTAATTTCTAGACAGAGACACATGACACATTTCAGATTACCTGAAAATGTGTATGTGGTCTAACCCTTAACAATCACTTTTATTAGGTTAGGTTAGGCTAGTCTGTGTGTTAACTTCAAACAAAAAAGTAGCTGCCTTCAATTTTTAAATACAATCAACTTGTATGGTTAAGTATTTTAAACTTAAATTACAGCAAACTGATTCAAGAAATGAGTTGAATCTTTACTTATTTTGATGAGTTGACGCAATGTAAAAGCACATGCTGCCATAACTTATTGATCAAGTAGGCCTAGCCTCAGTTGTGCAGTTTCATTCAGTCAAAAAAAAATAAATAAATAAAAAAAAAATATATATATATATACATTTTTTAAATGTATTTTTACATTATTATTAAATAGATATTCCCACCGAGATTCCCTACTAATCCAGCAGGGGGCGCAGCGGGCGCATCGGTGAGTAAAGCTTTGCTATCTGCATGCAAGGCTAGCTTGTTTTTCCAACTTATCAGCTACACAGCTTCTTTGTTAAGTGTCTTTTTGAAATGTAAACTCTCAGCTCGATTAGTTGAATCAATATATTTTTCATATGTGTCATAACAAAAAGACTAGAGCATAATTACTACCATTCACGCGCTGTCTCTGTCTGCCTTCAGTCATTCCCTACACAAGCGTTCATCAAGTACTCTCTCCCCAAGGCTCCCGGCAGAAAAAGCGTGGAAATTGTGAGTGAACAGACCCGAAGGCTAATTTCAGCACTTGTTCTGACTTTACTAGAAATCTTTACATGTATGCTGTAGAAACCAATCCATTTGTGCAAAGATACTACACTAGCAGAGTGTTTATTTTATAGCTTCTAATGCCTCAACATCCTTGCTCATCTCCTCTTATGCAATGAACTCAATTGTGATTGTGTGTTTCTTTCTCCCTATTGAAGTTTTACCCGTATGACTTCAGTCAGCGCCAGGTAGGATTTACTTTGAAACTAGTACATTTCTCAAATAATTACAAAGAAGCGGCAAGCAACATATTGAATTGTGATATTTTGAAGTTGAAATGGATCATATCTTTTGTTTTCTCGTCCCATGAATAGCTGAGCCATACACATTTACTTATTTCTGGGAGTAGGCCTACTAGTTGTTTCCATCATTGGAACGTTTTCCTGTTTATCTCTGAAAAGCTGCTTTGAAACAATCTGTTTTGTCTAAGCGCTAGAAATAAATTTGACTTGTTGTTTACATTTCAGGACCAACCAAATGTTCCCCTGATGCCTCAATTTCCAAATGTAAATTCTTTCAATTTCTTTAAACATTTTGATATATTATGGTAACACTTTACAATAAGGTTCATTAGTTTATTACATTAGTTAACATTAACAAAGAATGAGTAATACTTCTTCAGGATGTGTTAATCTTTGTTAATGTTAATTTCAGCATTTACTACTTTATTAAAATCTTGTTAACATTAAGTTAATATATATATATAAAACAATTTTACTAAAATATTGTCATTTATTTTGCTATATTTTGTAAATAGATCTTCCCCTTTGACTTCATGCCACAGACAGTTCCTCAACAGCCACCCATGGTGAGAAAAAAATGTGTTCATATAAAACTGCGTCGTAATTACTCAATACGATCATCACTTGCACTGCTATAGGAATTTGCTGAAACGCCTGTATCTTGAAAGACGGCAAGCTTTTATTGCATTTCTACACAGAACCCACCATTCCAGGAGGCTCCTCCACAAACCCAAGATCCTCAGCAGCAAACCCAGCCGGAGCAGCAGGCTCAGACAGGACAGGTGTGTGTGTGTCTGTTTAAATGCATATGTGTGTGAAGCAAAAATCTCAACCCTCAGTTAAGCTCTGATTTGACAACATAATGACTCCTTCAGTGGTGCATTTAGTCAGTATGGCATGCTTTTAACCAAAATGAGAACGTGCGAATCTTGTACATGTCAGCAGCAGTTTTGCTGAAAAAAGCAGATTATGTGCACTACACTCTTGTTAATTATCTATACCTTCTTTCAGGTGTCTAACAAGCCATGAAGACCGGTGAGATACTGCTTATGTGTATCTGATGATTCACTCGTCCTAATTTTCAATTGCAATAGTTTTAATAATGTTTCAACATTGCTTGACATCACTCTTTCATTCTTGTTTATCATATCATTTCTTATGCCTACAGGCTCATCTTTGCAGCTGAGTGAGAAACAAACATCAAACAACAAAAGTGTGAACCCATTCTCCCCAATGCTATTTAGAAGTAGTAAATACTTTTTTCCTGGTATAATAATTTGAAACGAGCTGATTTTTTGAACACGAAGATAATGATCTACACATTTAACAGTTTTTTTTTAAAGATCTGTAAATGCATGGAATGCAGATAGGAATGTGCTGTTTGGGTCTTATTCTGATGTGAGAAAATTATACCTTAAAGCAAATGTCAGTTCTGAATATTTTCTCATGTATACTTTTGTGAGTAGTGTTTCATTAATAAAGTTGATTAAAGAACAACTCAATTTTAGTCTTTGTGGTAGTTGTTACCAAAATAACATGACGTTTGTAATGCATAGTAATTAATTAAAATAATACAAAACATGTATTTCTTAAACATTAAAAAGGATTCTGAGGTTAAAGTGAAATATTTTGCACCTACACCTTGAACATTATGCGTTATAATAAACATATTTCATGCATATGTATTGGAGCACAAAGAGTTTTCTAGGTTCAACCTCAAGGAAGCTGTAGGATGTGTGAATATAATGCTCATTCAGACAAAATTCAGAGAAATTCAAGAATACATTTTTCCAAATGGATAAGGAATTCCAATAGTCTCCTACATGCAGACATTAACACATGCACTAGACCTGCAGTACATTAGCAATTAAACAATCTATATTTGCTTTAAGATATGTTGGCACATTGGGCATCAACATTTAATACGATTTTGAGATTGAGTTTGTCTGCTAATTATCATTTCGGGGTTTAATTAGCTCTGTGATTCTAATTCAGTTCTAATTATATATACATAGAAAGAAAGAAAAGTCAATATTTGAATATAAAATAAGCAAATGCTTGAAAGTCAATGATTGGATCATTATTGCACTAATTATTATAGCAAGTTTTATGTTTGCCAACATATCTTCTAAACCTAACTGATGAAGTGTGTAGATGTTCATATCTAAACCATGTAGGAAAACACATCATGGCCACATTCTAGGATAACAATGTCAAGATTCATCAGTCTCAAATTGTGAAAGAATTGGTTGGGAGGGACCTTGAAGAATCATTTTCACACACAATTGGCACTGTAATAGTCCAGACCTTAAAATCTTTGAAAGTGTTTGGGATGTGCTGGAGGAGATTTTCCATCAAGAGGTGCACATTTGTTTTGGTCAATATCTAGTATTGACAATGCAAGAGGCAAGCACTCTGCAAAGTCTCCTCCTGCACAACCCAAAGACTTTTTTTTTCAAATGTGAAGCAACAGCCAAATTGCTGTCCAACGCACATGGCAACCCTACAACCAACGCACATGGCACCCTTTAGCGTCAATATGACACGCAGATATATATGGGCCAGAAGGCGCCTCCTAGTGGTCTAACCTTAACCCTACCCCAGACCTAAACCTACCCATAACCAAACAAAGCTCTGTACGTGTTATATTGACGCTAAAGGGTGCCATGTGTGTTGGATTTAGACCAAATGTAAAAAGCGTCACTATATGACGCCCTATATGTACATACATATATATATATATATATATATATATATATATATATATATAATGAAAAAGCTAATATGTAAGAAATGGTATATGGTATAATGGTATAAATTAATGTATTTTGGTTGATTTAATCATGTTAAATAATATTTTTGGTTAGGTCATCATATATTTTTTTGATTGGTTTGATTTTGCAAAAATATACTTTATAATGAATATTAAGTAAGGCTATTAAGTAAATAGACATGATTATTATGTGTCCATATATCATTATGTGGTAATTACAATTGTTGGTTTAACTTAAAAAAGTGAAGTAACCTGGTTGCTTTAAAATTTTAAGTTCAGTGAAATGAAAAAAGTTAATACAATGAAGGAGATTGATTTAATCATCAGAAACTCAAAATATTATGTTATATGAACTACATCAATTATTTAAGTTCATTTGACAAAAGAAAAAAATGTTGTGATTACAAATTATGAAAATATTTTTTAGAGATTAATATACAATCATACAGTTTTTACCACAGAAAACTGGTTTTATTTTTTTTATTAATTAAGAAAGAATGACCTTAAAGTTTGTGAAAAAATGCTAAACTAAGTTCAACTACGGTATACACACATATAATAGTTCAAGCCTGTAATTCATATAGTTTGTTTGTGTCTGTGTGTATTCAAATATACTGTATATATACACACAAACAAACTACATGAATTACAGGCTTGAACTGTAGGTTTTTAGACAACCGGAAAGATAGTCACCAGTTGAGTCAACTTAGGGTTGACCCTGGAAACATCTATCTAGAATGACTGAAGGGGAGCCAGAGTATATGTCGTCTCTTGCCTGATTTGTTTGAGTTCAGCAAGTGGATATCTAAAAACCTTTTATGTTCCCATTCTTGAAATGGAAGACATCCTTGACATCAGATAAGACATTCTGGATCTGGATTCCCTAAAGCTAAAGCACAGGCTTCAAACCTCAGACTGAGGAAAAAAAAAACGCAGACGGCAACATCTCTATAGAAGTTGTCAGTGTGGTCACAACAATGAGGAGCCAAAAGATTTATACCTATATCTCCAAAATGAATCAGCAAAAAAAGTCTGTAATTAAGAGTTAGGAAGAATTTTTGTTTGTGAAGATCTGTTGTAATCAGATCAATCAAGTTGGCAGGCTCCCACAAGTCCCACTGCCGTGCGAAAGGGGCCCATAGAAAAATTGCATCACATGCAAACTTCACCATCAAACACCACAGACAGACCCTCCTCCCGTCTGGTAGACAATTTCATTTTTTGTCTGTCTTTTTGAAGAACTGTACACCAAGCGGAATTTCACAGTGTATAATTATACATAATGGGTCATTAGCAGTTGTAATTCCAACCTTGCTTTAAGAATAAAGGCAAAAAATAGATTTCATTTTTGCTGAGAGGTGATTGGTCTGTTTCAGGAGCAGCTAAGTATATATAGCAGCCTTGTTCAGTACTTATTCATTCAACTTTAAACATCAAGAAACCAAGCAGTCGTCCTTGTGATTTTCAAAAGAGGTAAGCTCGTAGCATTTCTGCTGAGTTTTTAACTCATATGTTACCGGGAGTATTGAATGTGTCTATTTTCCTTTCCGCGTCATAAGCTGTGAAATAATCATGATCATGAAAGCTGTGGCGTTTTTGATGTGTTTGCTGGGCTCCTCGCTAGCTGCACCTGTAAGTTCTTGTTTCTACATCATGTTTCACATTCAAGGCATTTCAAAATTTCAAACATTTTTGATATCTTATTCTTTCTTTGCATATTTTAGGCCCCTGACAGCAGTAGCAATGAGGTAAGACTTGTGTGTGATCACTGTGGGTGTAATGTATTGCATTATGCACACTGTGTGTTCTCTATTGTAGCAGGTAGCTAGTCATGCTAACACAGCTGTGCAGTTGATGGAACTCTACAGGTTGTTAGCACTGATGCGGCAACAGGTCAGTTCAATGCTGATAACACTAAAGACATAGAGACATTTCATACTATTAACATAATGTGGTCAATGTATTTGCAGGGTTTTGGTGCCGCTCCTAATGACGCTCAGCTGCCTGTATGTTAAGCATTTAATCACTTCATTTAAAGACTACTGTGTGAATCTGTTGTATGGATTTGATGGTATTTTCTGTTCCTCACAGGCAGCACCCGTGGCACCCGCAGCACCAGCGCCAGTTGATGTAAACCCCTTTCATTCTATCATATCGAATTTTATGTTTTTTTGAGAATAAACAATAGCATTTTGGAAACATTTTGGACAATATTTCTCTTTTTACAGACCCAGCCTCAGGTTTCACCTCAAGCTCCACAGCAGGTTAGCAATGTGTCATTTTTATGATTTGTCAATGTCAGTCATGGCATGCCATAGGATGATGTTTACACTCTAAAAATTGCTGGGTTGTTTTAACCCAACTTTGGGTCAAATATGGACAAACCCAGCCATTGGGTTAAATCTTATAATTACATTTTTAACTCAACGTTTGGGTTTGTCCATATTTGACCCAAAGTTGGGTCAAAACAACCCAGCGTTTTTAGAGTGTAGGATAAATGTAAAGAAAAATCATGTTAGATACCCAGCAAACAAATTTAGGTTCTGGGAATTTAATGCTGGGTTGTTTTAACCCAACTTTGGGTCAAATATGGACAAACCCAAATGTTGGGTTAAAAATGTAATTAAAAAAATGTAACCCAATGGCTGGGTTTGTCCATATTTGACCCAAAGTTGGGTTTAAAACAACCCAGCGTTTTTAGAGTGTAGTTTTTGGCTCCCAGAACGTTCCTAAAACTTTCCCTTAAGGTTAAGGGAACGTTCCCGGAACATTCTCCTTACGTTATAAAAATGGAACCTAAAAATAACCTCATTGGAACAATCGGGAACGTTAAGGGAACGTTCTGTGTTTGCTGGGTAACTGTTGTCTATTGAGGCCTTGCTAGTCCACACATTTACAGTATGTTTACTTATTTACATGACTGATAAATAACTAAATGGCTCTTTAGCTTTTAGCTTGGCTTTTTGCAACTAATCCTATTGCATAAACTACAGAGTGGTTATAGACTTCTTTATTGACATTAATGGTTGCATGAAGAACCTTCAACGTCCTTTGAACCTTTCCATTGCACAAAAGGTTCGTTATATTGAAATCAGATTATTAAAACATTGAATGAAACTATGAAAAAATGGTTCTTTTAAGAACTGTTCACAAAAAGGATGGAATTGGTAATGTTCACTCTTAAAAATAAAGGTTCTTCCATGGAACCTTCACATTTCACTAAAAGTTCTATGAATTATTAAGATCTTCACATAAAACCTGTTATTTTAAGAACTGTTCACTGAAAGGTTCTTTGGTGAACCCAAAATGGTTCTTCAAAGGCAAAAAAAAAAAAAAAGCCTCCAGGAATTTTACTTTTAAAGACGGTGCATTACACAAGCCTTGTGACTGAGCTAGTTTGGGTCGACGTTGATCTTTGAACATTTCTTTCAGGGCTTTTTTTTCAACCCCGCTCTTTTCGCACCCCAAGGAGATGGGTCAGATGAGGAAGAAGCAGTAGGTTTCCTCTTATCAAAACGGTATCACACATTTCCAACATTAATAGGGTGTACTTTACAAGCTGCGTCCCTTTTTTAATCTATCATAGCCACAGTTTCGTGGGTTTTACCCTTCCCACGGCTACCAGCCCGCCCAGCCGGCCCAGCCGGCTGCTCCTCTGAACTCAGATGAGGCCGAAGGAGCGGAAGAAGCAGAGGCAGCGGAGGGTGCTGAGGCAGCCGAGGTCGGGGTCGAACCTGAACCTGCTGGAACCGCTTTACCTGTCGATGCAGCTGTCGCAAACGAGATCCCACCCATTGATGTCCCCGTTGAACCTGCTCCCCAAGTCATCCCTACTGCTGCCGTTGATCCGGCCATCATCCCTGAGGCACCGGCAGTTGGTGTGGAAATTGACACCACTTTGGTCGGGACTGATGTAGCTGCTGGTGCAGGGCAGGTGTTGGTGGCTGAGGCTCCTGATGCTGCCCAGCCAGTGCAGTGAGAGAGATGATCACAAGCCCCGCCCCTCAAAGATTCTAACCAATCAGTCATATCGCTGACATTAAGACCACATCTCTGTGGTGTGAACATTGCCGGAACAAAATGTGGCATATTCCTGTTGTGTGAAAATGTTTCCTGGCAGATTTATAATAACCTCATTGTAAGAATTGAGCCATTACTTGTTATATGTCTTCTCTTTCAGTTTCTTAATAAAATGTATTTGTCTCACTGCAATTAAAAACCTCATTAATGAACAATGTAACTATGTAATTAACCTGATATCAGATGACTATATACAGTCAAACCAAAAATGATTCAGACACCAGATGTTATTTTTGATATTTTTTTAACTAGTGGGTGCAGGACACTGTAGTTTATTTATGTAAGTGAGGATAGCAAAATAAAGTAAAGTAAATATTATACCCAAAATTTCTTCAAACAGTGAACTACCAGTAAAATGTATAAAATTGCTAATGAGACCTTTTTACACCACAGGCTGAACAAAATTATGCATTGCTTGGTAATCGGTTGACCTAAATTGGTATCTAATTGTGTTCTTCAATTCAACAGCTGACAACTGACAGATATTTAACCTTATTCATTTGAGAGACAGTCTAACAGAACGATGGCCAAACCCAGTGAAATATTGATAACTCTTGAGGTATTGTCATAAATTATTACCATTTTCTAAACTATAGCGAATAAACTGTGATAATGTGGGAAATGTTAATGGTGTCTGAATAAATTTTGGTTTATGTGTGTGTTATGTATCATCATTATACACTGTAAAATGAATATGCTTTATCTAATCAACAGAATTGTGGCAACAGGTTACAAGCAATATTATTAATTAAATTTAACAAATTAGAATTGAGTAATAATTAATCAAATTATTCCTTAAATGTCAACCATTTAAAATGAGTAAAGTTTACACCAAAAAAATTAACAAAAATATCTCACTAACAGACAGACGTCAAAAATTAATTAAGAATTCTTTATTTTAAATTGCCAACATTGAAGACACCTGATGTTAACGAGCAGAATCAGTGAAGGAGAAAAACGTAATTTTACCATACTGATCACCATAATGGTGACTTCAATTTATGTTTTTTTTTTGGTTGTTGTTGTAAGTTTTACTCATTTTAAATGGTTAACTTTTAAGGAATTAATTTGATTAATTATTACTCAATTCTAATTTGTTAAATTTAATAAATAGTATTGCTTGTAATCTGTTGCCACAATTTATTATTATATGTTTATAGTGCATATACAGTACATACAATGAAAAATAATATCAAACAAAAGCTATATTTCCAACAAAACAGGCCATATATTTCTCTGAGTGGCTGTGTGTGAAACTAAGACTGGGAGGTTTGTATTAATAGGATAAAGCAGATCTGTGGAAGACTGCTGACTGGGATGTTACTACATGAGGTAAATCTCTCACTCTACTCTACAGGCTCACAGTCTAGCAAGCACAACATGACACCAGTATAGTGTGTGTACACAGCAAAAGTAAAATGAAATTACAGTTAGTTAAATAAATGTGGTCATTCACATATGTCTTTCTAGGTGCACTCTGATGAATCAATTTAAACATGAACCTAAACATTTGCTTTGAATATGGAACAATTAAAAAAACGACTGGTTGCCGAAATTCTCAGTGTAATGGTATAAATGATGGATTTCACTCATACTTTCAGCTTTTTTTGGAGGGAGTATAAATTATGTACGGTTCAAGAAGACAGGGAGGAGGCTTTGTTTTTGTCACTCTAGTCTCTCATTAATCTCCAAATCCTTTTCAGGGTCATGCAAGTCTGAGATATCATTACATAGCACAACAGAACAAATGAACCACACGCTTGTTCCTCCTTTGAAAAAAACACAAGCTGTAATTTGACTGCAGCCTATCTTTAATTTCACTGGACAGAAGGTCTGTGATTCTGACAGGCTCAGTAATTCTTCTGGTAAAGAGAGAATGGGACAGGATTGAGGTTAAAGAAAAACAGCCGGTGAGTATGATATGACTTTGTGGAAATTTTCTTTATGTCTGTCATATATATATTTTTTGACTTATAACCAATAGAAATACATGTGTAAATTGTAAATCAATGCTTCTGCTAGGGGGAAAGGATCATGACTATTGTACCAACATCAGGGGGGTTTGCAGTCCCTCCCCAAGTGTCTCCGATAATGGAGATGGACACAAAAGAGGACGATGAAGACACAATTCCAGTTCCAAGTGCAGGACGTTTATTTAACATCAACAACAGCAACAACAATGAGGAGTAATCAAAGATCATAAGATCAATATAATACAGTTTAATATAAAATAAATGTGAATTAGAGGTAATAGTGTACTTTGCTGTCCATATAGGGAAGCCAAGAAGAAGAGGAAAAAGGAGAAAAAAGAAAAGAAGGAGAAAAAAGAGTGAGTAGCACACTAATCTTATATTTGACACATTCTGGTTATAAATGACGTTTGTTACCGTATAAGCCTTTCTGTTTTTCTGTAGCAAAAAAGAAAAGAAAGAAAGAAAAGAAAAGAAAGAAAAGAAAGAAAAGGAAGAAAAGGAAAAAGAAAATGAGAAAGAAAAAGAAAAGGAAAAGGCAAAAGAAAAAGAAAAGGAAAAGGAGAAAGAGAAAGAGAAAAAGGAGGGGTTGGTATCTGGATTTTTATCAGTCCTTTCTGTTATTTAAGAAAAGTTAAAGTATCACCATTGATTATTGCTCATGTCAACTTCATTTTTTTTTCAAGGCCCAAAGAGGTGTTTGTGATTAACCCAGCGGGATTCCTGTATTATCAATGGCTGCTTATAATCACAGTTCCTGTCATGTACAACTGGACAGTTATAATTGCAAGGTAATAATGAGAAGTTCATGTTTTATTAAGACCAGGAGATGAGAGAAGGGTGTTTTTGAAGAAGAACCTGTGAAGTGTGCTTCCTTACATCTCCATTAGTCTCTATACACTCATATGCTCTAGTAACGCATTCTCATCCCAAGGGGTCATATACGACACTTTTGCCAAAACGTAGACATCCAACGCACATGGCACCCTTTAGTGTCAAATGAGACGCTTCGGTTATGTTAGGTCCTAGTTAGACCACTAGGAGGCGCCTTCTGCCCCATACATATCTTCGTCTCATTGACGCTAAAGTGCCATGTGCGTTGGATGTCCTATGCCTTGGGATGAGAATGCTCTAGATATGATAAAGGTCATCAAAATCCAACATAATACAAACAAATAGAAGCATTTTGTAAGCTTGATAAATAGATGTAATATTTTTGAGAGTATTTACATTTTGTATCTTTGCATAGAGCCTGCTTTGAGGAGCTGCAGCATGAATATCTACTGATATGGTTCCTCTTGGACTATACCTCCGATTTGATTTATTTGGCAGACATGGCCTTCAGAGCACGAACAGGTGAATCTAATAACATTAGTAGAATCAGATGTCAGTTTGTGTCATGATTTCATGTCACCCTTTTTTAACCAGGGTACCTGGAACAGGGCTTGCTTATCAAAGACGAAAAGCTCCTTCTCCAGCGGTACACCAGCAGTCTCCAGTTCCGAATTGACGTCATCTCTATGCTACCCACGGACATCTTCTACTTCGTTTTAGGGTTGGACTACCCAGAGATCCGAATCAACAAGTTGCTCCGCCTGAACCGCATGTTTGAGTTTTTCACCATCTCCGAAACCATGACCAACTACCCCAACATCTTCCGAATCTGCACTTTGGTCATGTACATCATCATCATCATCCACTGGAATGCATGCCTCTACTTCTCCTTCTCCAAGTCCATCGGGTTCGGATCGGACGATTGGGTGTACCCTGATCTCAACGAACCAGAGTTCGGAGAACTCATGCGAAAATATTCCTTCAGCCTGTACTGGTCTACGCTTACCCTCACCACTATCGGAGAGACACCATCTCCGGAGCTAGACTCTGAATTTCTCTTCCACGTAGTTGACTTCCTGGTGGGCGTCTTGATCTTTGCCACCATTGTGGGTAACATTGCTACAATGATCTCAAATATGAACGCAGCCCAGGCTCAGTTCCAATCCAGGATCGACAACATTAAGCAGTACATGCATGCGCGGCATGTCAGCAAGGACCTCGAGGAGCGTGTCATCAAGTGGTTTGACTACCTGTGGACTAACAAGAAAGCACAAAATGAGAGAGAGGTGCTGAGGTACTTGCCAGACAAATTACGGGCAGAGTTGGGCATGAACGTGCACCTAGAGACCCTCATGAAGGTGCGTATCTTCGCCGACTGTGAGGCGGGGTTGCTGATTGAGTTGGTGTTGAAGCTTCGCCCTGTTGTCTTCAGTCCTGGTGACTACATCTGCCGAAAGGGCGATATTGGGCGGGAGATGTACATCATAAAAGAAGGCAAACTTGCCGTGGTGGCCGATGACGGCGTCACCCAATTTGTTGTTCTTGGCGATGGAAGCTACTTTGGTGAAATCAGCATTTTAAACATCAAGGGCAGCAAGGCAGGGAACCGCAGAACAGCAAATATTAAAAGCATAGGGTACTCAGACCTCTTCTGCCTGTCCAAAGATGATCTGATGGAAGCTCTGACGGAATATCCCGAAGCTAAAGCAATGCTGGAAGAGAAAGGGAGACAGATTCTGCTGAAGGATGGTCTGCTTGAGCTGGACCCTTCCAAACTAAAGCCAGATGAGAGGGACTTGGATGAGCGCGTAAACCGAATGTACAGCACACTGCAGATTATGCAGACCAAGATAAACAAGCTGCTGGAGGAACAGGAGGAGACACAGAAGACCATCAGACGGCGAATTGTTCAGTTAGAGCGCTTTGCTGGGGAAGAGGTGGAGGATGAAGATGAAGAGGAGGAGATGGAAAAGAAGGAAGAAACCCTGGAGGAAAAGAAAGAAGAAGAGCCAGAGAAAGAGAAGGCAGAAGAAGACAAGGAAAAGATGGAAGAAAAAGAGGAGGAAAAGACGGAAGAAGAGAAAAAGAAAGACGAGGAGCCATAGGATAAGAGGATGTGAACTTGTGAGAATAACTCTGGATGAAATTCACAGATGAAGAAAGCTAAACACTAAATACATTCAAAGTATTTAGTGTAACTACTGTAGTAACACTTATTTGTGAAGCCAAATTGACTTTGCTCATTCTGTCTTGTGCAGCCAATAAATTCTTGTAAGGCAATTACAGATTTCTTGTCAAGCAAATCGTCAATTAGCAATACCAGTTTTAATTTGTATTCCTTTCTAATACTGTATATGTATATAAGAAATGAATAAAGTAAATAAAGTAAATCTTTTCATAAGGACAACTCTAAAAAACATCCAGGCAATATCTTCAAATAGATACGCTCTGAACATCACCACACACTAATCGATAACACTGACAACAAAATAACAGCATAACTAACAGAACTGCTAACCGAACACAGCATTATTTATTCATGTGGCAATGCATACTGGGGGCTCTCAAATCAGTAGCATTGTTTAATGTGTTTTTAGGGTGTGATATATTGAAAATACTGTGCATTATGTTACTTTTGGATTTTGATCAATTGTATACTGACCAGTCAGCATCCAACACAGGAACAACCAATTTTAAAAGCTGTTATGGATCAAATAACATTGATGAAAACAGACAAGTAGTCTGCTTGATAGGCACAAGGGTGCAGCAGAGGACCAAATATTATGCAACAATAACCCAGCATTGACCCTAAGCTAATTAACCCTACGCAATAGAGAGAACCTCTCGTAATATAACTAAAAATATTTTTCTTTTGTTGAAATGTGTTTGAATGAGGTACATAAAATGTTATTTTTTAACGTGACAATTATAATAGTCACTCAAAATGTTCAACAAGCAAGTATAAACGGTTTATAGTAGGATTTGAGCCACGTGAAGGGGGCGGTAATTTGCATGCGGCAGGTGTTTGGAAAAGGAAAAAAGACTTCCGCAAACTGGTTGCAGACTGTTTCAGGTAGGCCAAATCTGCGGTTTTAAGTGGGTTTAATGTGTTTTGAGAGTTAGGAATATGGTTTACTAGGAATAGAACACTTGAGAGGAGCTTTTAAGTTCCTGTAAACTCCTTTATGAAAGCAGTTGTTCATGATTAGGTTATGGTTCAACGGATCACAAATCTAAAAGCTCGGATCATATAACGATTTTTTAAGTCAAGGATCGGATTATTTTGCGGTTCAGCAAGAAAAAAAGCACAAAATAAAGAAAGTTCCAACTAGTATTATTCAGATAGCTACAGAATGACACTATAGTGTGTATAATTTAAACATAGATTCATCTTTTTGTTAAAGCTGTGTTTTGTCGTTTGATTATGGAGCAGGTAACATTATTTATTGGAAACCTAATTTGCACAGGTCCATAATGATACACTTCCGATTTCTTTCTCAAATGTTTATGTTCACTTAAATGTAGCCTACAGTATGTAATTTTTGGCCACCAGGGATCGCTAATCTCTTACAATAACAATAGCGATGACGCAAAGCATCAAGCGGAATTATGGATCTTGTGTCAAGCTGATGGTTCTTTTATGACTGAGTGAATGATGTTTTTAACATGACTGTGGTATGAAGCAGGGCGCGATTGCTAATGAGAGATGTATACCAGCGCCACACGCAACGCGAGTCCTGCGGATATAGGGAATAAGGACATTTCATTATACCAAACTTAATTAATAAGTTACTCACAGGTCAGTTTATTAGATGAATAAAACTTGAGGTAACGCAATGCTGTTTCACTTGCTCTAACAATTAACATTAGCTACACTATCACAAAACGGCATTTAAGTGTGTTGAATGTTGTTAGTTTTTTTGTTGGCTATATGAGACTAGCAGTAAGCTAGATCAACGTTAGAATAACATACAGATCATATTCTAACATTTCATCATATTGAACAAAATAACATTGATTAGTTTTATGTACATTTGCTCACTAATAAAGTAAAGGAACACTCGTGTCTCAGTCAAGTCAAAGTTAGTCGCAGACGTGGATTTCTCGGCATCTCGAAAGTTGTTGATCTTCGTTCTAGTCCTCTTTTTGTCTCAAAGTCTGATTGTCATGGTCCAAAATGTTTAAACAAAACAACAACAGCGTCCTGCTAAGCATAACCCAGTTGTCCACATCTGTCGACATGGTTACTATGGCTGTAGAGCGGAAACAGAGGGAAACTGACTGGTAACTCCTCACCCCTGCTGACACGTCCAGTTTCCTTAGTTAAAATCGCAATTTTGATTTACAAATAGTTGGAAACATTGGGCATGTTGTAAGTAATCAACCAAACAAAATATAGAACATTGGCCTAGTAGTTTTTGGATTATTTTTACTGCAAAAATCCTCTATATTGTACCTTTTAAGACATAAACGACTGTTTGCGAGAATATTTGTGGTTTACGAGCATATTTGCGGAGAGGGTTATAATGTAAATTATGTATTATGTTATCAAAATATTTTGACATAATTTTGTGTCCATTCCGATTTTCAAGTTGATGTTAACACAACAGTTACTGTAAAGTATACATTTTATGATTATTTATTTATTTATTTCAAGGTTTAACATGGTCCACAAGTGCGACCACATATAACTATATACAAAACCAGGGTTTGCTTGTACAAAAAAATAAAAAATAAAATAAAATAAATAATAAAGTATACATAAAGTATACATTTTAGATGTTCAGACATATGATAGCCCTAGTCCAATAACATTGGACTAGTTTTGTTATGCAGACCTGGCAACCCTGACGTGTTAATACTTTCTTCCAGCTCCTCTGATTGCATCCTTTCTCCTCGTTCATCACATCCACTTGGTGTATGCATCCTTCATCATGGCATATTTTGATGGGTTTCCAGATCAGAAGAAGAAATCAAGAAGAGTGTTGATAAGCAGCCCGTGAAGTGTTTCATATTGTTCACTTTATGCTGAGATAGAAAAAAGGTAACACATGCATCCAAAAATACATAAATACATTATTTTTAACCTTCCTCGGATTCTCAAAACATCCCCAGGCAATTTTAGTGCATTTAAAATCTGAATTTTTTAGTTAAATGGCATGTATGCAGATAAGTGGTTTTAAGAAGCAAAGATTTAAAGAGGCACACTTTTGACATTTGAAAAACATAAAAACAAAACAAATCAATTACTCAGGCCTGTAATGGTTGTAGCTCCGTTTGCTCCTTTTTTCATGGTGGTTTGTACAGACCTGCTTTTAATCATGATGTTTTTAGGCATCCTTCAATTTCCCTTTGGCTGCATTATTGATAATGCAATTACAATTCTGCAGTATTGTATGTATGCATCTGCCAGTTTTCGGTCAGTTTAGGTCATTTTTTTCATTTTGAGACATCTTTTTTAACAGTGTTTCTTTTCAATGAAGACTTTGATTCAGTCAGGAATGATTAGGGATCCTTTGGATAGAGGATACCATCTTATATGTGGAGTGGTTACTGTGTGTGTGCCTCAATATTATCCATTCTTTCATTTTGAACAGTCCCACCTGTTCTCTTCGCCGACAATTTCTGTCACACGTGGACACTTATTGTATTTGCTCAGAGAGGTGATGAGAAAAGTACGCTGAAAAAAAAAAGGAAATGAAAGAACAGTGGAAGTATGTCTCCCATGGGAAAGCAAGATAAAAAAGAAAGCTATTGCCTGTGATGTCAGCCATGAAAAAGGTCCTCAACTGTTTCGTCTCTTGAGCAGCTGGAGCTACGCGTTTAATTAATTAGAATTAGTCTGTCACTTTTAGAGGGAAATCAAAAAGGACCATATGACTTTCCTTCAAGGAGAAGTACTTGCTGAATTAACTTGTAAACACAAGAGTTGGGAATATGAACGCATAGGTACAACTTTTTGTTATATGAATGAAAGCTATATTGGAAAATGCATGAATGAATGAATGTGTGATTTAAAGGGATACTCCACTTTTTTTTTGGAAATAGGCTCATTTTACCACTCCCCTAGAGTTAAACAGTTGGGTTTTACCGTTTTCAAACGTATTCAGCTGATTTTTTGATATTTCGAAGAATATCAGTAACCAGACAGTTTCTGGTCTCATTGACTTCCATAGTATATTTTTTTCCTACTATGGAAATCAATGAGACCAGAAACTGTCTGGTTACTGATATTCTTCTAAATATCAGAAAATCGGCTGAATGGATTCGAAAACGGTAAAACTCAACTGTTTAACTCTGGGGGAGTGGTAAAATGAGCCTATTTTCAAAAAAAGTGGAGTATCCCTTTAAGGAAAGAGAGAAAGAAAGCAAGCCAGTGAGGCAGAAGAATCTAATGGATTGATTTGTACATTAAGTCACACTTTTGAGGGTCCGTTTACCTCACACCAAACATGAACCAGTAGTCGGTCAAGTAATTGTATGGTCCCATTTGGCCTGTCAATGCAGGGACACTCAGCCCACCGCATCCATCAGTGAGACGTGAGAGCACAGGTGGCTTTTTCCTAAGAAGCCAATTGGAAAATTTCTTATACGAAAGAAATGGTGGCTCAACCAGGGTCTTTCAGTAGGGAACATTGCGTCTCGCTGAGTATTGTCATCAGACGCTCTTATTTGAGCAGTTAATGGAAGTCACTTAGGCAGCTCACACCAGGGTGGTTTGGAGTCTGGTGGCTGAAGGATAGACCACAGCATAGGAACATGCATTTTGGTCTTACAAGCTGGTTCTTCCTTGTTGCTTTTGTTGCTTAGAATGCTTAAACACTTAACTGTCCCTTTCTATTAGTGGGTGTAACCGACCAGTTAGCCGGTGTGCTATTGTTTCTCCTAAACAATTTACTTTACGATAATAGCATTTGCAGTTGACCAGAGCCGCTCTGGCAGGGAAGAAAGCTGACCTATTGGAAAAGTGACATCCTATGACAGTGGCACTCTGGGCAAGCCTGTGGGTTTCAGGGAAACCAGGTGAGGTCATTAAAATGGACTCGCTGGTAAAAAAAAAAAATGTTTTAACTTAAAAATAAGCATGGACCCACTGCAGTTTGATGAGTGGAAGCACACTGTATATACTAAACGTATACACAATTATGCACTAAAAATTATTCACAACTTTTTCTTATAGTATGTAGGACCTATGTAATGTTTATTTAGACCAACTAGGACAGAACTATGTATAGAAGTGATTATTTCTTTCAGTTGTAGCAATTCTGAGCTCAAATAAAGGGAATATAATTTTAATAACTGGTCATGAATACGTCCAGTAATCGCATTCATAGGCCTTGATTAAAATTACCCGTAAAGAGGTTACCCATTGCCCATTTTAAAAACACATTCATCTTTCCAGAGGTGGAGTGACCCTTTAAGTGTTTGCCTGCTTCGTCTATAGGCTCTTGTACCACTTGGAAGTCTGTATTACAGCCCTTTATACCTCCATTATTTGTATATAGAGAATGCAGTCAGAATTATTACAGAAATTTTCCTCCACTTGACACAAAAGTGATAACTTGTCAAATAGGCTCTTACCCTGAATCTGTATCGATGCTGAAACTGGATATCTGAGACACTGAAGCTAGTGATTTAAATCACAACCTACAGATGACAGATTGTCTTTTCAAATGCAATGCGAGAAGGAAACGATGACCACTTACCATCAGGTTCTTCAGACATGGAGATTTAAATCATTTTGTTCCATTGTTTTAAATGTTTGATTTCTTGCACATTTAAACGTCTGATAATTGAAAACTGAAAAGCCTGATGCTTTGATGAGCCACCTAAGCTCTTTCACACTGATTTCTCTTAATAAACAACACGCTGTGCTGCATGATCTCATCTTAATTTTCCTAATTGCTTGCAATTGTGAATCTCCCTCGATGCTCAAGCGTGTGCAGTTCCATAAGCATGATAAGAAAACCCATGATGTAATTTTAATTAGTCTATTCAATGGCAGAGCAGCTCTGCTTGTCAAACTCCAGGGTAGCTATTCTCATGGTATGCTAAATTAAGCATCAGCCCCGTTACTTTCTTATCAGGACTCAGTGACATTTGCATCACTGTCATTTCTTGTGTCTCTTCCCAGAGTCGGTGATGTAACCACCATCGGTCAAAATGCCAAGACCTTGCCAGACCAATGAGCATCTTAAAGTTTTATTCTGAACTGAAAGGGAAACTGAGGAACATTTGACGATGAAAAGAGTATGAGAGACATTTTTAGTATGCAATGTAAATTAACCATTGACCCTGCGCTGGGTTTCTGGACATCTCAAGTCATGTAGGTGATGTGAAACTTTTAATGATTGCTAATAGCGGAGAACCTCAAGGTTTCTGAAATGGATAAACAGAAAAGTCACTCAATCTACAGAAATTAAATGACTTGATCCTGATTCTGCTCCTTTGGTGACTTCTACAAAAAAAAAATTGTGAGACTCCACAGAGGAAACTTCCCTCTCAAAGCGTTGAGTGACAACCATGAAATCTTGGCGATGCCAATGTCACTTGAATTTAGTTGAGTGTTTCTGAGAAGACATGTACGAAGTTCTGGCAATGTGTTCTGCTGAGAGCCTTTGCCTTGGGGTCGTCATGGAAATGAAGGATGAGGAAGACTAAGAGAGAAGCACAGTTATAGTGTAGCACTTACAGTATGTGAAGCTCCTCAGGGTTGGTACTTTCTCTATGGCTGGGAACATGTATCTTAGTCATCACTTTCTTTTGTAATTTATAAAATGGTTAGGAATGCCTTTCATTAAGAATGGAACTAAAAAGCTTTTTTAAAAGCATAGTGACAGTCAAGACTTGGTTTGTTACCAACTTTTATTTTTGCAGGCTATAATGTGCCAGTTGGTTTTAAATTAAATCCGATGCGCAACATGTCTTATTATGCAAGACTTCACTGACAGCTTTTATAAGATAAATGCACTTCTCCTTCTAAAACGCCACTTTAGAAAGTATTAAATCTTGTGATCCAACCAAGAAACTGGATTTGTGAAGACATGAGCAGACCTTTTCTGTTTTTCCTCTTAAATTATTCTTTGGCTTCTATTTGCCAGTAAAGCTGGTTTAAACCACATGAACCTGTGTGATCTTGCTGCATAAATCATAGACAACAGCATGGAATCTGTTCAGACACATTTGTTGGGGGGAAATGAAACAACCTGTTTTGAGTTGAGTCCATCTGTGCCCCCATATATACAGATTTATGCTTCAGCTGTCTAATTTAGTCTTGGACAGAAAAATCGTCTGATTGCTTGTATGCGAATGTGCCATTTCTGCATCCTTAACCACTGTGAAAATGAAAAAGGATTAAACTCTGCCAGTTTATTATTTTGTGTTTTATCAACATTCATACAGTAAACATGCACAGTATATCAGTAATCATCAGTTGGTTATCATCAATTTTGGCATCAATATTTGATGTTTAATTGTGCATATTTATTTTTTCCTGTGAATTTTTGCAATTAGATTACCGTTGCCTTTATCGGCCCAAAAAGCACGTCATCCCAACGGATAAATGTCCTGTCATGTCTCTGCTTTCATCTTATGTGTTAAATCTTTATAAACACTGATAATTTAAAGCTCCAGTGTTTTTCCTCTTTGTCGTCATCTCTGTTCAAAATCTGCAATTACTGTCATTCGCGGAATTATTAACTTTATGTGAGCTGTACTTCCCGACACAGCACAGCGCGTATGAACACAATGTTTGAGGAGACTGTGAGGCTGTCAGTCACCTGCCAGATGTGGATTCTGGCATTCAGAATCACAGATTATTCTTTTTGGAAGTATGACCAACATAACACTGGAAAATACACCGGAAAATGTCATCTGAACTAGTAAAAAATCCATTTTTGATCTAGTTCTAAATCACGCTGATTAAATCTAACAATCGCTTATAAGCTATCATATCACGCAAAAATGTGCAAATTATACTTTGTTCTCAAATTGTTAATGTTAACAGCATAAGCAAGCATTGTGTGATTACATGTAATGTCCAATATGTATCCTCCTTGTTTTCGCTTGGGTCCGGTAGCAGTCTTTTTTTTCTGCAGCCACTCCAAAGTCCGAACGAAGTCATTTGTGTTTTACAGCGGGTGAATCTGTTGTCACTGGTGAGTGTCGTTTGAACCTTTCTGGATCTGCCATCAAATTGATAAGTTTAATTATATCAAGTGCAGTGAGAAAAGGCTATAAATTTCCATCCACTCTGAACAAAAACACTCTGCATGATCAAAGTCGCGCAGCACTGCCTTCGTGCTCTGGTCATGTGGAAAGAACCTTGGTTCCTGTCCCAAGGACATAAGTGGTCATCCAGCCCAGGGTCTGTGGCAGGATCATCATCTTTCATGGCACATAAACTGCTTAGAAATGTTGGTGGTGTTTCAGGCCCTGAAAGACTTCCTCCCAGACCTGAGAGGCCATCATATTCTTGACCGGTCCGACAACACATCGGTGGTCTCCTACATAAACCATCAAGGGGGTCTACGTTTGCGCCCGTTATACAAGCTGGCTTCGCCAGATCCTTTTTTGGTCCCAGGGGAAGCTTCTTTCAGTGAGGGCGATTTATATCCCAGGGTATTTAAATCAGGGGGCAGACATCCTGTCAAGGCAGGGGCCGAGGCGCGGGGAATGGAGACTTCACCCCGAGGTGGTGGAGCTCCTTTGGAAGCATTTCCAGCATTTCAGTTTGTGCCGAGGTAGACCTTTTTGCGTCCAGGGAGACATCACACTGTCCACTGTGGTTTTCCCTGAGCCATCCAGCCCCTCCAGGTTGGACACTATGGTACAGACGTGGCCAAGGTCGCGTCTGTATGCTTTTTCCTGATCGCTCTGCTCCCAGGAGTTCTGGAGACGGTTCGCCGGGACAGGGTCAGTCTATTTTTGTAAGCCCCATACTGGCTGGCCCGAGTATGGTTTGCGGACATAGCCCAGCGCATAAGTTCAGGTCTCTCAACTGAGACTTTTCACTTCTTGGTGTAAAGAACACCGACTGGACCCAGTTAACTGCCCAGTGGGTGCGTTGCTGGAGTTCCTGCAGGAGCTTTTCTCCACAGGGCTATCCCCCTACACACTAAAGGTGTACGTGGTGGCACTAGCTGCCTACCACTTCCCTTTGAGTGGAGTCTCTTTGGGAAGACACCAACTTATAACATGTTTCCTTCGTGGCACCTTGAGGCTGAGGCCAGCAGTTCGCACAAGGGTGTCGACCTGGAATTTGGCCATCATATTGGAAGGTTCCTCCCTAGCTCCCTTCGAGCCCATTGAAGAAATTCCTGAGAAATTTGTCACTCTGAAAACCATTTTTCTTCTTGCTATCTCGTCACTCAAGAAAATCTGTGACATTCAAGCTCTTTCGGTTCTTCCTTTGTGCCTGGAATTCCCAACTGACATGGTAAAGGCCTTCCTCCATCCTAGGCCAGGTTATGTCCCTGAGGTCCCTTCTAATGTTGCTAGACCAATAGTACTGCAGACTTTCTGTTCTCCTCTGTTTATGTGGTCGGACTTGGAGAAACTTAATTTACTCTGCCAAGTCAGGGCTTTATATGCTTGGAGGAAGTCTGAACAGTTTTTTCGTCTGCTTTGGCTCACCCAGGAAGGGGTGTCCCACATCTAAACAGAGGATGAGCAAGTGGGTGGTCAAGGCTATCTCACTTGCTTATGAGTCGGCTGGTCAGCCTTGACCTTTGGCTGTACGAACTCACTCTACTAATAGTATGGCCGCTTCTAAAGCTTTACTGTTGGGTGTTTCCCTCCATGATGTTTGTGATGTGGCTGGCTGGTCCTCACCACATACATTTGTCAAGTTTTATCACTTAGACTTCAGCTCCACTCCTGGGGCAAAGGTGCTTTTGTCTGAATGTGCTGTCTGATACACAAAGTCGGTCACTTGCTCTTATAATGATGTGGGTATTAGCGTTCCCACAGCGTTTGACGCAGTTCGAGGTCCTTTGAAAGGGAACGTCTCGGTTACATATTTAACCCTAGTTCCCTGAATAGGGAATGAGATGCTGCGTCGTTCTGCCACACTCCTGGCATGGCTGAGACCGATTTGATTCAGACCTATCAGAAGCTGTCACAGTTGTGTTTTTGGGGTGCTTTATTGTTTCCTGGTCGATGACGTCACCCACCTATGAAGTTCTGTCTCGCCATTGGACTGATTCCATACGTGTTTCATGGTGTACTCACACAGGGGCGTTCCCAGATTGTTTGACGCAGCGTCTCGTTCCCTATTCAGGGAACCAGGGTTACATACAGAACTGAGACGTTAGTTTTTTTTTATTAAAATTTTATAATTTTAACAATACAAAATATAAATGCTAAAATGTTAATTAAATGTGTGATTATCCTAGTTGCAACAAGAAAAAGAATGATGATTTTTCAATCTCTTTGTGGGAAGAGCTGGTGCATCATGTCAAAGCAATAACTAAATCAGCATACTATCATTTGAAAAATATTGCAAGAATTAGACTTAGAGAAACTTGTACATGCTTTTATCACCAGCAGGGTGGATTATTGTAATGGACTCCTCACTGGCCTTCCTTAAAAAAGACCATAAGACACTTGCAGCTCATACAAAACGCAGTTGCCAGGATTCTGAGCTGGACCAGAAAATACAAACATCGTTCTCAGGTCTTTACAATGGCTCCCAGTTACATTTAGGATTGATTTTAAAGTATTATATCACTGGTATATGAAATCATTCAATGGGCTTGGACCTCAATATATTGCAGATATGCTCACCTAACTGATCACTCAGATCAGACTAGGATCACATCGGCTAGAAATACCAAGGGTTCACTCTAAGCACGAGAGTCTGCTTTTAGCTATTATGCCATCCGCAGCTAGAACCAGCTTCCAGAAAGATAAGATGTGCCCCTATAGTAGTCACATAATTCAAATCCAGACTCAAAACACATCTTTTTAGCTATGCATTTACTGAATGAACACTATGCCACTGTTTTTACTGTACTACTTTATTTTATTTTTTTTATCATAAACTGTTTTAATTATTAACACTAGGGTTATTAATTGATTCCAAACAATGCTTTATACATTTATTTTTCATTTTGAAAAATAAAAAAATAGTCTAATACTATAATACTCTATTTGTCAGTCAAGCATGATTGACTGGAGACCCAGTTCCAGCGTCAAACCCAAGTGTCTGACCAGTCTACTTATTTCCTTGTCATGAATCCAAGGCTGATATTGTAATGCTATTCCAACTCTGTCTTCAGGTTCAGAAAACCTTGATTTGTTCACTTGCTACTCCATGTGTTGTTGTTTTTCTGAATAAAATATATTCAAGGTTATGACTTAAGACACATTTGGATTAGAAGACCTTAGTTAGACATTCATTAATATTACACGTTTTGGACCCCCGGCTCCATCTTGCACTGTTTAAGACAGTGAAAAGAAACATATTGAACACCTCATTAGCGGAAGTCTATAGGGTCACTGTAGGGTTACATTGTCGATGTTTAAAAGACATGTGATTTGAAATGTTAAATAAACATGCATTGGCAGGTAGTAAGCATCTGTTTTACAGTTATGCTGTCCATTCTCAACTAATGGTGCCTCAGATTCCCTATCCTTGAATACATTTGCTTTTTCTTTTCTTTTGTTTTTTGTTTTTTAATGCAGACACTTATTTACACCACGTTTGTGATGCTAGCAGTCAGGATCGAAATAGCTCAGAATCAATTCTTACAGTAATGCTCCATCCCAGTCTAGCAATCACTTTTCAATAGATTTCCGAAAGCAAAGAGGTTTAGACAAACCTATTTTCTTAATAACAGAAAGAGTTTAGATGTGCAACAATACCAAGGAAACAAGAAATACAGATTTTTCGGTTTGAAAACTGCTGCCAGTTATTTTCCATTTTGGTTTAATTTACTTTACGTTCACTCTTAGGCTGTGTATGCTTTGTTTTCATTTAGATATTAATGTAGAGTGTTCATCAGTTGTTTTCTCTCCACACCCTGGCAGAGGAAGCTCATGGGATTGTGTGTGTATATTGGTAATGTCTCTGAGTGACCTGAGGCTATGTCACAGATGGTGGCAGGTGAAGCCCATGAGGCTAGCTGTTTATTTCCTATGGCATTTACGAATGTGACATGTTGATGTGATAATTGAAAGGAGGCGAGACTTTTTGAGGAAACCTTAGTGGTGACTCATAGCAGCTTGTTTTACCTACACAACTGTGCCGTCATTAGAAGAGTGAAGACATTACATGCTTACAGGGCTGGCAACCTTCAGCATAAATTTTTCAAGATTTGACGGACATGCTCATGCTCAAATTTCAGCATTTGTGCTGTTACAAATTGAAACAATTGTGCGCTAAGGGAGTCAAGCTGATGTAAAAATCTGATTTTTTTGCATGCAATTTATTCAAAATAAACATTGATTATGCTTTTTTTAAATGAATTTTAAAAAAGATTAAAACAAATAATTTGAAAAATAAATCATTTTATATGATTTATGATATCAGAATGAAGAAAAAAGTCTCATTAAAGAATGCAATTCTTCAAATCGATCTTTTATTTCTTAGATTGTATTATCACACACAACGGCTGTGTCATGCTCAGTAAGTCTATAAACATATCTGATAAGTTGACGTTTATATGACAAGGCAAGGTTCAGATTGTAAAATGTCGTGAGATGGGACTACCAAAAATTTTATAATATTCCCCAAAATATACTTCTGCTAACTGGACATGTTTATGTGCCATTTATTCTAAAAGTAGAGTTTTTTTATGATATAAGATCTAGGCAACTTCTGAACCTTGCCATTGGTTTTCTAAAATCCTGCAAGTCACTTTCTTTTCTGTTCCACACAAGGCCCCTTGGGTGATTAATTAATTTACCTGTGGGTACGTCCAAGAAATGTAATTGCTCCATTACTTCCTTGTGTGTTCAATTACCATTCTGGAGGCAAAACTGATCCATCCCCTATCTTTTTTCGTTTCATGTGAGTGGAAGGATTTTCTCTGTACAATACATTTAACATTGATTGATCACATTGATTGCTAATTTTCAGTTCAATTTGTATGTGAAGAACTTCTGCTATCAACACTTTCCATTTTAGTGATTATTTTTTTGTGTAAATTACCTTCATGTGGGTTCCTTTGAGTTTTGACAAACCCCATGGCTTTATTATTGGTGTATGCCACAGAAATGCTTGCTTATTTATTGTATCATTCTCATCCTCTCGAATGCACTGACACTGAAAGAATGACATTTTAGGTGCCATTTTTGGAGCTTCTGCTGGAATAGTCTGATGGACTATATCCTTATCTTTTATTAAGGCTCTGAGAGTAAACTCTGACCTTGCACTCCATTCTGTATCTAACAGCACAGCTTGTTTCCAGTACCACCTCTAGCAGAATGAGATCTGATGAACCACAAAGCTCAACATTTGGCAGCATGTGATAAGCCTGTTGCTCTGTCACTGTTGTCTGTGCTGTGGGAAATCATCTGAGACATAATTGAGAAACTCTTATCAGGATTATTTGCTAAATTTTGTTGTTTGGTTGTCTCGATGAAAGATTTAGAACGCCTGTATGATCAAACGGTCAATTTAATTTGTACTTCTCGTCATATCATGCTTTTTGAGCGTGAGGTATTTCAGCTTGAATCACATGATAACTTTTGCTTTTGATATCTCATGCACAGTATTCTTCAAATGGTGAATCCATATTCAAATTATAATTAGGTGAAACATTATTAGCAATGCAAAAAAAGGTTTCTTGGCCTAGATGTTTGAAAACACAGTAGTCATGCTGTTTGACATTTGATTCACAACATCTAAATTAATATTTGCTTAAGGGACAATAAAACCATGCCATTTATATCGAAGCTAGCTGGTTGGATTTACTACATAATTTACTCATTACCCTCATGTTTTTCTAAACCTGCATGCTGTTATTTTGTCAATTTTTTTTACAAGCTTTTTTAAATTTAATTAGATGTTAAAGCGTTTGCTTAGACTTAAGACTATAAGTCGTACAGACTACGTTTATGGTGCTTTTATGCGTTCTTTGTCCGTTTTTTTAAAGTATTTTGGATGTTTAAAGTTAATATTTTACAACTTTCTACACTATTGATTAAAATTAAAATTGGAGTAAATGTTTACTTCAAAATTTCACATTAAATCTAATATTTTATTTATCGTTTCTTTGTAATTATTTGCTAAATTTAATTTACAAGCTATTTTTTTCTTAAATGTGCTATGATTTAATTATTCACTTTAATATAGCGTCATTAAGAGTCTAAAGTGTGTCAATTTATGCTGAAATTGTTAATTTGACAGTAAAACAACATAATAAGCTACTTCACTGATTAAATGAATGTAGGTTATGGTTAGTGAGAATCTTATGGATAATGAATATGTGTCTCCACCAAATTTGTTTCATTAGCCTGAACATCTGCTAAGGATCAAATCTCCAAATCCCCTGCAGTTGCAGTAATGCTACTCAATAATGCGATATAATAATGTATTGTAAAGTTATATCTACATTATTAAAAATTTGTATTTTAGGTTTGTTTGAGATCTTAATTGCATTTGAGACTTGTCATTTACATCCTGTTTGATCATTTGCAGAGAGAACATGCATTGCATTTATTACACTCCTCAAACATTCAGAACAATAAAATGTGCTTCACATTCACCAGCAGTTTCTCTCTAAAGAGACATCGCCCAGCCATGTTTTACATTCTCCCAAGGTTACAATATGTGCACATGAAACTGCATACTGAATTTCATTTAGCTCATGTTTTTTTTTTTTGAAAAACAAATTCATAATATTGATACCAGGAAGATGGTGACTAGTTTAACCATTGAATTAGTCTAAACTGTCCAGTTTGATATAATATGTGCATAATAGTATTCTGGTTTTTGATGCTTTTACTGAGAGAAGTATGAAAATGTATTGTATATATTGTACACATTTTATGGTATATAGTATAATATGGTACTTTTACACCACATACAATACAAACAAATACACTGTCATTGGAATGAATACAGAAGAGACAATAGCAAGTAAAACTGGTTTATTGAGTAATAAACAGCAGGTGGATATGGTCTCTGGGCTGGTCTCAGTAGAAGAGGATGAGACACGGGGAAGCCTCAGTGTTAGCGCAGGCAGGCAGGCAGGCAGGTGGACAACCCGATCCTCCAGAGATGATGAAAGAGATGAATAATCTAGGAAATGTAGTGGAGAGATCGATGAGGCTGAAACTCTGACGACATACAGGAACAGTGAAATCCAGAAACGGGAACAGATGAAACACGAGAAAAGATCATACACCACACTAGGGAATATCCAAAAACGATCTGACAAACACAAGACGAAAGACCATGAGCTTAAATAAAAGGCGCTGATCACTAACAGCTGGTGCTGATATATCAGCAACTCTGCCCACACCCCCAAAGAGAGATGGTCCTCACTGCAGAACAAGAAATCCAGGGTGAGGAGTTTGATCCAGATCCATCTCCTCCCACCATACCTAAACCTATCCATCTTTGCCCCCTGATCCCTAACCCCACCCCTTAACCTACCCATCTCCGCCCCCGATCCCTAACCCCACCCCTAAGCCTACCCATCTCCGCCCCCTGATCCCTAACCCCACCCCTATACCTACCCATCTCCACCCCCTGATCCCTAACCCCACCCCTAAGCCTACCCATCTCCGCCCCTAACCCTACCCATCTCCACCCCTTAGATCTGGATCCAACTCCGCCCTCTGGATCTCGTGTTCTACAGTGAGGTGCTACTGGACAAAGACAGCGCGAGAAAGAGTCAGTGAATTCATGAACCGTGACATACACAACATTATCACATCAGGGAAACAACATTTATAAACTACAGTACCTAAATTAAGCACACCTACAAAGATCCTGAGGAGAGGGTCTGAAATGCATCATAGAGAGTAAAGAGGGTGATGAGTGAAATATGATGTGATGTGCTCTCTGCATACATTGATGTACCCCCCCCCCCCAAGGCAATTCACACCCAATAGTTTACTACAGTTATTTCCAATCTTTAATATATATATATATAGACCTTCAAAGAGGCAAACCAACAAATCAATTAAAATGTTTAAAATCAATTCAATATATCCCTTAAAACAAACAGTCATCAATGTCAATATTAAATATGGCTAATTTCCACAGACAATAAAGACTTTGTTGACTCATCTTACACAATCTATCAATATTCTCTGCAAATGCAATTTATCATCTACAATAGTGCCTATTACTTACGACCGATTTAATCGAATGATTAACGATTATCGATTGGTTTTCTCAGCATTCAGAAGTAGTCTCTAGACACTTATCTGTAAAAGACTTGAAAATACGCCGGTGTTCCGTGAATGTCTGTATATGAGGGACCAATATGGCATGGCATGATGTAGTAGTTAATAAACATTGTTGTATGTGTCTAATGCAGTTCATCAAGTGGCAATTTTTTTTAAAAAAGTGGGTTGGACAGGAATGTGTGTATGAGTGTGTGTGCGTGTCTCTGTGTTGGCATGTTTAGCTGTTGTAAAACTTGAGATTCCCTATACTTTGTTGTAATGACTTTTTGCTAGTCCTCACAATGAAAACTGATTGATAGACATAATAAAATGTTTTTTTTTTTGTACAGTATAAAAATCATTACATCTATGGAGGTCCTTACACATATAGCCAAAAACTGTGTGTGTGTGATCAGATATGTACAATAAGAATTGCAGAAAAAATATTATGTCTAGAAAACCAATATCAATAGTCCATTGAATTTATAGACATAGATTCATAACGTGATAGTTTCATCCGTACTAATACAAATTTATCATCCTTCCAGAGATTCTCTGAAACATGTCCAAGCCGCAAATTACGCCTATTAATTTATACCTCTTTTGAATTGCACCAACACCAAAGTAAAATCACAGTCGAGCAACTACATGTTGAGATTTGTTTTTAAATAATGCCTTAACAATGCACATAATAAGGACAATGAGCCATGTACGATAAAATATGTATGGCAGCCTCTGCAGATGCTGGTGTTTTTTCTGAACTACTGGGCATTGACCTAGCTGTTTCGTAAATGTGTTTTTACTTGTTGATTCAATTCAGGATTCAGTCCAATTTGTCCTTGTCTGTACTTTAACTCTACGCCGTGAATCAATCGATCACGCTCTCTCCCAGTAGCACTAGTTAGTCCACTTGTCACATTGTGCATGGCACTGCATCTGACTACTAGTGTGTTGCGCTTGTGCCTGCATGCGTTCAACAGGAGTCAGGAGACAACCACGCGCCTTTAAGAACTTATAAGCGATTTATGTATCGATAGAGAAGACTAGAGAATTTGTCAGTCTGTCCATTTGGCATCGATCCCCATCAAATCGACAATTTCTAAGTGACATGTTGCCGTTATCCGCTTGAGCAAAGGATTCTCTCGCGCGCATTTGGAACAGTGTGCATCACGCGCGGTCTCCAGTCCACTTCAGATATTGTATATCAGAAGATTTCTGTACATTTTCGCCATGGAACCTCCAAAAAACGGATCTAATCTAACGGGGAACTTTACAAACCAGTTTGTGCAGCCGCCGTGGCGCGTCGCGCTCTGGTCTGTGGCGTACAGCTCCATCCTAGCGATCGCGGTGTTCGGGAATCTGATCGTCATGTGGATCATTTTGGCTCACAAACGGATGCGAACCGTAACCAATTACTTTCTGCTCAACCTGGCGTTTTCAGACGCATCGATGGCCGCCTTCAACACTTTGATTAATTTTGTTTATGCCACGCACAATGATTGGTATTTTGGAGAAGCCTACTGCAAATTCCACAACTTTTTCCCCGTCACCTCCGTGTTTGCAAGCATTTACTCCATGAGTGCAATAGCAGTCGACAGGTAGAGTATGTAAAGATAACATTAAATCAACGTGAGAACTCAATAAATGTTGTTTTAATGCATGCTTTCATTTATACATCGCAGTAGGTCTAATTTTTTTTAACGCAACATTTCTTATCATAATGTTTTCATGTTTCATCTTTTTTTCTACAAAAAATAAATCAAATAATGACTCTAAAATGTAGTTTAATAGAGCAAAATATATTAAAAATGAAAACATTTTACATTTTTACAAATATAATGTATTTTGCCACATCAAAGATGTAAATCAGGTTGTTGGATCATTGAAGTGGTTTGTTATTGCTGTGACTGACGTCATGTGAGTGACAGGTTGTCCCGCCCTCACGCCAATAATCACGTCATCAGAGAAGAGATATTGCAAGATAGAAGGGAAGCTATTTTGATTAAAGATTGGGGAAAATTCATATTATTTTATAATTTTTTTTGTGTACAGAAAAATAATGTATAAAAAACACTGCAATGTTCCATTTTAGCCTTTTAGAATTTTAGCCTTTTAATGAAACCTTTCTGGAAGAGTTATATACACTTTAAGGGGGTCTTTGATATGTATTTATACAGGCTTGACAGATTCAGTTAAGATTGGTTTAAACAGTTGACTGGGAAAAGTGCCTCAGGCAGTCCTTCTTACACAGAATGGTTGACTTGAAGTAATTGACTGCACAATGATTGTGGATCGCTGAGCTCTGCTAACTTATCTACAGCACCTTCAGGGGGCATCTTTGCAGGTGCAGATGCACATTCATTCTGTTCTTGGAAATCAAATCACACAGTGCAATTGAAACCACATTCAAAAGCAATAATGTATGGCATAATTCTTAGCCTGCATTGAAAAGCTCAAAATTGATAAATCAGAGATACTCTTTAAAGGGGTCATGAACAGCATTTTTCTTATTATTTTAGAATGTTTCCTGAGGTGCACTTTTAATGTTAGTATGATTTTGGAGCCTGTTCTCATCCCAAGGTGTCATATACGACGCTTTTGCCAACCTTTAGCGTCAAATGAGATGCAGATATATATGAGGCAGAAGGCGCCTCCTAGTGGTATAACCCTAACCGTACCCCATACCTAAACCTACCATTACCGAAGCGTCTCATTTGACGCTAAAGGGTGCCATGTGCGTTGGATGTCTACGCTTTGGCAAAAGCGTCGTATATGACGCCTGGGGATGAGAATGCATTGGATTTTTACATCAAAAATAAAAGGCTGTTTTCCTACCAGATTTTAGCCCTCTGATTTCAATGCTCTGTTTGAAGGGGCACATCTGTTGTGAGACTTCAGTGTAAACAACCACTGCTGTGATTGGCTAACATCTTTGCATAGTGTTCCACCTGAAACTCTCAATTTCTTTTACTACGTTTGTACTATTACAGATTTATTTAAACTAATCGTGAAAATTGTTGATTATAGCTGTGGCAAGCAGGTTGGCGCGATTGTTAATGAGCGTCACCTGCGTGCCGCACCGGTCTTGAATTTCTCACGGAGGAGCTTCAGAAGCATTAAAGGAGAAGTGTTGACAGTGAAGGATGAGAGCGGACCAGGCCTGGATTTTACATTTTGTTTTGTTCATGTGTGCACAGCAGTTGTTCGTGAGAAACTCAAGACCAGTACGGCACGCAGGTGGCACTCATTAGCAAACACCTCACCGGCAATTCGCAATAGTCCTGCTTGCCAAAATAGCATTATATTTATATCTACTTTCGTCGCATGAAAGGTTGCAGGGATGAGCATTGTAGTTGATGACAGACATGTACTGTATGTTGAGCACATGAATGCAGTGATCTCATCAATGCTTTCATCATAGCTAACAATACGAACATTATGTAAATAAGAGATTTAGTGGATTATAATGGAAGAGTCACTGATAGTCTCTCCTTGTTTGATTGACAGCTCCAGCGATTAATAAGGGAGTGTTCTTTGATCGCTCAGCCAGTGACCATTTAGTCACTGGCTTGAATTACGGACACATGAACAGCAATAAATTATTTTGAGACATAGAACATCTGACTGTAGATTAGAAGAATCAGAAATCACAGATCACTGGCATTAGAACTAACACGGTTACTTGCATGTCGTGGCATTACTATCAGTGACATATCTTATTGCAAAAGTCTGTCTGCAAATCCTGTGTCGAAATTAAGACGGATTGACCAAATAATCCACAGTGAAATGTACAGAATAAACAAATAATGCTCTGCTGAGACATTCACATATTTGAAAATAAATAACCACTTTCCTAGCATTAGGATCATTTGGAAGGTAATGCTATTTTTAGTCCAGTGATGCTGCATGTCTCTTCTCTCACTAATGCGCCAGTGGCCAGGGCCAAAGATGTCCTGATAGGCTTTAGAGAGGCTGCTCACTGCAGAGAAATTTGGGTGGCTATAGACATCCAGTGAAGAGGTGCAAATGTAATCTGGGCTTAATGGGTGGAGCTAGAATATCCAACCACACCCTAACCCTACCCACCCACTCTATCCCTAAACCCATGGAGCTGGATGTCATTTGGCTCTGCAATGAGTACCACTTGAGGCTTTGATCTGATTCTGCTGAGAATTTTTTTTGTCGGACTTTTACATCATATCGTGAGAAAATCCGTAACAAATCGGTTTCAGAGCTTTGTTACAATAAAAGCTGTTTTTGTACTACTAACAATGAAGTTTTGAGTTCTGAAACTTACAGGATGTTTTAATAGTACAATAACCTTTTACATGTCAAAAGTTCAAGGAAAATATTATTTATCAATTTATGACCCCTTTAAAATGTAAAAAAAATAATAATGTAGTTTTATACAACTTTTACTGTTTTACTGTGCACCATACAATTTATTTGGCCCAAAATGTTTAGATAGTGAAATGGATGTGCACCAATTCAAAATGCATTCCCTCAATTAACAGAATCAACAGAGAGAGAGAGAGAGAGAGAGAATGCATTCAGCACTGAAAGCTTGTGCTTCTATGGCGCTCATTGATCTTGACCTGTCCTTGCCTCTAATCAGATGTAGTTATTTGAAATCGAGATTTTAAAAGAACAACCCAAACCAATTTGAACAAGTTCAACCGATAGGAGAACTGCAATTTAGAAGCCACAAGGTTCTGAATACTGAATATTTCAGAGAGCCTCATTGCTGTCCGAGTTGAGTAATTTTTCCACAAGCAATGCTTTGGAAATTTTAAGAAGTTTTTTTTTTCCGCCGAATCCGCCCAGATCAGGATGCATAAGGTAAATGTGGAAATGTTTAATTATTTATTTTGAGTACATTGCTGCCTTCTCATCCCTTTACATCATGCTGTGCCATCTAATCATTCTTTTCCTCTCAGCAGCCTGCTGATATTTCCATATTTATCCACTGATTAGACGTCTCAGACTAAAATCTCACTAACTAAATAATGGGAAAATAGTGCCACACCCCTTTTTTGAATAGACATGAAAATACACATTTCGAATGGTTGTAATGTAAAAATTAATTATTCATATTTTGTATAAAATATGTATTTACAAAACCCGGGCTACTCTAAAACAGCTTTAAGTAAGATTTTGTTTCAGCCAGCAGCTGTAAATTTTATAGACGTCACTCGAATGCCAAATATTATCCAATACTTTTTTCTTTGTCATTTCAGTGAAACACATGTCAGAAAGTGAGTTGTCCAATTGCACTAGTGAAAATAATGGAAGCAGCATAACTTTTGATTATGACTGATGCCTGAAGCTCATGGCCTGATGCTTGTGTTTCTCTCAGCTTGACCCCAACTATGACTTCTAGTTAAATGTCAGGGTAATCAGATATAATTCTCATTAATATGAATGGAGATCACTCTAAAATCAACAAGCTATTATTCAGTCAACATACAGAACTGTTTTCTCAAATTCAAATATGCTTATTTGATGAGCTTAATAATTCTAATTTTAATGTATTCTGAAGAGAGGACTTGTTTTGACAAAAATATACAGGGCTTTTATAAACAATTTTTTATCACTGTAAAAGCAAAGGTAAAGTAAATTCAAGTAAAATGGTTCTATCGCCCTCAAATCAATTATCATTTATTGAAACTAAAACTGCAAAAGCAACTACTGTAGATCCATTCTTCAAGGTCCCTTTTCAAGTGTGTATGAGAGTCTGTGCTACACATTTCAGTGTGGTTTATTTTCGGATCCTGTCACAATCTAATGCAGCCTTATCAAAGGCTTTTGATGCTGAAGGATGAAAAATGGAACATGGTCATAAAAAGCTATATAATGACTGATTTTGACCCCAAAACCTTTGCTTTTATTAAGTGAACCTCTGGGAACAAGAACAAGAACAACAACATTTGTGAGATAACCCCTTTATTATATGGAAAATGATGTTGTTTTTTTTGCTATCAGTACACATTAGCAACCAAAACATAGTTACTGCAAGAGGGGAATTACATTAGACAACGGAAAACCAAATTCCAAAAAAAAGGTGTTCTTCACAGTTATTTCCTGTGCTCAAAATGTCACATAGTCCTCATGGCTGCAGGCTACATATTTCACAACCCACATTTGCTGTTACTGTTGTTTTTGCTGGTAGGCAGTCACTACTCTAATGTACAGAGCAATTGTGACGTCTGCAGGAATTTGCAGTGGGTCAGTGTGCTTGCAGTTGCATTTGCAGGAAAGTGTGAGATTTGTGCTGACACTGCTTGCCCAGACGGTATTTTTAGTACAATAAATGTTTTATTTTACTGTCAGCGAGATGGCATTGCTGACAAAAACCTCATTCTGGTGCATTTGTTGGTTTATGAAACTTTAATGAAACTATTATGTGCAACATTTACGAATAGTGGAGGCCACTAGGTTCAATCTCAGTTCAAACATTTTGTCATCTATGGCTTTACACTTGAATGTATTATTTAGCTGACATATTTTACATATAGCCAATGCTTTCCATGAATAGAGTACACAAATTCTAATATATCTAAGCTTTTGAACATCAAATCAAGTATGTATTTATCTATGTAGTATGCATGTAATCTGGATTATAATCAGATTCCAAATAAGTATTTGTAATTATATTGTATTATATTTTAAATTACTTGTAACCAGACTACTTTTTTATTACATACATTTTATTACATTTTTTCGATTCTCCCTAATTCTTCTACTTCATGTTTTAAAATTTAGCAATATAAGGTATAATTCCAAGTTTAATGATACAATAACTAAAAAAAAAAAAATAAGCCATTTTTAAAATTTCCTGAAAAATAATGGTTTTGGATGTGCAAAGATTTCGCTCGAAACTGACAATATATATATATATATATATATATATAGAGTCACTTTCGAGAGGAATCTTTTTATCTCCAAAACCATTTTTTTAAACCATTACTTTAATTTGTGTGTGTATATATTTATACACACCCAAATTAAAGAAAAATAATAGGATTTGTGCCTTTAATGCTTTTCAAAAAGTAATGGAGCATGCGTAACACATCACAGCATGACATAATTAGCTGTATTTAACTGCAGTATATTATTTAATCTACATTTGTGAATGTTTTTAGACACATGCTGGTATTAATATTCATTACTATTATAACTAAAACACAGACAGTGTACCATTCTGTCTAAACATGCATCTTTCCTGTTGTTTATTCAAACCCACAAGAGTGTTGTCCATATCCCAAAAATAACCTTTTCTGCCCAAGAGTTATTGGCTTTTGGTCTAACAAGCCATTCACTGCTTATGATAAGGTAGTCGTTAAAGTAAATGACCTATTATCACTCTTAAGGGAGTAGTTCACTTTAAAATGAAAATTAGCCCAGAATTTACTCACCCTCAAGCCTCACTATGTGTAGATGACTTTCTTCTTTCAGACAAATAAAATCTGAGTTATATTAATAAACACCCTGACACTTCCGATCTTTATAATGACAGTGTGAAATATGAAGCTCAAGTTTGTCCATCCATTATATAAAAACTCCACATGGCTCCGGGAGGTTAATAAAGGCTTTCTGAAGCAAAGCGATGCATTTGTGAAAGACAATTATTCATATTTAACGTTACACAGTAAAATTCTAGCTTCCGGCCAAATGCAGTCTACTTGCACATAACGTCGGACTCGGAAGTAGGGCTGGGACAATACATTTATGCATTGTGAATCGAGAAATGATTCCGGATGGATTCCAATTTTTACCGAGTGCATTGCGATTCTCTCTCGAATCGATTCTGAGCTTATTTTTTAACAGCAGATGGCACTGTGAGTTTTGGAAACAGCCGTGACCTGCTGGCTTCCAGTTCCTTATTACACACACACACACCTCTTGAACCTTCTGAAAAATAATGATTCATAAAGTTCAAAAAGTTTGAAGCAAGGTGTTTGCAGTGGGTTGTTTACATTAATCTCACGTCATATGCATTCTGAGTAGAGCCAGACCGATATATCGGCAGACCGATATTATCGTCCGATATTTTGCATTTTCCAAACTATCGGTATCGGCAGTTATAATGGCTGATAAATAAATATTTCAAAAATAAAATAAAAACAGCCAAAACACGCTTGAACCATGTCATGAGTGTTAGAGTTGTATAGTTTGTCCACCAGAGGGCACTCTACACCGTTCCTGTTGGCAACACTCGTTGAGTTGGTCAAGAGACATAAATTGCTTGAATAACAATTAAAAGAACATCAGTTCTCTTAACTCAAATAAACATGACAAAATTTGTGACTAATCATCTCCAGTTTATAAAAAAAATAAATAAATAAAATATCGGCCGATATATCGGAATATCGGATTTTAAAACCCCAAAATATTTGTATCGGCCTTCAAAATCCTTTATCGGTCGGACTCTAATTCTGAAGTGCAAGTATATTAGTGGGGTGCGTCCGAAATCACGTACTATGTGAGTAGGTACTACATTTAAATAAGAATGTACTTCATGACCGTTAAAAAGTGCGTTCTATATAGTATGCATACGGGTAGTATGAATGGAGTCCGGACGTATACTACATGCGCCATGTTGTAATTGTCACGTGACATATGCTGTCATAACAGCGCGAAAATGTAAAGAGCCCATTCCACTGACTGCACCAACGTCGCACTATGTTTTTAGTTCTGCTTTCTGTTTTTATTTGCGTTTTTACGACGTTCGAGCTCACAATCCAGAGGAGGCGTCGGTCAGCTGCTCGCATATCACGTCTTCATCGAGAGCTTTTGCGGAGTTTCTCAAATAACATTAGTTGCATATATTTACCGACATATAACGACAACCACTCCTCACCTGTGGCATCATGGGATAGTAAAGTGTCCATCTTATGCGCACTTCAAAATCACGCCGGAAGTCATGTGGTACTTTTCGCTTACTGTTTTTCAAATTCTATGATTTCGAACATACTACTCTGCTTGTGTACTGTTTTTCGCAAACTATATTGTATGGAATTACACGATTTCGGATGCAGCCTCGGACTCACCCGAACGCACGAGGTCTCCTCTTCATGAGCATTTGAGCAGTCAGTTAAAAACTAGCCTAGAGTCTCATCTGCTGTTGAAAACTAAGAGAATCGCGAGAGAGAATCGCGATGCATTCGGAAAAAAAAGGAATCCCTAGTTGGAAGTCGGGTAGTATGTCAAGGCGTAGCGTAATGTTAGATATCATTACTCGCATTAATTGCTCTTTACACTTAAATCAAATCAGCATGTTTGTTTGGCCGGAAACCTGTTATTTTTCTTTATAAAGTTTTAAATGTGAATATTTTTCTTACACAAACTCATCTTTTTTCTTCAAAATGCCTTTATTAACCCCCTGGAGCCACGTGGAGTTCTTGTATTATGGATGGTTGCATTTTTCTGAGCTTCAATCTGATAGTTTCAATTCACTGTCATTATAAATCTCGGAATCATCAGACATTATGGAGTGAAGAAGTAATCAATGGCATGTGATTAATCAGTGTTCAAATTCTTCTTGTTACTTTTCTGTTATGGAATGTTGTATTCACCTGGCAGGTTGAATTGTTATAGCATCTGAGAGAAAGATTTACCTCATTGATGGGAGCCATTATCAATCAGCTATTAGATCATTACACAACCTACAAATTAAAAACTGCTCAACTGTGGTCTGTATTTGATGTTTGATCATATTAATGTTATTTGAAGCTGTTATGTGTGGCACGAGACTGATCGTTCATCTGTTTGTGTTGTACAGGTACATGGCCATCATCCATCCTCTGAAACCAAGACTCTCAGCCACAGCCACTAAGGTGATAATTGTGTGTATTTGGTTGCTGGCTGTGGTTTTGGCCTTTCCAGTGTGTTTCTTTTCAACCATCAAAAAGTTTCGCATACGGACCGTCTGTTACATTGCCTGGCCGAGACTTTCAGAGGACCCTTTCATGTGAGTGCTATTTAAATATGCATGCGCATTTTAAAGAATATATTTATAATAGTGGTAGTAGTTGTCAATAATAAAAATGTAGCTGTGGTATCAATTTTCAATAAGGTTTCATTAGTTTTCATTGTTTAACTACTTTGTTAACATGAACTAAGAATAACGACTGTACTTCTACAGCATTTATTAATCTTAGTTAATGTTAATTTCTTTTACTAATACATGATTAAAATCAAAAGTTGTATTTGTTAAAATTAGGTAATGCACTGTGAACTAACATCAACAAACAATGTATTTTTATTAATTGCAGTCCGTTAGCCTGGCTAATGCCAGACCACGTATCATTGAGAATGAGAAGTTCCTGAGATAGGGAACGAGACGATGTGTCGATGATGCTTTGGGAACACCTCCAGTGTGAATGTGTCTGAAGCATCTATGTCCACTAGTCCAATGAAAAGAATGTGCGTCACAGACGGGTGACGTCATGATGAGGAAGAGAAAAAAGCGCATCTGGTGCAAACCGGCATTAGCTTCGAAACATGCCGAAGCAAGTCGATCGCATGGATGCAGGAAGTATGGCAGGGTGACAAATGATCTCGTTCCCTATCTCAGGGAACTATGGTTACAGTAGTAACCTGAGACATTCCCTTTCGAGGGAACTTCCGATGCATCTGATGCTTTGGGAATGAGAAACTCGTCAAACTTTCAAGTACCTGAGTATCAGCCTGTTGTCAGCTAAGCACTAAGCACCTGGGACTCTGGAGCAGCATCCAGGTCACCACTGCAAAGATCTCATGTACACCAGACCAAAGGGTATCACATTGGACGGTGCTGCCATGAGGCCTAACAGTCTCTCAAACTTTCACAGTGCATGACTGGCCTAGCTTTAGCTCTTTTGTGGCTGTGAGGATAGCAGTTACACGAGTGGGTGATAGATCGGCTCGTATCGTGACTGAATACCCGACCACACCAAGGAAAGTGGTCCTCTGTAATAGAGAAAGCACACTCTTCTTGGCATTGAGCCTCAACCCCAACATTTGCATGTGAGCGAGGACGACATCTCGATGCTGAACTACTAACTGTTCTGATTCCACTAGAATCAACCAATTGTCTATGTAACTCAGAATGCGTATGCCCTGCTTCCTGAGCGGAGCCACAGCTGCATTTACGCACTTCGCAAATGTGTACTTGGTGAATTCTCTGCAATGCTTTGGCAACAGCGGGTCCTGCACCCTGAGGATCGCATGGCTGGCCACTTTCCTCAAAAAGTGACAGGCAGTAGCGGAGCATGCAAAGCGGAAGCATCTCGCAATGCTGGGATTCAGCCTCCTCGAAGGCTGAAACCGCATGCTCCTCTCCCAAACAAATTACACAAAGCTTGTGTGTAACCCCACCCATTAAATAATGTGGCAAGGAGACACTCATTCTTTCCATTGGATTAGTGGACATAGATGCTTCAGATGCATTCACGCTGGAGGCGTTCCCAAAGCATCATTGACAAATCGCAAGTTCCCTTTAAAGGGAACATGATTAGTAGTAGTGTTATTATTTACAATAACAATATTAAATCAAATCATTGTAAAATCATGTTTTCTATTAAGTTTGTACATAGCTGGTGTATAAAAACAGTGTTAACAGAAGTTCAACATTCACAAGTGTTTTGATTGCAGTCCAAAATCTGTATGAGGAATCTGTCAAGTTTGAGACATTGAACATTATTTCTTCAAGTTATCATAGAACTGTAAGGTTCGATTCAAGAATGAAATTGCAAAATATAAATCCGAAACTACACTGTTGGATGTGTGCCAATATTTAGCCTCTGTTGTCAGATAACTTTTCCCAAATTATCTTGGAGTGAAATACAGTCAGACAAGTGACATTCATAAAAAAGTAGGTATCAAAATAAGTAACCCCTTGTTTGTCACACCAAAGGAAATTAGCATTTCTCTCTCTCTCTCTCTCTCTCTCTCTCTCTCTCTCTCTCTCTCTCTCTCTCTCTCTCTCTCTCTCTCTCTCTCTCTCTCTGTCATTACAGCTATCATATAATCTTGGTAATGCTGGTGTACGTTTTGCCCCTTGTGGTCATGGGCATTACCTACACTATTGTCGGGTTGACGCTTTGGGGAGGAGAGATTCCGGGCGTTTCATCAGAAAACTATCAGAGCCAACTGCGAGCCAAAAGAAAGGTAAGCAGTTCATGTTTTTTGGGTTCACTCAGTTTGATTCTAGAGCATACGTACAAATGCAGAAAAGTAAAAGAGAATGGAGAGATGTTAGAAAGAGCGATCCTGCAAGATCTGTTGGTTGCCAAAGGGCAGTGAAATTCAAATACTAACTCTATGTTCCTAGATGTAGATTGATGGAATTGCTGGAACACACACAAACATCAGAGTAAACACATAACACACTCACATTTACTGGGTCATTACATGTGGGATCAATAAGATATTAGAGAACGAAGTTCTCCAAAGAAAATGGAAAGGGTTGGATAGTTCAGAAGATCATTTAGAGCACATGTAGGAGAAGGATAGAAAAAAAATATTGTGCTCTTTTTTTTGTCTTTTCTTTTTTTATACAAATACTGCTGGGCATGGTAAAAGAGAAATTGGCTTCGTGACGGTCAAGTGAATTAAATGTCAGGATTTGTTTCTGCTATGGACATTATAACAGCAACTGGCAGCCCACAAATCTAGCCTGTCAATCCGGCCTGTACTGTATTTATTTCTTTCTTCGGTGTAATGCAAAAAAAAAAGAAAAAAAAGAAAAAAAAGAAAATGAATGTAGGTTACCAAACCCTTTTGGTTACCATTGAGTTAATTGCATGGAGAAAAATCATTTCTCAGAAATATCTTCTTTTTTTGTTCCTCAGAAGAAAAAGTCATACGGGTAGAAATAACAGTGTGTTCTTAGAAGTGACATGAAAAAAAAGCCTCATAGACGAATCAATGGATAGATATGTATGCTTTTTTACATTAAACCAGCATGCCTCATTTGTCTGTGGTGCTCATTAATTAAAGTGATAACATAACAAACATTCTGCATTTGTTTGTACAGACCAAGTTACTTTTGGAACCAGGGAATGTTTTATTTGATTTTTTTTCACTGGAGAATACTTTTCAAGGAAGAATATTTGTCTTCTGCATTTGCCTATTTATGTAAAATGATTTAGTTGTTTTTCAAGTTAACATTTAAGACTTAGGGGATTTGAACAGAAAAGCACTTAACAAATTACCATGGTTGATCTATAGCACTCGTAAAAGTTCAAGAAAAAGTAATGAAAAGCTTCTTGTTAGGAACAAAAAATGGTTTTGGACTACAAAAAATACTGGGGGATTTAAACTCAAAATCCTAGCTCTGTGTCCAATCTCCTGATCTTTCACAGTGTGTACTGAAATCAGTGAAAAATATATTATTATCAGTGACAAATATATTGTTTCTGAAGTTTTACTTCTAGTTAGCTACAGTAGGCCTCCCGTCAACTGATGTGGGAAGCAGCTCTGATCAGTTTCGGTTGGTAACTCAGAAAGATTTGCATGAGAATCAACAATCAACTTTAGAGTGCGTAATCCTTTGTCTCGTGGTTGTGATTCTTGTGTAAATATATTTCAATGTGCTCTTCTGTGTACCATGAACGAGAATCTTGTTGGCACTAAATGTAGCCAGTAAAAGAAAAACTCAGTTCATTAAAGCGATGTTCCCTTAAGTGAGAAAGATGTGACTTACCCAATAGATAAGCTATTTAAGTTGTATTAAATTAAATTAAAGTGTGCAAAATATTGCAGCTCAACATAGAACTGTCACAGTATCCATCTGCACTTCTGACCTGTCCTCACCTCATTATTGTTCATTTGCATCTGTATTTAGTCTCCTTCTGGTTCAGTCAGGCCACGTTTACACAAAGCCGGGTATTTAACAAAACGAATATTTTCCCCCTCTCCGTTTTCAAAAATAACATCGTTCACACACCTGCATAAATACGCCATCGAGCGCCATCATAACTATGCCAAACCTATTGGCGGCAGTATAGGGAGAAGGATAAAGCCATGCAAGCCAATCAGAATCCTCAGAATCGACAAGAGAGAACCTAAAACGCTGTTTCTCCCAGTTCACACGACAACACACAACCGGCGTTTTCAGAAATCTCCACTTTGGCCGGAGTTTTTAGAAATAATCGTTTTCTGTGATAAAAACGGGGTTTTCGTGTAAACGAGAGGCCAATCTGCAGGGAAATATCTGCGTTATCCCTTCGTGTAAACGGGGCCTCAGTCTTGGTCGGTTATGTCACGTTGTGTGTATCATCTGCCTGTTTGCTTGCCTGTACCTTTTCTACAACCCGCACCACAACCATAACAAGAACAAGCATTTGGGCAGAATCTTGTCTTGTAACCCATCGTAAGGTCTTTAACGAGGATCACTAAGTCTTTGGAATACAGTCATTCACTGGTTCAATAGGCTTTTTATATATTCTACATTCCAATCAATAGCATTCAGAGCTCAGTCCTCTGGTTATACATTTCATTAATGGCAGCTGGGATTGTGTTGGCTTTTTTTTTTTTCGATCAACGCTGCATCTTGCTCGCTCCCTACGGCTGCCCCCTCATCATGTCTCTTCTCTCCATTACGGGCTGACATGCTGATAATGTGTATTTGGAGCCAGTTAGATCTTGCGGGTTTCATATGCCCCCAATTTATACGATGTTTAAACGTGATTATGGGATCCCAGAAGCATGTACATCTTTTTTTCAGCTTTTAGAAGACCTCCAATTAAGCCTAGGGACATTTTTTTTCATTGTCAGTTCAGATGAAACTCTTGTAGAAGCTGGTTGGTGACAAACGTTTATCTATTCGCGGTCTTTGTGTATTCATTAAAGCAATACCAAGTAACTTTACCAACTTGGTCGCCCTACAGGTTGGAGGCGGAATTGTCCATTTCTGCTGTCGTAAATAATTTAGCCTACTGCATGTCGCACGTGCACGCAAGCGCATGCTCTGTTCATCCAGCACCGGCTTAGGAATCATGATGACAATTGAAAAGCTACCCGACTACCAGCTATCTTACATGTAGTTGTAGTATACTGTTGAGTATATGTGTAAGTGCAATTGTAAATCTTGCTGTAAAGCAAGTCAAATTTGTAGTTTTCATATTGTTTTCAAAGTTTTCAAATTTGTAGTCTTATTCGGACTAGAGAAACGCGACCCGATATGGCAATCTTACATAGCGTGGATATATCTATTATACCTTTATATATATAAAGGACCGCAAAGCTGTGGCATAAGTGCATTTCACCATGTCATGACTTGATCCACTGAAAAAATTTTGAAAACATTATTTTAAGGTAAAAAATCTTAGTGTTGCTTTAACAAACAAACAAAAGCAACCCAATAGAGACTTTTTATTTGAAAACATGAATGAATGAACATGAATGAACATCTGCTTTATGTGGTATATTTTCATTTTGAAGTAGTGTGACCTGTTCTTTGAAATCTAATTGTGGCAAGCCTTCCTGGTAATATTTCCAATCATGCACTTAAGATAATATAGCTCATATCACTCATTATTAATTAGAATTGATGTGTATAGCACACACAGAGGTGGATGAAGTACACAAATTAAGGTCTCGAGGAAAAGAACAGATACCTTCATAAAGTATGACTCAAGTGAAACTATTAAATACTCCTTTTCAATTTTACTCGAGTAAAAGTACAAAAGTACATAATTTTTAATGTGCTAAAGTATTAAAAGTAAAAAAGGTTACACTTTATTAGGTGTCCTTGTTACAGTGTAACCAGACATTTAAGTACTGTGCAACATTAATTAATTACATTTAAATACTGTTGGCTTAGTGTTATGTAGTTACGTATAATTTATTGCTGTTACTTTAGTAACTACGTGTGACGTGTAACAAAAGCACTGAAAAAAAAGTGTTACAGTAAAAAGTACTGACCAATGTTTAATAATTAAATATTAAATTATATTTATGGGGTGTCATGTAATGTAAAATTAATTACAAAATATTCCATCACCTTTCTTAATCCAGAGCAGGACTCATTGTTACGAAACTTTGTCATTAAAACTTCAAACATTGTTATATTAGCTGAAAGCTTTAGGCAGCTGCACTTGACTTCGCTTGTAAGATTTAGGCTTCATGGTTCGAATGCCTCACTGCAGGAGTATCTCTGCCTTCAGGATTATGTAGGCAGTGCTTACTTTGGATTAGAAGAATCTGTTAAAAACACTAATCTAAGCCTGAGGAAAGTGATCCTGTGAGTTATGCTCTGATGATTATGGATTTGAAGGCTTGGTTGATTAGTTTACCTCCAGACTCTGATCATGTCACAATAGCTTCCCTCACTCTGTTCTCAAGGCACGCATTTCTCTAGTTCTTTGGAAGATGTTTGTGTTTCAAGGATGGGTTATGATCTGAAAGTTAATGCTTGTAGTTTAAAAAAGAAATCAATGATCCTTGGGAAAAAATAGAATGAAACGTCTTGGTTACGTATGTAACTCTCTTTACCTGAGTAGGGAACAGAGACGTTCTGTCGGATGACGACTAATGGGGTTTCACTTAGAAAGCTTATCAGCTTCACCTCTTACAAAACAAGCCAATGGCAAAGAAATGCCATGTGTCTGCGGATTTTGCATGGCGCAACTCCGCCCCACTTCATGGGTATAAAACGGAGAACGCCGGCAATATGCAGATATGTTTCTCGCTGTGGAGCCGAAACTGAGCTTAGGCGATCCCCGCGGCACAGCGGAAGGTGGCAGGGAGACGGAACGTCTCCGTTCCCTACTTAGGGAACGAAGGTTACATACGTAACCAAGAGGTTCCCTTTCGTTGTCACTCCGAGTTCCGTTGGATGACGATGAATGGGGTTACCAGTCTAATCACGCCACTTTCTCAGCTGTCTTCCAGTGCCCTGCGTAAATCTGAGATCCCTGTCGTGAGACTGGCACGGATGAAGGACTCCTATTTAGGTAGGGACCATGCACACAGGAGACACCTAACCAACACGCAGGCAAAAGACACTGGCGTCAGCGACAGCAGTGCTGGAGGAACTTAGGGCTTGTGAGGCTCACCTGAGGAAAATATTGGACTTATCCAGTCTCCGAGTGGAATAGCAAGCGAAGACACCCGAGCAGGTCCTAGTACTGGTTGGTTGAAGTGAGTACATGAGCGGACACAGGCTCCACTCAGAGACTGTAAAATCTGGTGAATGTGTTTGGTGTCACCCAGCCTGCAGTTCGTCTCAGGAACCTAACGATTGGGTCGTGGTTCCCCGCTGACTTATCTTGGATTGGTTCATTGTATGCGGCAATAGCGGCAACATAGACCTTCAGGGTGGAGGGAGACAGCCTTCACTCCATCCCATCTTGAAGGAAGGAAAGCATGACACTGATCGAACATCTCCGGAGGTCTTCTCGTGAGAGGAACACCAGTTGACAAAGAGGTTCCACTTCAACGCATAGACGTGTCTCGTGGACAACGCTCTAGCGGAAGTGATGGTAGCCACCACCACTGGTGGTAGGTTACTCAAACCTGCCTCGTCCCATCCAGGAGCCACATGTGGAGGCCGAGCGTGCCCTCGGTCAGGGAATAAAACAGGTAGCAGTGGGATGAGTCGTGGGAGGCAAACAGATCTATCTGTGCGTCCCCGAACTGATCTCAAATCAGCTGAACCGACTGGGGATGGAGTCTCCATTCTCAAGGGAGAGGCTGAAGCTGTGAGAGCTCATCGGCTGCACAGTTCAGGACTCCCGGAACATAAATTTCTCAAAGCGACCTCAGAAGCTTCTGACTCCATAAGAGTAGTACGTGCTGACCCTTGAGCAGCACATGGAAGCAGTTGAGGGTGAGACGTACTGACAACAACTTGAGGCAATTGACATGCCATAGGCGCTGGGGTCCTGTCCAGGGCGCCCCAGCCCGTGGTGGAGGCATCAGGGGAGACAACAACATGCCTGGGAACTTGTTATAGGGGCACTCCTGTCCGTAGAAAACTGAGGTTTGTCCACAGAGTGAAGGTCTGACGACAGGCTGGAGTCACTGGGACTCGGAGCGTGCCTTGAAGCCATGCCCACCTCTGCACTCAATCACGAAGCCAGTGCTTAAACGGTCTCATATGAAGCAATCCAAGCAGTGTTGCTGTGGATTCCATATGCCTTAGGAGCCTTTGAAAAAGTTTCAGTGGAACCGCCTTCCCTCGAACTGTCTCAGGCAAGTCAGCAGTGACCGCGCATGCTCGCTCGTAAGCTGCACACACATGGCAACCGAGTCGATCTTCATACTGAGAAAAGAAATCCTCTGCACGGGGCAAAGTTTGCTCTTCTCCCAGTTGACCCGAAGGCCCAGACGAGCTAGGTGCCGGAGCACTAAGTCTCTGTGTTCACAAACCTGGTCTCGAGAGTGAGTTAGGATGCTAGGATCACCCGACATCAAGATAAGTCAGGATGCGAGACACAAGGGCTGCCTCAACAATCTTTGTGAAGACGCGACGAGACAGGGCTAGCCCGAATGGGAGAGCAGCACACTGGTATGCCTGCCCCTCGAAAGCAAACCGTAGGGATGGTCTGTGTCGAGGAAGAATGGAGACATGGAAGTAGGCGTCCATCAGGTTGGGAAGCAGCAAACCAAGGATTTTTTACCCTCTCCTGGAAAGAACTGATCACCATCTTTGAGCAGCCTGTCTCAGGAGTGCCGCTTAGCCTGGCATTTAGTGGGGCGTGCGGCTAGAGAGCTGTGGCGCCTTCCTTCGGCTTCCTCCACGTCGCGGCCTGGGTGAAGGCTGCTGCTGGAGTCAGTAGATCAGAGTGTGGATGAGGGGACTCTCTCTTTTGCAAGATCATTGAGTCTCGACCAGAGTGTTACAATGGTCATGTTCCCGCAATGAAAACATGAATCATCCACAAGTGCTGCTTTAGCGTGTTTAAAGCCCAAACACAAAGCAGCGATTGTGCCCATCAGAGTCAGAAAGCATCCGACCGCAACCAAAAGTTGCTCTTTTAGAGAGGAAAACTCTGCAGAGTGTTGAAGCGACCAGGGGCAAAATACAAACACTGGCAGATCACTGAAGATCGCAGGGATTGTGCACTCGCTGGGATCGCCGTCACACCTACACCTGGAGAGAAGCTCGTCTCGAAGAGGAAAGATGACAGAATGGCTTAGGGAGTGAAGTATGCACTTGGCTCCAAAGCGAAAATATATCTCTATATAGCCGGCGTTCTCCTTTTTATACCCACGAGGTGGGGTGGAGTTGCGAAAATTTTCTATAAGAAAATATTCTTATAAGCTTTGTAGGAAATGGAAAAACATTTCAAGAGAGAGCAAGTGTAACTTGTACAGTATTTATTTGTGCTCATTTTTGTTAACCATCTGATACTGTGAATCAAGTGAATTTGTAAAAAGTGCATGTGAAAGCATTCATTTGAAAGCCTATTTAACATTCCTTGAGCATGCTGCGGATAATTATAATCAAAATTTTAGAGCACAAAGCATCAATCCAGCTCTGCTGGAAGACAATGACTGCTGCCGTATTGTGTTAACTGCAATCACCAAACCACACTTGTGAAGTTTTGCTTATCTCATCCAAAGCAGAGAGCCAAGTACCTGAGCCACAGTATCCATTTCCTTCCATATTAGCTTTTTGGCTCATTCACTGGATATCGGCAAGTACAAAAGCCATTTTAACCATTTGCATATAAGGAGAGCACATCTAAGATAACTCATTAATTAAAATAGAAATTTGATTGATTAAATAATTACAATTTAAAAGTTCTTTCTTTCTTTCTTTCTTTCTTTCTTTCTTTCTTTCTTTCTTTCTTTCTTTCTTTCTTTCTTTCTTTCTTTCTTTCTTTCTTTCTTTCTTTCTTTCTTTCTTTCTTTCTTTCTTTCTTTCTTTCTTTCTTTCTTTCTTTCTTTCTTACTAAAGAAAAATTGGTTGGAAACCTTTAATAATACCTGGTTATGTATATATGACGAGGTAAATAAAATTTCTTCTGCCTTTCAGCCTTTTTTCCAGAAACTACTTATTTAATCTCATTAGATGTTGAATCATTTGAAAATCCATTCTGATTAGTCAATTTGCTAAACCTTTATGCTGTTGCTGTCATTAAAACTCAGTTGGGCTATCACACATGGATTTTTTTTACATTCATTAGAGATATACGCATTAGTAATTAAATTAATTAAAATAACGGTTTATCACTGTTGTTAAATTAATTAAAATATGAGATATTTCGCAGTCCAGGCTGGTTGCAGCAAACAGCACATCACAAGCAAATAGTGCAAAGTGAGACAGTCAAGCCAGATGCACGAATAGTCTGTACAATCTGCCCCTGACTGTCTGCAATCCATTTTCTCCACAGGAGCTGTTTTTGGGAAAGCTTCATTTTTTTCTAAATAAATATTCAAAATGACTCCAGCTCTGTTTGCTGGAATGAATATATCAATGCACCATTATGGCCAGTGTCACAGCCTTTCTGTCATCTGTCATCTCATTCTACTCTGATCTGTTTTGCAAGTCTATGTGTGAAGGTACTGAAAGTGGTTTGTGTTCTTTTTTTCTCGTTTCTGGATATGCGACTCCAACTAGATGCTTTTAGGTTGCAGCTAGTATATAGTCCAAGTGAACAATAAGCCAACAAAGCCAAATGTTAGGCAGTATTTGAACGGCTGTTGATTAGATGGTGTCAAGCCCCAAAAAGGACTGAACTGCACCATAAATGGATTTTTTTGTCCTTTTGGGGCACGGCAAAGTAAATCAATGCAGTGTCAATGTAAATTCCTTGCATGCAAAACAAAAGTTCCCTCAGTCAATGCAAGGTTGGAAAGACAGAAGTGTGAGTAAATGATGACTATTTTTATTGTTGGCTGAATTATTCCTTTTATAATACAAGTTGCAGATCAACACAATCTATGGTGCTAATTTATGAAGTAAAATCAGTTGTATATAATGCACTTTGTCTGCTAGATTCGTTTATCACATTTTTTGACACATCTTGATGTCATGGGCATTGATATATTTTGACAGCAGTGATTTAAGTTTGATCAATAGATAATGGATCTCTTTTTAAACCCTGAATCTATATATCGGAAGAACTGATGTTACTGATAATGACATTGGTTTCAGTTCACATGGTTCTGTTTGAAAATACCACGATTCCTCTGTCAAGCTACCATTTGCTAAATCAATATTGGTTAGGATGAGAGTGAGTGTGTCTGCTGAAGAGTGAGTTTATTTGCCTTACTGATAGTGTGAGGTAGCCTACTCTGTTGTCAAATTTGTCAGCTCAGTTACTCAGCAAGTAATGATGATTATTATTGGTTTTAATTTTCATGTTGACCACTGGAATATAGTGTGTGGCTTAACATATTAAAGAGAATGAGAATGTGACGTCACGCATTTGCATTGTGAAGGCGTTGCTATCTTAGAAGGATACGCTATCCGTTGCCATGGTTACTTCGACCGTGAGACAGAGAGAAATAGCGACAGAGAGAGCAGCTTGATATTTGTTTGCATTTTAGCGATAAGGCACAGTTTCTTGGGAATAAATGAAGAAATGGGAAGCAAAAGGAAAGGGGCTCTATCGGGAGAGACAGCATTACCAAGCAGCGTTATTTAGAGAAACTACATGACATCAGCAACATGGACCTGTACGACCTGCTACAGAATGGACGAAAGACCCAAAGCACTACCACCTTTCACATACCCTGACATAGTCAATTACTGGGTTTATGGTATCAGTGCCTAACCTTGCTGCCTAAACATTACCAGGCACGGACGGCCTTGGACTTTGACTGGACCCGGCCTAAAGCAATTGGTGCGCGGAAACTCGACAACAACAACAACAACGCCTGCCGCCTGGCATGAGTGTCACAAGACTTTAATTGTGGCTCATGATACTATACCGTCCAAATTCTAGCTAACAGCATATTACACACTCTATTCCATGCTGTCTTAAAATGAATCTATTACATAATAATCTAAATTAATTCATGCAGTAATTAATCTTAGCTACTGCATAAATAATAATGCCACATCTAAATGAAAATAGGCTACACCATTACAAATGTAACTTCTGTATTCAAAATCTTCAAAGTGTGTAAGTATTAACTGTAAAGTTACCACAACATATTTCTTTTTGGCATGGATTAATCATTTAAGACATGCTTTTTGAGCTCTTGAATAATGGCGCAAATATATCTTTAGTAAATTCTGAAAGTATTTTTTTTGTTTCTGAGTAAATCTGGCCCTATAGATCTGCTATGCATACTTCTGCCATAGTAAAGAAATTCTATTGCAAACAGATTCACAGACACACCACTGTGAGCACATAAGATATGCTGCTGCATGAATAGACAGGCTTAAATCCTGTAGTATATCTAGGGGGAGGTGGAGGGTGCAGAGCATGAAGCACTTATTAGCCTGCGCCATATAGAGTTTTATGGCTGAAATAGATATTTAATAATTCTTAAAACCAGATTAAGTCACCTAAAAATTGTGTTGGATATGAAAGTTTGTTTTAATAGAATATTTACAGAATTAAATAATAATTTATAATTAATTGGGTGAATTGGAGTAACACAGTCTCATCCCAATTAAGAAGTCATATAACTGACGTCTTGGGACGTCTTTTGACCATACGTCAACATCCGCCTTTTTAAGGTACCCTTAAACGTCGGTTACATGACGATCCCGGGCCGTCATACAACTGACGCTTTACCTTTAACGTCGGTTAGGTGACGGGGTAGATTTAGGGGTAGGTTTAGTTCTGGGGTAGGGTTAGGGTCCGATAACGTCATCTAACCGACGTTTAAGGGTACCCTAAAAAGGCGGATGTTGACGTATGGTCAAAAGACGTCCCAAGATTTCAGTTATATGACGTCTTGGGATGAGACTGCGCTGATTGGAGATGCTAAATGCGTGTATGGGAGTCCTGAGTGAGTCGTGGGGAGGGTAGGGGAAAGACTTGGCAACCTATCCCAGAAAAAAATCATCAGCAAAATAATAATCATAATTTCTGTGAAAAAGAATTAATCTAGAAAAAAGTTGTTTTATTGCCTAGTGTTCATTTCAACTGGAAACTGCATTGACTAGTGTATAATGACACATTTTTCCAAATTGTATGTAGACGGTTTTCCAACGAGTTGTACATGGGGGTAGTTTCATAGATTAAAGGTGTTTTTCTGTGTGTTTGTTGAAGTGGCATGCCAACCTCAAGTTAGAAACCAGTCAATGATTGTGACACCATTCTATGCTATTCAATAGTGAAGAAAACATGACCTGGTGAATTTAAAAATGTTCACCCGTTGTTTCAGGCCCTGAAATGTCTTCTTCTTTTCTTGTACTTGGTTCGAGCATTACTTCTTTGTTGTCTCTCTGGACTTGTCTCTCTTATGATCTCAGTGTATCGATCAGCACTTTATGTCCGACTATTCTCCATTCCACAACCTCAAACAGATCTCCAATCTCTATTTGCCACAGTTGTTAAGTCTCTATTCAAGCGCCAATCACCAAAAGGACTTCTATTTCAGTGAGAGTGCCCTTGTCTTTTCTCAATCTTTGTATCGAAGAGAGAAGGGCAGATAAGAGAAAACAAAAGAGACATACTATTGTGATGCAAAACGCAGTGCACTTTCTTAAACTCTCAGTTTGCAGAAGCTTTCGCCTGGAGACATATTGGGAGAGAAACCTTGGCTTGAAGGTGAGCGTGAATGGCGATCACATAAGCTTTCCTTTTACCCCAGGACATCTCACGTCTACCTCCTGCTGAACCGTTGATCAGGTTAGGGATGGAATACTGATGAAATGCTCATAGAAAAAAAAAAAAACATAATATGAGTTCTTTGAAGAATCTAAATTCCAAAGTTATAAAGGCTTATTTTGTGTCATCCACTTAGTGTCTGTGAAACACACAGTATAGTCTTCTGTTCTTTCCTTTGATGATTTGTTTCACCGTTAATCATTTATGGCATATATATCATTTGTAACATATTTTCTATGCTCACTAGGAGTGTCTGATATATATATATATATATATATATATATATATATATGTGTGTGTGTGTGTGTGTGTGTGTGTGCATGTGTGTGTGTGTGTGTGTGTGCATATACTTACTGTGAAATAATTGTTTTCAATTAAAGTTTTTTTTAAGATTAAAAAATATCAAGGTATGTTTTTACTAAGGTTTTAATGTTTTAATTTTAAAAAAGAACTGTTGACTCATTCACCTATTCTAACATAGTAACTGAACCAAGAGCTGCTATTAAAACATGTCTGAATGCATTCATACTCATGATTCGCAAGATAATGACAGGCGTCTCTGAAGGCCCATTAAAGTCATGATGTTGCCTAATTTTATATTGCCATCAACAACATCAATAAAATATAGCTTATTTTCGATAATATCCTCCAGCCCTACTCATATTTAAACATGATTCCTCAAATTGTGGAGTTTATATGAAGCCAAAAAGGTTAATTTATACATACAAGAAATACCCCAATGCTGTGTGCACATTTAACAACTTACAGATGCTGAAAACACAGTTCAGCAGGGTGTAAATCTTTGTGCTTATCCTGTTTCTGTTCCAGTGTGATCATTTAATTTCAGACCAAACAAAGTATTGAGAAAGTTTTTTTTTTGCTTTAAAAACATATGAACCTTACAACTTTCAACAATCTAACCCTATTGGTCAAGCTAAAATTAAATTATTCATTACATTGTGATTGCATCACAAAATAAACCGTGAACGTAAACAGAGACATTCTTGTGGTGTCTCTGAGGCTAAGTGTGCATGCTAGAAGAGCGACTGTTGATTATTTTTTTCCTCCCAGCTTTTTTGCACTTGTGAGGAAGCTTTTGACATTAAGGTGTTTTCATAGTACAATAATCGCATCTTAAAAGATCTAGAAAGAAACCTGGTTCCTCAAGATATGACACTATAAATGTTGCAATGACTATATTCACATATTAATTTGTTCATTTATTAATTATTTTATTGATCTCTGAGTTTGGAGAGATCTTCAGATTGAGGAGTATCTAACAAAGCTCCATTCGCTGTCTCTGAGGGACAGCATGAACAATGCAATTAAATTCATTAGTGGAGTGAAGCGGGAGGCTCCACCAATCAGACTTTGTGAAGTGGCTACAGAAACAATTCACCTCGTGAAGGATGGGAAATGGATTTGTTATGGCAGAAGTCCCTGCAGTGGCAGAAGGACACTTGCTTGAAGAGAGAGCGGACATTTGAGGACCGAATTAAACTGACATGATGGGGAACTGCATAGATCTACACACAACACAGTTTGACAATTGACACAAGAACAGTAAAAGCAGCAGAGAAATGTATTGGAAGTCAGTGATTTTTCACAAATTGGGGCAATTACAACTTAGTCAAAATACAATTTTCAGCAGCACGTACGCCATGTTTGCTGAAGTGAGAGAAGACCTCATGTGGTGTCCTTGTTCTGTTGAAAATGTGTTGCCTGGGGTTTTCTTTCTTGCTGCAGATGCATTGCTTGCCCAAAGTGTCAAAGCGTGTTGGTTGGATGACCAAGATTTTGGTATCCTGACACTGTTTAGTGCTTATGGGTGTGCTGTTTGCTGCAGGATTTGAATGACAAGCAGTGTCTTAATGAATTAACATAATGAACAAAAAACACAGCCGTATAACTGTTTGTGATATGATTGCTCCTCCACTGTACTCTTTGTTTTTGTATGTGTGACATAAGGTCAGTCATAATGTCGCAATGGCTAGAAGCCGCTTTTTTTATACTCTCCGCCTTGATGAACCATTTGTGAATCACATTTATCATCTCTGTGTGTGTATATATATATATACATATATATGAAGAGTTCAGATGCAAAAGCCTCTAAGTCCCATTTGAAATTTTCTTCTAAAATGACCATTTTTATCAAGCTTGTATATTTAAGTTCAGTAATTTCACTTAAATGACAATTAATAGGTAATCTTCATTGCCATTTAAGTGAAATTACTGAACTTAAATATACAAGCTTGATAAAAATGATCATTTTAGAAGAAAATTTCAAATGGGACTTAGAGGCTTTTGCATCTGAACTCTTCATATATATATATATATTTCTTTGAGCATAAATAAATATATATATTTATTATAACTTATGCAAGCCACATCACTGATACACTATGCCGACACATTTCACAATATTATGTAATATTTTACTTTACTGCCTTCATTTGCTGTTTCCAGGTGGTGAAAATGATGATCATCGTAGTGGTGACTTTTGCGATCTGCTGGCTGCCCTACCATGTATATTTCCTGGCTACGGGATGGAACAAGGAACTGCTTAGACCGAAGTTCATTCAGCAGATCTATCTGTCAGTCATGTGGCTTGCCATGAGCCCCACGATGTACAATCCCATTATTTACTGCTGCCTGAACAGCAGGTAAGACTTGAGTGCCACAACAACAAAAGATAATGAAACAAATGTATTTTTTTCAAAGCAGCATGAGTGTTGTTGCCACTTATAGTTGTATGAATAGGCCTTATCATGCAGTAATGGACACCATAAGATGTTGTTTTTTTAATACAATAGTACTCCTAAATCAATTATTACAATGAAAGTGTAATTAAATAATCAGTCCAAGTGAAGGATGGGGACATGAAACAAGCTTCACTGAATTTCTTTTTTTCCCTTCGACGGTCCAAATCTTGACCCCAGGTTGGTTCCCCACGATACATGAATAATTTGTTAATATCATGCATTAACATATTTCTCATTATTTTTCAAAGATATAAAATGGATAGGTGTATTTATACAGACATTTTAAAGGGATAGTTCTCCAAAAATGACAATTGTGTCATTATTTCCAGGTACTTCTCCAGGTTGAGTTAAACATATATGCTGAAATTTAAAGTCATATTTTGGAATGACATTTGGATGAGGAAATGATAGATCATAATATGACAGGTAATAAGTTGCACTGAATGTCATGACAAGGGCACAACTATCATTAGAAACAACTTTAGAGCCATCTTTTTCCCCCCAAGATTTTAATTGAAGGAATGTTCTAGGTTCAATACAAGTCAGTCTGTATCCTTGATGTGTCATCGATCACCACAGAAGAACATTTAGACACATCCTTTAGTTTACACAAACTAGCATCTTTACAGCAATGCTAACAATAGAAGTCACTCAGACCAATGCATCTATTAAAATTTGCACGTTTAAAAAAAAGTAAAGCAACAAAACATTATACATAAGATATGTTTACATACATTTTTTCAACTCCTATCATGACCATTTAAATCCTTTCAACCCAACCAGAAAACCCAGTTTGAACTGGATAACTAGGAAATATTTAAGATGAAAGACCCCTAGTTTTTTTTTTTTTTTTGCCCACCTGAACATGTACTGTGAAATGCACATCATTCCTTTCATTTCATGGCCATACAAAATCAATGGGATGAAATATCCTTCTCAGGTTTATTTAAAAGCTCACTCTACCATACTGTGAGAGCATGTCTGTACATTTAAGATCCCCATTAGATATAGCTAATAACTTTTATACAGCTCTATAGCTTTTTTTTTTTTTTTGGGTGGGGGAGCACTCTACCATTTGTAGCCTGGCAACCGTTGCTATCCACCATTAACTTGATCAGGCTGGGACATTGACTTCATGTAAATGCACCACAAATGGAAAACAGGGCTGAAATGCAAGACTGGATGAAAAATACTCCACATCTAATTTCTTCAGGTCCCATTTGGCTTAGTTTGCAATGACTCCAGTACCAGAGCATAACAATTTACAACCATACGCTATTCAATAAGCAGAAAACTAGACACGGCAGGATCATTATCAATCAATGAGTTGAATATTGTGGGGGAAATAACTGCTGTTTAATGTACCAGACAGTATTTGATTATTGAAAATACAAGGCTAAGCTTGTTATGCTGGCAGTAGCCTCTGACACCTAACCTGTGATATTGGTTTTCTCTTTATTTTGTGCAGTCACTCGAACCTAACAAATTGATTGCTTTTAATGGCTTTTGGTCATTTGCAAAGGTATTTAAACCCTGTTTAAACCTCAGAGTAAAAAATAAAAAAGTAATTGTGAGATAATGGGCCCTATCAAACACCCGACGCAATGCGGCACCAGGCGTGACGCAAGTGTTTGCTAGTTTCAGCCTGACGCAGTTATCATTTTCTTGTCTTATGCCATGTTGATTAAAAAGCAAATACATTTGCCTCCATTTGTGCGCCCATGGTTGTGCTGGTCTGAAAACAAGGTGTGTTCAGGCGCATTGTTGGCATGTTGCTATTTTGAGGCAACTGAAAAAGACTGCGCCGTTGGCCAATTGAAACCTGGTCTAAAGTCAATTGCTCAGTATTTATTTTTTTGCTATTTACAGCACCTTAGTAATGTGAGCTTATAGGCGGGGGAACCAAATATTTAATAAATAAATAAATAAATAAATAAATAAAAGGATTACAATGTAAAACACACCAATTACTCATTAAGAGAATATAGACAACCCTTTTAGACGGGCGCGACGACCGTTTTTTTTTTCTGTGCGCTTTAGACTATGTGCTTAGATTGTTAAAATAGGGCCCAAATTTTACCATAAGAAATAAAGTCACGCTGTGAGATAAAAATGTGTTGCAATTGCAAGTGAGAGATACAATCCTGCATAAATCGGCAATAATATAGCCTTTTTGCCCATGAATTTGTTCAGTTTTTAATTCATGTTTTGTGTTTATTCTCGTCTTTGCTCAGGTTTCGGGCCGGCTTTAAACAGGTTTTCCGCTGGTGCCCGTTTGTGAGGGTTTCTGACAACGACGAGCTTGAGCTGCGGGCCATGCGGCATAAAGTAGCGCGCCAGAGCAGCATGTACACACTCTCACGAATGGAGACCACCGTTGTCGCTGTGTGTGACCCCTCAGAGCCAACCGCCCACCCAGGCCGGAAGAGCCTTCTCAACCACCAGCACAACGGCTGCTTCAACCCGGCCAAGAGCAAAGAAGTAACGTATATGCAAAGCGACCCGAAGGAGGAGTTCTGTTGAGGTGGGCTTTTGATGTAAGATTCACACTGAAGTATCAAGCACAGCCATTTTAATGAACCTCATTGCAAGGGATGATGAGAAGTCATATCTTTAATTAAATTTGCTAACGTGTTACATGCACTCACACAACAGCATCCTCATGTAGTCATTTTTCAAGAACTGTGTTTCATGGAACATGCCTGATGTGCTTTGCCTTGAAAACCTGAGAGTCGCCCCCAGCTCTCATCATCACAAAGACCAATATTGTCCAACATCTGAGGAGCACTTTGTCCATACCAGAAATTGTAGCTAGAGGTTCCCTTTGATGCCTATCAGGTAGTCTACTGTTTTCTTTCATCATGTGGTTAGCAAGGTTAGCATGCTACATGAATGCCAAAGGTCCGATTTGATTTCTCCCTGAGGCTAAACACTCAATTCTTGTTAAAATTTCTCATGTCTGAAATGGTTTCTCCTGAGCAGTGTGAGTAGGTGCATTTCCTTGGCTGAAATGTGAAGTAAAACTAGTGAGCTTCCTATTCTAAAACATTGGTTACACTTTATTTGAAGGTGACGTAGTTATATTGTTCTTACTCAACTAAATACTGAATAATATTAATTAACTACATGTACTTACTGTAGAGCTAGTGTTTGGTTTAGGGTTAGTTGCTTGTATTTATGCATAATTTGCTGTTATTGCCATAGTGAGTACATGTAGTAATGTAACCTGTTAACAAAATCATTGATTTAACTGATAACCTGAGTTGGTAAAACCAATTGTGCATCAGTTGAAGAAAGAGGCTGTTATTGGAATAGCATGCTACTTTTATTACTACTGCTGTTTGTATGCCTATTTTCAGTTTGCTTGGAATAACTAGATGAACTGCTCAGAGAGCAATGAGTGGGAAACTCTATCCCGAAATGCAATGCGCATGACTTTTCATGACCTTTCATTTCAAAGAACCAGTGGTGTTCTTTGTTGTTACTTTGCTTCATTGATCTTCTGATCAAATTTTAATGTTTCTTTGATAACAGGATGCTACTTTCTGAATTAAACATGCTCAGAGCAATGTAGCACACTGCTTTTTGAAATGTGTGCATATGTACTACTGTTGCACATCTTATTTGATCAAAAATACACCAAACTGTAATATTGTAAAATATTATTATAGGGCTGTCAAACGATTAATCATGATTAATTCCATCTGAAATAAAAGTTTGTGTTTACATAATATATGTGGGTGCACTGTGTATAATTATTTTATACATATATAAATACACGCACATGCTTGTATATATTTAAGAAATATTTTCATATAAATTATATTATATATAAATATCAATATTTTATATATAAATATACATGCATGTGTGTGTATTTATATATATGCAAAATAATTATACAGAGTGCACCCACTTATGTTATGTAAACACAAACTTTTATTTTTAATCGCGATTGAAATCGTTTGAAAGCCCTAATTATTACAGTTTAAAATAACTGATGCAAAAACATTATTTATTCATGTGATGGCAAAGCAGCCATTACTCCAGTCTTAAGTGTCACATGATCCTTCAGAAATCATTCTAAAGGCCAATTCACTCTTTACGACAGATGGCAACAGACACTTTGTCAGGTTTTGTCTAATAAGTGTGTTACCCCTGACAGTGTCAGTTTACATCTGTTGGAGTTTGTTTTTCACTGATTGAACATACTGAATCTGCGTTTTTTGGGTCGTGGAAAGTCTGGGAAGTGACGCACTGTAATTTGGTGATTGTCTGCGTTGGTCAGCATCTGTTGGTGCAGTGTGAATTGGTCTTAATATCCTGACTTGGTGCTCAAGAATCTATTAATTTGTTTAAAACATCTTACTCACTCAAAACTTTTGAAAGGGAGTGTACATAATATACCGTTTTTTGTTGTTGTTGTTTTTATGATAGCAAATCGTATGCTGGCTGGAACGTAATTGAAAGGCTTAAGTGAAATGAACTCTCATTTTATTCCAAATTCTCTGATACTATCTTTAAAAAAAGAAGCTAATTGTATATTGTCCATTGAGATGGCTTAAAACCTACTGATAATCAGCCAAGTAGATATGGTTAGTTAATCGACTAATCTCAAAATGGCCACATACTACGAATATTGCTAGTGTAAGCTGTTCCACTTGTGGGAACGTGATGTCATATTGTGGCCACACAATCATTTTATCAAGGTAATGGCATCCTTATATTGTGGCCACACAATGTGAAGTCATGGCCTAGAAATGTCGAAGGAACAACATTTTGCTCTTGGCCACGAGTTTATGTGTAAACAGTAGTATAGTGTCAACATAGCCAGGTTTTAGTTTAGTTTAGTTTTAGGAGAACTCCGGCGCAAAATGAACCTTTGGTCTAATTACACATTAGTACATTTGTAAGTGAACAGACTGTTTAATACGAAGATTCGTTATAAAGACAGTTCACTTCGTGTATACAGGCAGGAGCCATCTTTGGAAAACAGACTCGATAAGTCGATCCCCGAACGGCGTTCATACAGTTCAGAAGTTCGCTGAACTTCAAATAGTTCAGATCACTCAGCACGTCGTTTGTGGTTCGACTTGTCGAGACTGTTTTCCCAAGATGGCTCCTGCCTGTATACACGAAGTGAACTGTCTTTATAACATATCTTCTAATTAAACGGTCTGTACACTTAAAAAAGTTATCAATGCTCCGTTTTACATGTAGGGACCCTGATTATGCTACCGTGTAAGTGTTGGGCTATTTTGAGCCTTGTTAGTTTATTAATTAGCGATTTTTATTTGCATTACTCTATGCCCCATATACTAGCGTACTGAAACTGGTGTGATTTATCTGGTCTGTTAGATTTCATTGGTATTGCATGATTACTTGTATTATTATAATCTTATCAACCATATCAGTCCCCACAACAGACCAACAACTTCATTCCTTGTTTACACCAACACCATAATTCTCTTTTCTTATAATTTATCCCAATCTTTGAGTTATTCTACCCCTTGCTTCTTATTTTTCAAATTTTTAGGTATTTTGTTTGAAACTCGGCCAGCAAAGCTGGTGTTTCCTGTGTACTCTGTAGCTCGGTTTCTCAAACTTGAGACTGTGATGTGTTTGTCCTCTTGTTTCTGTGCATTGGGGCTGTCGACTTTCTGTCCTGGTTAGATTAAATTTTCTTTCTTCTTTAAAGACAAGTTGACATGGAACAGCCTTCATTTCTCAAAAGAACAGACTGATGATTTTCTGGAAAAATATGTGTCTGGCCATTTCTAAATATGCCCGCCCAAATAGAATTCAGCAACTGTGAATAAGATATTGTATTAAATTTTCCACATGTCATTGAGCAGCACAGACATGTGGAATAATAATAAAGAATAAATAAGAATAATACGAAATGTTTAATGAGAACTAAATAAGCACATTTAAATGGTTTCTTAAAAATGGATGTAACACAAAACTGGAGAAAATGGCTTTGCATGTATCAAGTAAAATTTCTAATTATTTCAAAAAGCTTTAATAATTTTAAAGGTCAAAATAAATTATTATTGTTGTATTGTGTTGTTGCACCTCATTGTAGTTTTGTAAAATAAATAAGTAAATAATTAAATTAAAACAAGGTTAAAGATTGAAATGGAGGAACGCATTTTTCCTGGGTGGAAATGCCAGAGTCTTTCCTTGCTTGACCTCAGAGTGATATAAGCGCCCCATTTAAATGGTTGTCTTATCTTGTCTTAGGTTGTTTTCCATGGTTTTTCATGATATGCTCCTAGTCTATGCTACTTGCTTTGGCTTTTTATTTTATACTGTGTTACGGGAATCTAGGACTGGGTAATTCACTCAAAAATGAAAATTGTCACCATTTATTCACCCTTGTGTCACTCACATTTACCATTGACTTGCATGAACATAAAAGAGACATTTCTCAAAATATCTTCTTTTATGTTCCAGAGACAAAAGAAAGTTTGTAACAACATGAGGGTGGATGAATAGGGGCAGAATTGTCCCTTTTGGGTGTTTTCTCTTTATTATTATAGATTTGCATACTCCCAGTGGAAGGCTCTCTAGCAGAGGATACATTTTCCTCAATGAAGGGAATTTTCCTCAATTTGCTTCATTTTACCCATTTAGAAGCAATTGCTCAGTAATCCACCACTAATAAACACAAGACAAGATCCATAACTGGCCTAGCCTCAGGTATTGATCGGTCAATCTTGAGGAGTGCTGGTCACAAACTTGAACTCTTTAGTTGTTCCTTAGAAAACATGTCTGGAGGCCTTGGTATATGCTCTCCCTCACTGCACCACGAATTGCAAGTTTAATGGATTTTTTTTTCCAGGTGAGGAATGCCAGCTGTGGCCCTTCAGATAAACATGACCTCTTCTCACTGTGTGCATGCATGTGCTCTCAGACACATATGCATAAATTCATGCATTCAAGCTGCATATATTTATCATAATATAGTGATTTTTTTAATAGCTGTTTTTTTAATGTTTGTGTTCTTATTGTGCATTTTTGTGACACTTTGTGTCATCGTCACGGTAAAAGTATGTTACATTAATGTGCGGCCTGGCCATATTTGAAACGTCCCACTCAATCGTTCGTTGTTTGGGTCAGCCTTTTTAGGCGTGCGCTTTATTTGAAATGCAGCACGCGATGTTGTTTAATAACTTTCAAATGGTAGAGCCTGTTCCTTTATATTATAATATAGCCAAAGGTCGGTGTATTTTTTTCTTTATGTATTTTAGACTTATTCTCATTTCATTTTGGGGGTGGGGGGATTATTATGCAATTTTAATTTTACCGTACAGATTTAATTTTGTCGGACATTTCTTTTTTTTTTTTTCCTGGCCAATGGTTGGTAAATTACCGTACAATGGATGGCTATAATGAAAGTGTGCCTAATATAAACTAATAAAATAATTGTTTATTTACAGGAATAAGTGTGTATACCTGTAAAAACATTGATGATTGATATATATATATATATAGTATTTTTTTTTCTTAAGCAGCAAATTGTATTTTGAATTATTTCTGTAGGATCATGTGACACTTAAGACTGGAGTATTGATGCTGAAAATTCAGTTTTGCCAACACAGGAATAAATTACATTTTTAAAATATAAAACATTTTAAATGCAACCTAAGTGAACCCCAAACTTTTAGCGTGCATTTCACATATATAAACTTTAAAATGTGATCAAGGTTTTATACCTTTATGAACATGGACTCGATAACGTATGTACAAATAATATAGGTTAATGAATCTCACAAAGAGACAATATCAAAGAACATCAACTTGATGTTCTTTGAACAAAGCACGTCTGGCATTTTGTGGCCTGATTTCTTGTCTCTATCAAACACTTGCACATGTCCTTTCAGTGACTTTCCTTGACTGTTTCAAATCTTTTTTCTTACCTTTTCAGTGTTAATTTTGGTGATGTTTAGTACATTGCATATCAGTAACCTTTCATTTGTGAATAGCCGCATCACTGTTTTAGACAAGCCTTTAACCGAACTTCTTGTAAATACGACAATTCACTTGCCTTGTGAATGTGCTGAGACCATTTGAAAGTATTGATCATGAATGTAAAACATCATGGACATATTTTGATAGTGTTGTACATTCCTAGTATCTCTAAACAATAACAACAAATCACGCCATTATCAACTCCCAGCACTCTGAGTGAACCATAGAATGTGTCAAACGTGTCAAAGCATGTCCTTATTGCCTTATCAGTGTTTTGTATATTTAAAAAAATGCTCCAAATGTCCTTAATGGAACGCATAACAACTATATGTCATAGTTTGGCATGTCTTTTGTTGATTCCATAGTCTACATACACATAATTGTTTGTTTTTTTCCTTATTTCTATTTACATAGATGCCTAATTGTGCTGTACATTAATCATATGTTTGAGGTCTGACAAGACATTGCGGCTTTACGTGAGCCGCCAGTCCTAATAATAATTTAACACAAGGATATAATGCTTTACTACGTGTAGTGTAAATATAACTGTGTACTTGTGGAAGATATTTGTGCAGGTTCTTACATGTGTTAACAAAAACGTATAATATTATAACTAGATTTTACATTTAAATAAAAAATGATTGTATAATTATCATTCAAAACACTGTGCTCATATCAGGTGAAACTCGAAAAATAAGAATATCATGCAAAAGTTAATTCATCTCAGTAATTCAACTTAAAATGTGAAATTGATAGACTTATAAAATGAAAAATTAGATATTTCAAGCCTTTATTTGTTTTAATAATGATGATTATGGCTTAAAGCTTATGAAAACCCCAAATTCAAAATTAGAATGTTGTGAAAAGGTTTCCATAATGTAATGTTATGAGTCTATATAATATATTAGTTTCACTTTTTAAGTTGAATTACTGAAATAAATTATCTTTTGCATGATATTTGAATTTTTCGAGTTTCAACTGTATTATTTGCTTTATTGGTAGCTTCTTACAAATACGCATTTTAACTGAATGTTTCAGCTACTGCTTTCTTGTATAAACAAGCATCCATTCCCATTTTCCTAGATTAAATGACTACTGTTTACAAGCTTTCATATTTTTAGGGGAGGATAAAAAAAACAGGGACAAAGCTGTCTATAAAGTTGGACATGCACAATAGCTTTTTCGATAATGATGTCTGATCTTGCACATGATAGTTATTAATTAGTGTAATGTTTACTGTGATTCCCAACTTAATGTGTTTGGTTGAAAAACTCTGTACTGCCAGTTATATTTTGTGTTAGATATGTTGACTCTAGTACAAGTATTGTAATTGCCAAACTGTGATTCATAGAAATAAATGTGTTCAAATGCTTTTAAATTGACAAATGTGAGTTTCCCTCAATTGACATCCATGTCGAAAAGCTATTTTGAAATAATTGAAGCTCAAGTTGAAATAGGGTCAGCTGAGCAAACTGAAGTCCCCGCTGGATTCAATATGTTTGTGATTCGTAGCTGAGGAGGTGTCGTTTCTGAACCACTGATTTACACTCATCTTGAGGCACTAGATGGAGTACTTTTAAGAATAGTTCAGCATCAGTCATGTGTGCACGGAATTTTTTACTAAATCCGGTGTAACTCAAATGAGACTAATCCCTAACCCCCTCTGAAAACATTTGTGGTGTGTATCGTTTTCCACTCGGAGATACTCGCTCCTGACTTGCTCTGTTTGACATGGAATGTTCCCACACTAAAATGATGTGAGTTTACCACTGCTCACCAAACACTGAGCTTCTAGCCACCAAGATTTAACACAGTGAACTGTTACGAACCGCAAGAATAATATGTATGGTTAATCTGCGATGAATCATTTCAGCGATCCTGGAAATGGTTTGGGTAATATTGAGGGGATAAACCTTATCGCAACATTTCCGTGTTGTGTATCGAAGGTACTCTACTGAAATGGTAAAAAAAGAGAATAGCTAAGAAAAAATGGAAATGTGCAGCACAGCATAGTTCAAAAAACTCTAAAATAAGTTAAATGAGCTGGCATAATTTAATTGATCCCTCAGTTGATCCCTGACCAATTTATATCACATTCTTATTCAGGTAAAAGTACAAGTGTTGTTGCCTAAGTTTATTGGAACCAAGAGCTAATGATCCATTAATCAGGAGACTAAATTTCACTTATACAAATTACAGAAAAAGTGCTGAGAAATGTGTTTAGTCGGGCAACCTAAAATGTGCAAAACTTTCTTTTTACTTTTTATTCTAAACTGGTTTATGTCACAAAAGATTATAATGCCTTTATTTTGTTTAAAGAAATTTTAAGAATTAGTAGAAATATATAGAACTAGATTCTTCGTCGCAAGTATGCTTCAGTCCTCCTTTTGATTTTTGTAAAATCAGGTGATTGCAAGGTTTTGAAAAAAGTTCAAAACCAATTAAAAAAAAATTAAATTTAAAACTTGGTAGCCTTTATTATAAATGTAGATGTAGCCTACATATAGAGTGAGACTTATATATAGAGAGGTTTTTTTTTCAGAAATGAAAATGGGCATAACATCTATTTCTACTACTGGAATTAGGTCACTACCTTCACACTTTATCATGAGAAACGATGCATGGTGCACACACGAGAAACCCCCCACTGTGAATTAGCCTGTAAAGCCTTAAAGGAGTAGTTTAAAAAAGCTGATAATTGACTCACCCCCATGTCATCCAAGATGTCCACTTCTTTCTTTCTTCTGTCGAAAAAGAAATTAAGGTTTTTGATGAAATCATTCCAGGATTTTCTCCATATAATGGACTTCATTGGGAACCAAATGGTTCAAGGTCCAAATGAGCGTTTCAGTGTAGCTTCAAAGGGCTTTAAACGACACCAGACGATGAATAAGGGTCTTATCTAGCAAAACGATTGGTCATTTGAAAAATAAATTAAAGCCACACTGTGGAACTCTTCAACCTTTATAATATATTACCAAAACCCATTGAGATGGTACATCGACTTACAATAGGTTGAATGACACGTCTGCCGTAGCCTGAAGGTGCCTGTATCGCTTTTACTAGCACTTTGCATGATTTACTGATTTACTGCATACAGTAGTATACTTTAAGATCATGTCCCAAAACTGCACACCTCCCTGGACAGCAGCCATAAAGACACTACAAACAGATTATTCATCTGCACAGCTTGAGGGCTGTTTCTAATCAATAGAAGAATGTACACCACTGTGTTTTGGTGAGGTGAGCAAAAAACTCCCATAAGGCATTTCTCCCTTTATTGGAAGTGACTCAACTGGGACACTTATCTGTGACTCCTTGCCCCACTTACCTGACAAAGACCTTGGATTTCATCGCATTTCTCCTTTTTTTATCCCCTCTTTCTTGCAATCATTTTCATTAAAAAAAAACATTGCACAAAGTTTTTTTTTGTTTTTTTTAGAAAAGCAACAGTATCTGATGAGTCATTTGCTACTGAATTTGCATGTTGTTAATGTTTAAAGAAAGCACAGGATCCCAACACAATCTGTCTGTCGCCTGCTGTTAAATATGGCAGGGGACATGTAATGATATGATGCTCTTGATGTCATGGGAGGCGTTTGTTATGATGATTTTATTCTTTCATATTTTGTACAATATGATATTGCTTTACACCTACAGTCCCAGGTACACTATTGTCCCCTATGGGGATGATAACATCATAAATTCCAGTGGAATGGGTTGTCATACATCTTAATGTTGATATTTAAATTGGTGTTTAAACTCTTCCGTGTTTTTCCTTTTGTCCCATCATAAGCACTTGTTTGTTCACTGTCTGTGGTCCTGATATCATAATCATATGTTCAATGGAGCCACAATAAATGGTTCTTCAGAAGTGATGAGATTGCTTGTTGACTGTTTTGTACGTTTGATTGCTTGTGTTCAGACATCCAGAAGAAGACACTGCTGAATTGGAAAGATACAATCTCTAGAGCTTTTCCACAGCCCCCTATGGAGAATTCAGGGACCGAGACACTTTTTCATCATGCTTATATGGTAGTCGCCTTCATAGGACTTGATTTGGCCCTCCACTGTCATGTTAATGCAGAGATCACAGGAAGCATTTGCGAGTTAAAGGGATAGTTCACTTTGAAAATTAATTTTTGATATGTTTTAGCTTACCTCAAGGGCATCCAAGATGTAGGTGTCTTTGTTTCCACAGTATTTTCAATTTTGACATTTTTCGGTCAAACCGTTGTTGTCTGTCAGTCATATAATACAGGTTTAGGAGGTCCACGTCAACGAGCATGCACAGAGAAGTCAAAATTAAACATGATATAATGACCCGTGAATGTAAGTACACACTGATGGCCTAAGACACGAAACCAGTGGTTTGTGTGTGAAAACAAACAGTATTTATATAATTTTTACCTCTTGTTAACAGCCATGTCGAACTGATCTGAATCAGATGTCCAACTGAACCGAACTGAACCATGTCGAACGTTACGCCGGAAGTGATCTCTACGTCACGCATTGTTTTCACTGAGATTTCGGAAGTTTTACCTTTCACTTAACATATTTAGATATATTGAAATCGTCTGTGATTTACCCTTTTATCTAAATATGTTTAGTGAAAGGTAAAACTTCCATATTTGACTGACAGACAACAATGGTTTGAGCGAAAAATGTCAAAATTAAAAATACTGCGGAAACAAAGACACCTACATCTTGGATGCCCTTGAGGTAAGCTAAAATATATCAAAAATTAATTTCAAAGTGAACTATCCCTTTAACAATATTTATTAAGGACAGTCCAGACAACAGTACAAGCAGGTGTAGTCAGATCCAGTGAAGCGCAGACGTGAAGTGAAGACGGTGAGACGAACTACATCCACACAATGACGACGAGGAACAGGAACACAAGGCAGGAACATGGAACCAGAAGACCATCAAGGATTACATCAAGGTAATGACATACATGATAATTGTTATTTATAAAAAGCAAACTTGACTCTGATTCAGGCGTACGCACAAAAACGGGTGAAATGAGAAATGGCGACACCGTCGGCAGATGAAAGAAACATGAAAGTGTGTGAAACTGTGGACTGTTGTGTAAAAGAAATGGCAATACTGGTTCTCATAAATAACATGAAGACTTCACAAAGCAAGCCTTACAATTAACAGCCTACACGAACACCCATTGGATCAATCTGCAGTGTAAAACAAATAAAACCAAACAAAGAAATGCAAATTAACACATTTGCAAAAATAAAAGTGAAATATGTTCTGCAACAATTATTATTGCATGTTATGCAATTCATCCTCATAACGCATCTGTAGCTTGTCAAATGGAATCAAATGGATGATAATAAAATGCCATGATGGCTTCACAATGCGTAATGAAGCAATGCGCAATGCAACCTTTTGCCACTCAAGTGCCTTTAATTGGCATTAATGCCCACACTGTGACCTCCAAACAACATTTTACTCCTCTTTTCCAATGATAATTCGCCAATGATAATTTCTACTTTACATTGAGTGATGTTACGTGTCTTGGCTTTCCTCTCTGTGTTTGCCATGATTTCGCAATCAATGAATATTAACTTGTGTGCGTTTTACTGACTATTTATGGGCAACTATGGGAGTGACATGAAACCACAAAAGCTGCGCTACATTTAGAATTGATTATGATTTATTAAGGGAAAACTGCCTAGGATGTGCGTGCGCACAGTTTTATAAATCTTATAAAATTAAACTTATTTAAATATATCGAAATCGTCTTCCATTGCGATTTCCCGTATTTCTAAATATGTTTAGTGAAAGGTAAAACTTCTGAAATCTCACTTCCGGCGTAACGTTGGACATGGTTCAGTTCGGTTCAGTTGGACATCTGATTCAGATCAGTTTGACATAGCTGTGAACAAGAGGTAAAAACGATATAAATACTGTTTGTTTTCTCACACAAACCACTTGTTTCGTGTCTTAGGCCATCAATATGTACTTATATTCACGAGTCATTAAATCGTGTTTAATTTTCACTTCTCTGTGCATGCTCTTTGAGGTGGACCCCCTACACTGCATTAAATGACTGACAGACAACAACGGTTTGACTGAAAAATGTCAAAATTGAAAATACTGTGGAAACAAAGACACCTACATCTTGGATGCTCTTGAGGTAAGCCAAAACATATCAAAAATTAATTTCAACGTGAACTATCCCTTTAATAATAACAGTTTTGAAACTACCGGTACGTTCAGTGTTTAAGGGTGTACTCACACTAGGCACGGTTGCCATGAACCGGGCCCGAGTACGATTGTCCCCCCTCCCCACTCCCCCTCTGGCCTGCACTCACATAGGGTTTCAGCATTCGTGCCGGAGCACGCTTACGTCATCATTATGGTGCGACGGTTTCCATAGGTTTCGGGATAAACAAGAAGAGCGGCGCTCTCTGAACACTATGGAGTCCATCGCTCTGTTTTCTTTGTGGATAATTTTATGTCGTTTGGTCCACGGTGGTCCACAGCCCTCTCACAGCCTGTTGTTAAACAGATGTGTCGCCTTTGTGGCGCGGAAATTTTCACGTAATCGTGCTGCTCGTATGAGGAGGTTTGCAAGGTACCAGCTGAAGTGCAGAAAGGACTTTGCAGCTTTGATTACGGACAACAGTTCCTAAAAAACATGACTTCACACGTCCTGTTCCGTGCTCCAGCACGGTTAGCGCTCACACTGCATGCGAACCGCGCCCGAGTCCAACTGAACCGTGCTCTGGCCCACCTCTTCCAAGCGGGCCAGGGCCGGCTAATCGAGCCGCGCCCGGGCACGGTTCGGAGCACTCACACTAGTCAAACGAACCGCGCTTTGGTGGTCAAACGCGCTCGGGCACGGTTCAAACTGCTAGTATGAGTACACCCTAAATTGCACACCCTTGGAAGATGACCTTACAGCCAATCAGAATCAAGTATTCAGACCATACCTGTATAAGCATTGATTATACCAGTGTTTTTTTTGTTTGTTTGGTTTTTTTAATGAAGGTGATGATACTGACCACTCTGAAATATTAATGGGTGAAATAAAAAATAATAAGAATGGATTCTTGGTGTCTTGGAAGCTAAAGAATAGGTTTGCACACAAATGTTTCAAAACAGCATTTGACTGATTTTCAAAAAAAATAAATGAATAAATAAATGAAGAGGATTTGTAAATGATGAATACATTTTCATTTTTGGGTGAACTACCTTTTTAAAATAGCCACTTGCCTTTTTGATACTCTTCTCACCTTTCCCAATTCCATTAATTCCTAATGGATAAAATTAGGTCACGTAACAATTCCTGTTGAATTTTAGAGATAAGATGCCTGTTTTGATTTGTGTTAAATCCAAAAGTTTCACCTCAGATCTGCTCATACTAAGAAGAAAAGCATCTTTTTAAAACTTTTTCAAAAAAGTGCCTTTGGGGAAGCCTCCTGAAATGATCTCGCACCATGGCATGTTTTGAGATAAAGAGTTGTCTTTTAGTTGCAGCAGATGGATTTGCCCTGCTTCTATCGCATACTGACTCTGGCTAACCTAGCATGCAGAGCCTCAATGGGATCTTGCTGCTCAGAAAGAAAGAACTCCAGAAAGAAAGAAAATGAATCAAAGTGGAGTGACGGATTGAAATTACACAATGAAGGGCTGCTGGCAAAAAAAAAAAAAAAAGATGAGATCAGGCTGTTTACTTGAAGCGTTCAACGCTGCTCATGAAATGAAATAGGTAAAATTCATTTCAAGAATTTCCCACATGAGGCTCTATACTGATAGATTCAATCTATAATCACAGTGTCCCTGAATTATTCGATAAGATTCTTCTCTGAAGCTTTGTTGTTATTTTGCAAATAAATAAATACTTCAACATTTCAACAATTAGATTAAATTTTATTAACATAAACAAACACAATAATGACACCTTTACTACTGCTTTTCGTGGTTTAATAAGTTGGCTTTTTTTTATTATTATGTTATTTGGATGTTGTATAAAAAAATAACACAAAACATAATATGCATTTTAGATAGTGATTAATTTGAACTCTGTCCCTAAAAGACTTGAAAAAAATATATAAAAAAGCTACATCTAATTGCTCTATTCTAAAGATTATACATTAATTCAACCTGAAATCAATTTATCAATGCATACAGCATTAACAGAATGATAAACACGAGTAGTATTTTAACTCGTAACCTTCTCGTAATCATCTTTAATTCTAAATACAACACATATTACATCGGTATACTGTAAATTAATATAGCTGTGGCATGCTTGTTTAAAGGGGCTTTGACGATTTCATAGATGAAATGAGCATGATGGTGCATTTTTTAATCGGGTGTATGTCATGATAAGGGCCTTGCTATCTCTGAACAGATTCCTCAGTGAATAAGACATGCTTAAATGTAGTAATTAGTTGAGCAAGAAATCAAATCTTATATGACAGAATAGGAGTGAGGGAGTTGTAACATTTTGTATTTGCCAGCCACATATTTACAAGTATCCAGGCAGGATTTGCACGTATTTGCTTCAGATGCATGATTGTTGAAATGTTTCATCATGTTTGCTTATTTTCCTTCTGGTCATTGGAGAAAGAATCAAAGTCCATGTAATGAAAATCTCTTTTAAGCATGGATGGTTTTCCCATAGGGCAAGGAGCTCATACTTCTGGATTCATCTCGTCACAGATTCTACTCAGTTCTGCATTGAATCTTCCAGTCCAATTTCTGATAAATCAATTGTTACCTCAATTATTTTTCAGATTTTGGCAGATTTTGTCCAGATTTGGGTTTTGGTTTCAGTTTCTTCCAAAAATGTGTATGTGCGAGCTGTTGGTTTGGGAGCTTGCTGTGTTGTGGCAATGATTGAAGTATTAATTTTTCAGATCCAAGGCTGCCTGACTTTTCATGAAAAACAAGTAACTCAAAATCCAAAAGCAACGCTAACAACAACACCAATTTCCTCCCAAAGGTAATTTTAAGGTTATAAAAATATTTAAAGACAAGGCACTCGAGAATTTAAGGAAACAAAAGCTAATACCAAGGTTGTCATAAATAAAATGACAAACCCCATAGACACTATAATAAAAATACTGTTGGGCTTATTATTACATTTGTGTATCGTTTGAAAATGAGTAAGTCTACCACGTTTGGGGAAATGTATGAAAAATAATAACATTTCTGAACTTCTTAAATTCTTTCAAAGTTGTACAGTATATATTCATGCATGCTGCAGTTACAGTATTGTATTCCTTTCATGAAGACCTTTTCAATTTGTTTATCTTGAGCAGACATGCAGAAATCTTTTTGTGAGCAGTGACTCATGGGAGAGGTGTTTTTTTTTTCCGGCAGGATTTTTTCCATGGACAGTAACAAAGTAGCTACATTTACTTGATTTTACTTGTGTGCGCACCTCTGGCTATACACAGCAGAAAAGCAAAAAGTACTGTGTTAGTGTGGGGCTATTTTGAGCCTTGTTAGTGGTGTAAACTAGCGATTTCTTTTTGCTTAGTCAATGCCCCCATTACTAGCATTATACGCTAAACAGTTTTTAGAGATAAAACTCGTTACATTCGATTATCATGAAAACAAAACTCAGAGAACGATTGACTAGGTACCGATGTTTTATTAGACCAAAAGTTCATTGTTCGCCGGAGTTCTCCTTTAAATCTCTTGACAAACTAAAAGACGTAAATGACATTTGAATGCATTCTAAATAAAAGATCTCGATTGTACTGAAGGTCAGCTTGCTTATTTGGCTCAAGGTAAGGATTTATTGAGTCCATATGTCATGCAAATAAGAAACTATATGCTTCTAACCACGGCTCGAGAGCTGTCATTCCAACCACACAACTTTGTGATGTGGTTTGCGAATGTTTGTTAGAACTATGTTTTCGGGAAACACAGACACGTTGAACTACGCTGTTAACAACGGAACTTGCGACAGATGCTTTTGGGAAACCCATCCCTGAGTGATTCATTCAGTAATCAGACTGAATCATTCCATGCGGTTCTTGAATCAATAGGTGTGTCCGACTAGAAGCCGCACTGTGCAGAACAATTGGTGTGTGACATCAAAATACCGCAAGAGCGATTAGAGATAAGACGGCTCCGATTGCTCTCAAATAGTCACCAACCAGTCTGAGCAGCATCTTCAAGTCGAACACATCTAATAACTCATTGACTGTCAAGGTTTGTTATGTCATGAGTGTTGTTTTGAGTTCATTTTGAATAATTACTATTGCTGCTGAGAATAGATCCATTCTCTCCTCATTATTGAGCAACTGGTCATGGACAAGAACAAAGAACTGAAACTTGAGTATTCCAGTATGTAGAGAGAAGTGTATTCAGTTGTGTATTTTAATCATGTGAATCGCAAGGCATTTTTAACAGTGGAACGGTGTTCAATAAGTAGTGGACAAAACCATGGCAAAAATGTGGTCTTGTGGAACTGTACAACACAAAAGGACACTCATTTCTGAGTGGACACAGGCTTTTTTTGAAAGTCCATGAAATAATAGAGAGGTCGGCACCCACAACGTCGGTATTCTTTACCACTGCATTCAGTTTTATCTGCTTTGGAAACTAAAAAGGGAATGATTACAAGTTATTTGAGTCATAGTATGAGCTGTGGCCATCACTCCCCTATAATAATGCTTTTGAATGAGTAAGATGGAAGTGGTCTTCATCCTCATATCTTGAAAAACATCTGTTATTGGCCATTAATGTTCTGACCTGGCAGGCGAATCTCTGTAGCCGTTCTGTTTCTCGCTCTGGTTCCTCTGCTAAATGCCAGCAGTGAATCGAACACCTGACACCCTTTTAAAGGACACCCTTATATACACATACAGCAGTGCATACTGTGCTGTAAATTTCCTAATGCTAAATGTGGAATATATTGGTTCAATAGCAATAATTTCATCTGAGAATGGGAATGTTTTTCTTTGAAAACATTTACATATTTAGATATATGTCTCTGGAAATAGGCCTACTGCATGAAATGATCAGAATGCATATTAGCATAAATATTTGGTAGAATAATTCATATTCTAAAATTCTAGAAGGAAAAAATAAACATACCGGGCTATAATATGCAGAGGGAAGATTTATCAGTTTATAATAAGAATCTCTTAAACATTGCATTAAGTTGAAGAGAGATTTTTCAATCCAATGCGTGAAGTGTGAAAAGATTATAAATCCCCTTCCAGATCATCAACTGCAATAACATCACAATTCTGCTATTGATTGGATTTCAGGGATAGGATGGTTGAAATAACGGAGTCATATTTTCTCAGTGTGGCATCACATTATTTGTGGAGAACAGTTAAGGCAATTTCCAACTTTAATGGATGAGCTTTATATGAAGAGGCATGATATACTGTAAAAACTAACACTATTGAAGGAAAATGTTAAAATCACAAATTTTCTCTGAGCAGAAAAAAACATTAACACAGGGTACAGTATGCTGCTAAGCTAGATTCTAGATGTGTGAGGGTTAGATTATCAGTGAATAATATATTAAATTTCAAAACAAATAAATGTGTTGAATGGCTTAAGCAAAAATGGAAGTTAAATAGACGACTTTTGGGTTACACTTTATTTACGGTTGCATTGAACTTAATGAAATAGTTACTGAGTAAAATGAATTAACTACAAGTACATGTAGCCTGCTAACTATAATGATTATGGTGGTTAGGTTTTGACCTAGGGTTAGTTACTTGTAATTATGCATACAGTAATTTATGTTATTACTCTAGTAATTACATGTAGTAGTAGGCTAACTACTTCACCCTAAAATAAAGTGTTGCCCACTTTTGTGTTGATACAATGGTTGAACCTGGAGATGAGGAAGAGTAGGACGATAGGATCTAAATGTGGCTTTACTTAATCAAACAGTCCAATCACAAGGAACAGAAACCAGGAAACACAGGAGCAGAACTGATCAGGACAACAACTGATAAACAACACGGAAAACACTGGGGCATAGAAAAGCAAATTAAGGGTGCGTTTAACAACAATGTTCCAGTTTTTCCTTTGTGTTTTTCCAACACAGTCTCATGAAAATGCGTATCTATACCACGAATGTCATTTCTCGTGGCATTTATATGCCAAAAATGGTTTTTGCGTGCATATGCTACACACTAAAAAACCCTGGGGTAGGTTTAGGGGGTTTTGGGGGGGATGGGGGGTATTATATGCCAGAAAGTGTGTGTCATATGCACGTGAAAAACGCATACCATATACACGCAAAAAAACTGTTTTTGGCGTATAAATGGCACGAGAAATGACATTCGTGCTATAGATACGAACTTTTTTGAGATCGGGCTCGTTTTTCTTGTACAGATGACAACAATGTCAAAACGATCCCCCGTTCACACGGATCCAACCGCTGTATTATGCATGCCAGGCCAGTAGTCGGCGATGTCACTTTGTAAAGAAACTACTCGCCTATAGACTGAACATGTAATATGCTTGCGCATTGTTTTCAAAAACGTGCAGTTTGAAACCCATTTTCTAAAGTTTTGTTTTGCGCTTTCAGGCCCTCAAAACACAATTGTCCTGTAAATGAACGGCCAAAGCGCATGCAAATCCACACGTTTTTCGTTAAAACCGTTGTTGTGTAAACTGACCCTATAACAAGTCACAGTAACAGCATATGGTTTTGTAACAAAACGGGAGTGAGGAAATGAGCCAGTATTTGCATTATGTAGTGAACTATTGATTCGTTCACATCAGTGTTTCCCTGCAGTTATTTTTGCATTAATAGTTATGCATTATTAAATTAAGTCTAAAAGAGATTAATTGTTTTCAGGAGTGTCTCACAACAAGTAAATTCTTTGAATTATTTCACCAGCACCTCTTACTAAGGAGGTAATATCCAAATAGTTTTATTTATTTTTTTCTTCAGGGAGAGAGTGCTGGATAATGGGAATTATCTCCGGCTGTGATAAACTCTCTAGCCCTCTACATTGGTTTATGATCCGAACGCCTAATTTAATTGAAACTGCATGTGTAATGAGGCTGCTTTAATTGGTAGAGGCTAGAGCAGTCCATTCTTTTTGTATTTGTCACTTGAGGATAGGGCATCCTTGTATGCAATGCCATTGTGGTCATGTCAGCCATTATTATATTTAATATGGCTTTAGGAAGAATCTAGTTTAGAGATGTTAGTAGCCTGAAGATAACGTGAAATAACTGCAGTCTGAGATAGATTGTGTTTCACGCTGTTTTGCAATTAGTTGAGGGAAATCTATATTACAGTGCAACAACATTATGAAAATTATGCTCATATTTGTTCAAAATCTGAATGATAGAATTGGCTTGTGTTTGTGTAATGTAAACACAGAGGCAATAATAATAATAAAAAAACAGAATAATTGTGGATTGCTAAAACTTGCAATAATGGAAGTATTCCTTGAAAATTCATTTAGGGTGTCGCATAGCAAACTCATTTGTGCAAAGCATCCCACTAATGACTGAGCTCGGGGGGCAACTCTTCTGCAATTTAAATGACATGGCTCACCTTTTATTTTATCCCATTATATTGGATTTCATTTAAAAATGACAGTGCGTTTATCTGCCCTATATTTAATTATTTAATTATTATTAATCTGTCTTGTCTGATATCCTCTTGTCTGATTAAGCTGTGTTGGCAATGTGTGGCAATAATAATTCATGCTGCAGTACAGTTGTGCAATAACAATAATGTTGTTTACTCAATTTTTTATATTCTAAGCAACTTTGAACATTTTGTAGGATGGTTCTGTTGCCATAGCTTTTATATTGCATTTCATTATTGTATTGTTATGATAATAATTCATATTTTATCTATTTTCTTTCATGTAGGCTAACTATTTAATCTAATAGTACTAATTTAACTATGTATTGTTAGCTACTTGCACTTTGATTTCACGTTGTCACAGGAGTAACTCCACAATGACAATAAAGTCAATAAAGTGGAATTTTCAGTAAAAACACCTTCCTTGTAAATGTTATCTGTAATAGCAGGCGATGCTGGAAGAGAGCAACAAAAAATTGAGGTAAAGCCACATTCAGCTGTGCTGGTTCTCTTGCAGCAAATGATGGAATTGGAGGAATCTACAGGACCTTAGTTTATCACAGTTGATGTTGCACACTGAAGCATTGCTGTGGAAAATGATGGACCTGTGTTTACAAATATGGGGCATTCAGTTTATTTAGTCCTGTTCAGTAGCTCTCTCAGTTAGGATGAGTGAAATCGCCTCGGCTGCAGTTTAACACTGAGAAGGGCATAGGGATGGTGATTCTATGTTGTTATTGACTAAAAATGTCACTCAGATTGGTTAATCAACTCTGAGCATGCCTTGATGTTTATTACATCCATTATTATGCTAAAATGAGCAGTTTTTTGAGTGATAAGAAAGAAAAATGAAACAGAATTTTGGCAGATTATTTATGCTTTGATTTTTAGCTATCATTTTGTCATCTATCATGCAACACTAGTTAAAAACATTAACATTCAATGCATTGTGGATCTAAAGGTCTGAGATCACATTGCACATCACATGGGATTCAAACTTACTAACTACTGTAACTAATAAAACAATACAATGTCATCGTATAAATGAAATTAAAATGAATAATAGTAATACTTTACACTAATAAACAATACATTCGTATTTATACATCTTTGTTAATATAAAAAAATCAACCGTTATTATTTTGATCATTATTAGCTCTGGTCAATTAAATAATATTAATGGTAATAATAATAATAATAATAATAATGAAACTTTTGATTTCAATAATGTATTAAATGTTGAAATTACCATAATTAACATTAATGAATGCTTTAGTCAAGTAATGTACAAGTTCAACCTCTGTGTTAATAGTTAGGTCCTTTAATATGACTGGGCGAGAGGCGTTTGAAAAATGTATGATATAGCACATCAACAGCACTGGGACTTTTCACTGTTTGTATCTCTCAATCCTTGCCTCTTTTGTGCATTAGACTGCAGTCTTTATCAGTGAGTCATTTGAATCATTAAGTGAATCGATTTGTTCAAAAGCATGGACTCATTCAGCAACAAAACACCACTGTAATGTAACAGTTATGCCGTGGCTTTTTTGGGAACTATTTTCGCTGGCAGAGAAAAGAATAACAAAAAATGTTCTTAAAATATAAGTTACCCATATTAACTTTTTTTAATGTTGTATTAAAGGAGTAGTTCACTTAAAAAATAAAATAAAAATAAAAATAAAAAATCCTTTTGCTGATAATTTACTCACCCCAAGATATCCATGTCATTCTTTCTTCAGTTGAAAAGAAATTAAGGTTTTTGATGAAAACAATCCAGGATTTTTCTCCATATAATGGACTTTACTGGTAACCAAACGGTTCAAGGTCCAAAAGACAGTTTAAAGGGCTTTAAACGATTCCAGACAATGAATGGCCTTATCAAGCGAAACGATCACTCATTAAATAAAATAACAAAGTTTAATTTTATAAACTCAAATGGTCGCCTTGCTCTGTTCTGTGATGCGCGTTCGTTACTCTCCTGTTCGAACTCGTTCGTCAAAATGAACGAATCTTTTTCCGAGTCAATTCGTTCATTTCGTTTGTTGAATGAACCAAATGACAAGAAAAAATATTCGTTCATTTTGATGAACGAGTTCGAAAAGGAGAGTCACGAACGTGCATCACAGTACAGAGTAAGGCAACTCATTCGGAACAGAGCAAGGCAACCTTTTCCCACTCATTTGTTAACAAAAATGATTTGTTAACAAAAATGATTAGTGCTCTCTGAATCCCTGTATTCACTAACTAATCCTATGTTGACCATATATTAACTATTTCAAGAGACACAAGAACTTTAGTGTTTTTTTCTGCATGCATGTGCTCCTTGTGCAAAGTTTCTTGATTCCAGTGCAATGTTTGGTTCAACAATCCTGCCTATGTTCATATTGACTAATGGCGCTTCACCCTGGTTGCTCCAGGGAAACTATCTCTGTAATTAGTGTTCTATTGCAATTTCAACAGCGCTCAATGGAAAGCTTCCACCATGCAGGGAAGGAATTAACACTGAAATCTGCCTTGATTCAATTGAGTTGTGTTCCATGAATGCAGATTACAAATTTTAAAGCCTTACATTTGACGTTGTCAAGTCGGATTTCAGAGTAATTTATAGCATGTATCTAATGAATAGTTTAGAATGAACTATCTATCTATCTATCTATCTATCTATCTATCTATCTATCTATCTATCTATCTATCTATCTATCTATCTATCTATCTATCTATCTATCTATCTATCTATCTATCTATCTATCTATCTATCTATCTATCTATCTATCTATCTATCTATCTATCTATCTATCTATCTAACATGGAAATAGAAGCAGTCTCAGGACTCTAATCATCCAAAGTTTTGTTTTAATCTATCAACAGATTTGCAAAAATCTGCATATTTTTGTTCTATACCCATTGCCACTCTTATCTAAAGGAAATATGAGCCTTGTCAGAGCAGAAGGCCGACTGAGAGATAAATCAAGACCACAGAGAGTAAAACTCATTTAGACACATGTTGATTGTTTGATGTTTCTAAGCTTTAAACCAATTGTCGCAGAAGTGATAGTTTGGGTCGTGTTATGTTGTGCCTATTTATCTTATGGAAATATTACAGTATTATCTTTGTAACAAAGTCTGAGGGAGAGTGGCTAAACTCATGGGTAATCTGCTAATGTTGTAAATGTCAAAGTTGTAAATCTTTGCATATTGAGAAATACAGTTCAGCAGTTGGGCCTCTTTTTAAAGATATTGTTCTGTTCAGATTCATTACTAGAGAGCAGCTTGAGCTACTATGAAATATATTAAAAGTAGATTAAAAAGGACAAGGGCTTTACTCACTTATCACTTGGGATAAATCGAAACAGTCAAGCCCATTTGTGGAAAGAAAGTAAGATAAAGCTTCACATGAAAGTTATGTTAGTGTAGAACAAATCAGGCAGTTACATTACTCTCTGCAACTTGGATTAATTGAGGGTACTTGATTAATTATATGCCTTATTGCAGTAATGTGAAAACAATGAGAAATCAATTACCTAGTCTTCTAAGGAGCAGCCTTCCCATTTAAGATGTCAAGATGCTAATTAGCAATACGACTTTATGGTTGTTTGCGTGTACATGTATTTTTAAAACAGTACACTGCAACATTTACTCGTCTCCTTATAAATGTGGAATCAGTTGATGTGTTGCTCATGTAAAACGAAGGAATCAGTAAGCGGTGGAAGCATGAATTATTTTTGCTTTCACTGTTCGCTTCTCAAAACTTGATTCTACAGGATTGAATCTAACACACAATAGGACTTTTATTCATCTCAACTCAATGTTGAGACCATCTGTGCAATGTGACAAATCAGTCATATTAGGATTCCAGTCTTAACAAGGAAGATAGACAGCAGTGCACTGCCAGAATATTATAATATACCCTGGTAATAAATACAGCATATTGAACTCTCATATCTCCATAACATTTCCTGTTTTGTTTCATTTTGAATGGGATTTCGTCTTGCTTGTACCTGCAACACATAGTGCCACTTTAAAGAAAAAAAAATGCAAAAATAAAAAGGCGGTTGCTGCCTTCATGTCCTCTAAAATGTGCATATGGAAGAATGAGGTTAGTGTTACGTTTCTGGGTAATAGAAAGCACACAACGAAAGACATTCAGAGAAATCAGGTAAATCACAAGAGCTTAAATACACAGAGGAATGAAGAGGGAAACAAGACACAGATGGGGCAAATGAACTCAACACAGGTGAATACACAGAAAACTAACAGAGAGCGGGAAAACTGGGACACAGGACTGAACCAAAAACACTATGCAGGGTGAAACACAGGACACACATTTAACAGTTAGTTGGCAGATACTATTTTCATTAATTCCATTAAACGACACATGCGTGAGAACAGTTGAAGATGATGCTCACGAATCACGATCGATCGTTTTTTGATCAAACTCAGATATGAACAACAATAAAGGGCCCATTCACAAGGTCGTTTGCGAAGGATACATGCGATGGTGACTTTAAGGAAGACATTTTATAATTGATGGTCATGTGACCCAGTGAATACTCATGATTCATTTTAAAGCTGAATATAATGTAGAATGGTCAAGAAAGAACTGTAACTCAAATATCCACTTGTTGTTACAATATGCAGAAGAGCATCTCTGAACACATGTACCTTAAAGCAGATCAAGTAGTAGAAGACACACTGGAGCCAGTCCTGTCAGCTAACAACAGGAAACTGAGGCTACAATTCACAAAGGCTCAATAAATTGGACAATAGAAGATTGGAAAAACATTGCCTGGTCTGATGAGTCTCGATTTCTGCTGCGACGTTGAGATAGGGTCAGAATCTGGTGTAAACAGCATGCAATCAAGCAATCATCCTGCATTGTATCAACGGTTCAGGCTCTTGCTTGTGTAATAGTGTGGAGTAGGGTGACCATATTTTGATTACCAAAAACCAGGACACTCGGCCCAGCAAACACATGGGCCAACTCAAATGATACTCGAAGTTTACTCATTAATTTCAATACATTTAAAGTAGATTATGCCTCCTCTGTATGGATAGAAAATGGTTATATTGTTAATTGAAAACAGGACATGTCCTGGGAAAACAGGACAGTTGGTCACCCTAGTGTGGAGGATATTTTCTTGGCACACTTTGGGTCTCTTAGTACCAATTAAGCATCATTGTTATAAAAAAATGAGTTATTTCAAAAGGACTTCAAAAGGATCTGTAATAATAGTGTAATGGCTAGGTTTGACTACTATTTTAATTAGTAGATTAGCCAATGAACCATTAAATCACTGTCTTTGTAAGCTCTTTTTTTTACACAATTGCTATTCATCTACTACTGCACTCATTCACTTTTTCCCTTGTTGTGTAACGTGTGCTCATGTGAATCTATTAATGTGCTTAAATCAATGGATGGCTTAATAGCAAGCCTGTGATGTTGAAAAGAAATAGAAGCCCCAGGCAGAAAAACGTTTTTTTTTTTTACCTCTTTACTTTTTTTTGGAGGATCGATAAGCCATTAAAGGTTTCCTACACCCTTAATAAGACATCCATTGAACTACACAGACCCTATATATGTATCTCGTGCAGCACTGTTTTTATTTTCATGCCTCAAAGATCACAAAGTACTCATTTCAGCTCTGTGAATTGGTTGATGGGATAGATTCATCATTAAAGTATTAAGAGTGAAACAATTTGCCTGTGGGTCAGTTCATGTTTTGTATAGCATTGCTCAAGCGCTGACCTTAGATTGGATTTGGGTCCTATTGCACCTCTTAAAAGTAAATCAAGTCTTTAAGCGAAGTACTTTTTCCTTTACACCTCTGATTGGATCATCATGACACTAAGTGGTATGCTTGAGCAAATCCAAACACACACTGAATAATGTCAAGGGGCTACTTCCTTCTCTACAAAATATTCAAAAATGCTAAAATGATGTTTTGTCAAAAAGGCCATCAAATCTGGGACATAACATTCAGCGTCAAAAATTAGCAAAAACATCACACTTTATATTAGGTTTTTAATGTATTTTTTATGTAGGCTTACAATGTACTTATGTTCATGTTGTATGAATTGCAAAACACGCTTGGTGCTATTGAGTGAAATGGTAAGGTTAGGACAGTCTGGTGGTATGGTTAAGTTTAAAGGTGCAGTGTGTGATTTTTAGTGATATTCTAGCGGTTCGGTTGCGAGTTGCACTAAAGGTTCAGCCCACTGCTCACCCCTCCCTTTCGAAAAAGATACAGTGGCTAAAGTGAGCCAACTGTATCACAGTCCATTTTAAACCACATCATGGATAAAGTTTGCAAAGCCATAGTCAGGTGAGGATCAAGGGTCTTAATATATAATATGAGAATAGTAATCAGCTGATTGTATTACAACCAGCACATTTTCCCCACATAGAAAACCCATAATACGTGAAACTATGCAACTATATATATATATAAAACAGGGTAGTTTAGCTGGCTAAATATGAGCGGTTACTGTATCTGTTTCTGTATCTGACCTGGCAGTATCTGATGTTAAGATTAACCAATCAGAATGTGAGCTATACTGTATTTTATTTGACTGGGATGATAAGCTTCTGTTTGTCTCCCATCTTCAGTTCCTGCCATTAGGCTATTTATTAAAAAAAAACTCATAACACATTTAGGCATAAAATAAAATCTTGTGATATTATAATTATTATTATTTTTTAAAACCTATACGTCTATTTGTCGTACAACAAATAATCACGTTTAATGATTTTTCATTCATTCTTTTACTAGTACAAAATAACTATTTTGAATGACTTTTATTTTGACAGAAAAATGAAACCTGAAAGACAGGGGGCGTTTGTTCATCACGTGTGTTTTTCTGGAGCACACAAGTTCAAGTTGACAGTAAGTTGCTCCACTTTCCTCGTTGTTGTATGCAGGCTCTACCTAAAGCGTTTCTCATTGTAAAGTATTTAGGGTGCTCAAGCGTGAACTGCGTTTTTTATTTTTCATTATCATATATGGTCATTTATAAGACTTACTGCTGCACTGAATTACCTTTACACTCGTCACGTGACACGCTTTAGACTCATTATCAAACGTAACTAAATTATCGTCACATAATACATCCTTATGATCCAAGATTAATCGTACACTGCCTCGGGGACCCATCAATTTATTATCAACCAAGTCATTTGTTTGCTGCAAACGATAACTCTTCATTAAACTCATTCCTCTGCATTGTAAGTTATCTCGTGTTGCTCATTCTGAATATAAAAGGTAACGTTAGGCTACTGTCTGGATATTTTAGTAAACATGGGATATAAACATGGAATATAACACTTCCATTGGGATATTAAAAACCAACTGTTCAATATGACTAAAAAAATAATTGAGTCTTCATATATTTTAGCATTTAATCAAACTAACGAACCTTGCATATGCTTTTTCACGCTTAGGTTATTATCGAAGAACATGGGTCGTTTGGACGGGAAAGTGATCGTCCTCTCTGCAGCAGCACAAGGCATTGGAAAAGCCTCTGCAATAGTAACCATTTATTTTCCTTCCATCACTTCCTCATTACAGCTCTATAAGTTTGCAGCACTCCTTTGGCATATTGACAACAGTTTGCCACTTTGATGTGTATAATAAATGGATTTAGGCTACTCTGAGGGGTTTCCCTTTTGAATAAAAGCTTGTCATACAAGGGCTGTCAGCATAATATTTATGAGTCTGTCAAGTGTAAATGCAGAATTCTGACATAGTAACTGTGGTAAATGTTAAACCCGTCTCGAGGGTTGAAGTATTCTAGCTTTTGCAACCTGTTTTCTATTTTTACCTGAGTTTTTTTATTATTAAAACGCTATAATTAATCAAGGGCGGGGTGAAGAAAACAGTGTCTCAGATAATTTAGGCAAATTTGATCTCTGCGAGTCAATGGCACATTATCAGCAGAACGCTAGAGGTGGTTAAGATGCACACCTGCTAGGTGAATACATTTACATATCAAGTGAATTTTCAAATGATTATTAAATGAGAGAAACTGCAGATTGAGGAATCACCATAGCCCTGAGCCAGCTGACAAATCACATGGAGGAAATGCATCATCACATTGCACATATTGTTGTCAAATGAAGTATCATTTTTAGTGCTTTTGAAACATTTATATGTGTTCTGTATATTACCCAAACCCTGTTGTTTGCTTGCTCTAACCCTGCTCAATATGAGCTGTGCTGTTAGGTGAAATTGGTTTGACGAATTTATATCCACTGCCATTGTATTGCATTACATTTGTCCATCTTATAGTAAAGAGGATGAACTTGACTCAAAGACGTTGAGAAAGTTAACAAACATCATGTGGTTTAGTAGTTGTGTGATGAATTGGTGTCAGACTTGGAACACGCACTGATTGCTCTTTCACTGAAATAATTGCATGTTTGTATTTGTACTGTTAGAATTAGTTAATCGTAATTATGCATGTTGTTGTTTATTTACTTTAACTGTAGTCTTCTTAAATGCAACAGGCTTTTGCCAAGGAAGGTGCTCAAGTCACGGCTACAGATATCAACGAGGAGAAACTTAAAGAGCTGGATGGCATTCCAGGTAACTCATTGACTAGCTATGTATTGCCACCTAGTGGGAAATGTGGTGAAAAAAAATCAGAAGCTAGATCTTTAAAGGGATGGTCCACCCAAAAATGACAAATCAATCATTTTCTCACCCTCAAGTTCTTCCAAATTTGTATGTAATGTATTTTGAAGAATGTTAGTAACCGAACAGTTGATGGGCCTCATGATTTTTTTCTCATACTATGGAAGTCAATGGGGCCCATTTACTGTTTGGGTGTCCACATTCTTCAAAATATCTTCCTTTGTGTTCGTCACAAGAAAAAAAAAATCATGCATATTTGGAGTAAATGTAAACAATGACTGAATTTATATTTTTTTGGGTGAACTATCCCTTTTACGGTTATTTCCCAGCTATTTATTAGGTGTCTGTGAACTTAAACTGAAGACATCAACTCAAACTGACTTTTGACTCGAATCTAGATTAGCAATGCAAATATGCTCAATTATGAATGAGAATGATTATTTAATGAATTAACATGCTGTAAAATCTTAATGATAGGAACCCAATGCACTTGACTTAAAAGGATGGATGGATATATATATATATATATATATATATATATAGTTTTTTTCTTATTCTCATCAAGGCTGGATTTATTTGATCAGTAAGAACTGTAATGTGAAATATTATTAAAATTTAAAATAACTAATTTCTATTGTATTTTGAATTGTGATATTTTCCTGTGTTGGCAAACAGCATCATTACTTCAGTCTCGTCACATGATCCTTCAGAAATTATTCTAATGTGCTAACATTATAAATGTCTTTATTGTATCTTTTGAAGTATGTTCAGTATACTAGTATTTTAACAGAAACATTTTAATGTTTTATTGGTCACATTTTTCACTATTAAGTAACTATTAACTATGACTTTTGCCTCAATAAGCTGATTGGTGCTTATTAATAGTTATTAAAGTAGTTTTTAAGTTTAAGAATTGGGTAGGATTAGGGGATGTAGAATATGGTCACGTAGAATAAGACATTAATATGTGCTTTATAAGTACTAATAAACAGCCTATATCCTAATAATATCCATGCTAAAAAGCAACTAGTTAATGTGAATTGGACCCTAAACTAAAGTGTTACATTTTATCATATTGTTATTTGGTTCTTAATTAGCTCAAGCATCTTCTTTGATCTTTGAGCATGTCTGTATCAGACTCATACCGCTCTGCTTTAACACATAATCCAATTATGTTGGAAACAAATTGTTTTAGTTCAAGGGTGCTTCTCCCCTTAGGCTTTTGTATGCTCTTCTGATTCCTGGAATTTTGTTTCCCCCATTGCTTTATTAGGTATCAAAACCAAAGTTGTTGATGTTACCAAGAAAGACCAAGTTGAGGCCCTGGCCAAGGACTTTGACCACGTGGATGTGCTCTTCAATGTAGCTGGGTTGGTCTTTCTTCTTAAATTAGTGAATATATAACTGTAGCTAACTTTTAAAGACACAAAAAGATGACTATTAAATGGAGTTTCTACACAGTATGTAGCCTATCCTGCTTAGTTTCAGAATACATCACCCTCCAGAAATCACTTTTCAAGAATGACTTTGTTTTATTCTTGGGTGAACTATTCCTATTCTTTTAGAGTGCATAAAGGTTCTCATTCTTCTTTCTTTCTCACAGTTTTGTCCATCACGGCTCAATACTGGAGTGTGAGGAGTCAGACTGGGATTTCACCATGAACGTGAATGTTCGCAGCATGTACCTGATGATCAAGGCCTTCCTTCCTAAGGTCATCTTATCCTGCTCCTCTCTAGGATTAGACCAGAACACATGCTAGTTCTTACATTTAGACCTTAGACCTTCACATTAGGGATTATTCTGTTCAACCCCATCTCTTTTGTTCTTTTGGTAAAGAGTACAAAGCCGACCCGTAACATGCAGTTAACTACTTAATCCCTCTGACGGCATAAATGTGCACACAACTTTATTCCTTCATTTATGAAATTGAAATGTCTGTCAAATGCGTAAAATTTGTGTACCTTAATATGTCACATGATCCTTCAGAAATCATTCTAATATGCTGAATTGGTGCTCAAGAAACATTTACTATTATTAGGTGAGTTCAAGCCATGTTGGAATCACCCTAATTGCGAGATTCCGAATTTTAAAAATTTTAAAAAACAACACGTCCTCGTAGAACTCGTAATTACAACTTGTAAATTCGTAATTTTCTAAGAGCCCCGACTTGTACAACATGACCTCTTCATAGATTAATTTTGCCATTGATAAGCATTGACATAGAAACGTATAATTCCGAGGACGAGAGCAGCTCCGAGTTAAACTTCACGTTATCATCTTGTAAATACGGTAATTCCAACTTAGTGTGAAGTATACCTATTGTCACTATTGAAAACAGTTGTACTGCTTAATTTTTTGTGGAAACCGTGATATATTTCTTGTAAAGATGCTCTGATTAAATAGGAAAATTATTTGTAATAGAAATATTTTAAAATATTATAATAGTAAATATAACATTATAACAGTGTTTTATATTATAATAGTAAATATAACATTATAACACTGTTTTTTTTCATGTAATTTTACTGTAAAATACCGTTACATTTACAGATTTTAAAGTGAAAATGAACAACAATTGTATAATTTATTATTATTTATTGAAAATTCAACATTATATCAGATAAGTCTGTAAAACCTTGTTACCGTAAAGTCTTGCTACCGTATTTTATACGGTACATTTCTGGCAACCACAGCTGCCGGTATTTTACCGTAAATTGAACACATTTTTTTTTAGAGTATGTTGTTCAGTTTAATGTATCCATGCTGAATTCAAATATTAATTTCTTTAATAAACATCAGTTGTGCTTTGAAAAGTGATGTATATCAGATTATGAATCTGTTCTGCATGAACACAATCCTGTCATCTGATTTGGAGAATGTTACTTTAACCAGTCAGCCAATTTAAACTAAAGTCCCCTTATCCTTCTCTATATAGATGTTGGCTCGTAAATCTGGTAATATCATCAACATGGCATCTGTGGCATCTAGTATCAAAGGTAAGTATCATATTGTGTTGCAACCCATTTGCATTTTGATGCTGAATTATAAATTGGCTGCTGTAATAAATCATGTTGTATATCGAGTTTTGGCCATTTGCTCTTAATTACATGTGGTGATTGACATTGTTCCATGTAGCTCTTGCCATATTATTTTACCCTCATTATCTGTAACTTGGCTGATGTATGGATAAATGCCAGGTCAAATGAAGTTTGACCTCTCCTAATTGCTCATCCTTGATTGCATGTCCAGGAGTTGCTAACAGATGTGTCTACAGCACATCTAAAGCTGCCGTCATTGGACTGACCAAATCAGTGGCAGCTGATTTCCTGGAGCAAGGAATCCGCTGCAATTGTGTCTGCCCTGGTAAGCTACTTTATTGATTGTTTCCCTCTATTGATTCCCTCTGTATCTAATGATTTAAATGGGTCATTTTGCTTCTCTTGAACTTTTGAACTCTACAGGAACTGTAGATACTCCATCTTTACGTGGGAGAATTCAGGCTAGACCTGATCCAGAGCAGGTACTGCTTCCCCATTACAAAGACATTGTGCTACACAGCCAAGACACAGTAATCTAAAGCTGTTGTCATAATTTTCAAAAAAAATGTTTTTCTTACAAATGCAAAACTCAGTTTTTTATTTGAGAGCTCATAGGAAAGATAGGTAACAGCCAGCTGACTGAAGCGGTTCACACATGAATCATCATGGCAGTTAGTTACTCTTTATCAGCTAAGTGACTTGACACACCAAGCTGACAGTTGGAAGTCAGTGAGTGTCTGAACCATCAGTGTGAGAGATCGCTCTGATTGGCTGTTCAATTTTGCAATCGAGTCAGTGCACATGAAGCGAAAGTGAAGAGTCATTTTGGTTTTCTGTAGCATTACATTGGTTGTAATTTTTACATCAAACACAAAATCTGTGTGTGTGTGTGTGTGTGTGTGTATGTATGTATATATATATATATATATATATATATACACACACACACACACACACAATCTATATATGTTTGTGTATATATAAACTCCCCTAAAGGATTAGCAACACCTGTTCAATTTTTCATTAATGCAATTATGTAATCAACCAATCATATGGCAGTTGCTTCAATGCATTTAGGGGTGTGGTCCTGGTCAAGACAATGGCCGTTTCTCAATATGCCTTCTTGTCTGTACTTGTGTTCTTGTCATAAGTCGCGGCCCAAGTACTGTCCCAATACACAAGTTTGCATTTAGGCAAGAACGGTTAAAAATCCCGGATGTGTTCTTTACACTCCCATTTTACCAAGGATGCATCTGTTGGTAACTTGTGTGAACTTGACGGCAGAAATATCCCATAATTCATTTCGGCATTCGCGGAAGGAGCGTGAAGAGAGAGAGGCAGGTCAAAAGTTACCTGATTATTACCGAATATTACCAGCGTTTTTTCCCGCCGTTGGCTAGTGATGTACACAAACAAACAACAGAAGCAGAATTAAAATGAGACATGTGTTGCTTTATTGTTGTAGAGTATGTAGAGTAATCCATTAGGCTTGGGCGATAAAGCCTGGCTGTATAATAATTCTCGTTATGTTTGGGCACTGCAGACGGCGTCTGTGCGGGAGTACTATTACGCAATACCAGCAAGAACACATCGTCTCAAACTGTCAGCAGCGTTCTGTGTCACCTCGTGAGTTCGTTCTTCCAAGAACAACTAGCAAGAGCTTTCTTCCCAAGAACACAAGTCCGTTCTTTGCATTCTTGGTTTTGAAAAACGGCCAATCTCCTGAACTCCAAACTGATTGTCAGAATGGGAAAGAAAGGTGATTTAAGCAATTTTGAGCGTGGCATGGTTGTTGGTGAGAGACGGGCCAGTCTATTCACAATCTGCTCAGTTACTGGGATTTTCATGCACAACCATTTCTAGGGTTTACAAAGAATGGTGTGAAAAGGGAAAAACATCCAGTGTGCAGCAGTTCTGTGGGCGAAAATGCCTTGTTGATGCTAGAGGTCAGAGGAGAATGGGCCGACTGATTCAAGCTGATAGATGAGCAACTTTGACTGAAATAACAACCGAGGTACACAGCAAAGCATTTGTGAAGCCACAGCACGAACAACCTTGAGGCGGATGGGCTACAACAGCAGAAAACCCCTCCGGGTACCACTCATCTCAACTACAAATAGGAAAGAGAGTCTACAATTTGCAAGAGCTCACCAAAATTGGACAGTTGAAGACTGGAAAAATGTTATCTGGTCTGATGAGTCTCGACTTCTGTTGAGACATTCAGATGGTAGAATCAGAATTTGGTGTAAACAGAATGAGAACATGCATCCATCATGCCTTGTTACCACTGTACAGGCTGGTGGTGGTGGTGTAATGGTGTGTGGGGGATGTTTTCTTGGCACACTTTAGGCCCCTTAGTGCCAATTGGCATCGTTTAAATGCCACGGCCTACCAGAGCATTGTTTCTGACCATGTCCATCCCTTTATGGCCACCATGTACTCATCCTTTGATAGCTAACTTCCAGCAGGATAATGCACCATGTCACAAAGCTCGAATCATTTCAAATTAGTTTCTTGAACATGTACTAAAATGGCCCCCACAATCACCAGATTTCAACCCATTAGAGCATCTTTGGGATGTGATGGAACAGGAGCTTCGTGCCCTGGATGTGTATCCCACAAATCTCCATCACCTGCAAGATGCTATCCTATCAATATGGGCCAACATTTCTAAAAAATGCTTTCAGCACCTTGTTGAGTCAATACCACGTAGAATTAAGGCAGTTCTGAAGACGAAAGGGGTTTAAACACAGTGTTAGTATGGTGTTCCTAATAATCCTTTAGGTGAGTGTATATGCATGCATGCATGAGTAAATGTAAAAATATTTAAAGGCGGTAAAAATTGTAAAAACGTTTTCCACCATGAATTTGAATTCTGTAATCCAATGGCCATGACACATCTGCTCTTTGCAAACCTCTGAGTATGATAGTGTCTGTGCATTTACAACGTATCTCTGAAAATAATTTTCGTTTTCCTTTTTTTGGCATTAGCGAACAATGAAGTTTTTTTTTTTCCTGACTGAATACAAAAATCATTTTTTATTTTTACACAAACGGTAAAACACTAACCAACAGCTTTGCTAATCATAGAAACACACTTTTCAGTCTCACTGACAGTTCCTGTCTTTCAACTCTCAGGCTTTTAAAGACTTTATGGCCAGACAGAAGACTGGCAGAATGTGCACGGCAGAGGAAGTGGCACATCTATGTGTGTACCTGGCCTCAGATGAGGTGAGTATTTGACCATTGTACCTTCTTCTTTTCCCTGATATAATTTTAAGACACAACATTTAGTACTGATGTTTTTTTTACCGTTCACTTGGATATTTCTATGGCTTTTTACACATATTATTAATGCTTTCAAGTTTAAAAATAATTTTTATTCCCGCAGTCTGCCTATGTAACAGGAACAGAAGCCATCATTGATGGGGGATGGAGACTCTGAGGATGTTTTATCACTCAAAATCTAAAAAGTTAATGCTGCTGTGGGCTCTTCATGAGTCCTGTGAATCCATGTCTTGATTGCATTTAATATGTATTGAATCGTTGTTAGCCATTGACGCTAAAATGCTTGCAGTTTATAAACTACAAATTATGAGATTACACTCATGTATTTCATATTTCTCCTAATACTGTAGGTCATGTTGGGTTCAGGTTCACTTATTGCTGAACATGCCATCTAATTTTCTGCTTGGTTTAAAAATGAATTGCCATTTTGAATTGAAAACAAATATAATAGGCCAAATGTAATTAATTGATTGTCAATTACAATCTTCTTTTAGAATTTTTAATCAATATTCAAAGTTAAGAATTGTAAACCATGTTTTGTGTGTGTGCTTTTTTATTTTTATTAACTGAAACCCATAATTAAAAACAGTTAATAATTTTACAGAATAATCTTTGAAACTCTTAGGACTGGTTTTGTAGACAGGGCTTAGTTTAAGACAGGATTAGGCCCAGTTCATTTAGGGCTGTTAAGTAGCTTTAGAAAAAACCCTTTCTGGTGTTCATTTTGACGAAATAATGACACTAAAAGTTGCTTTCAGTTAAAACGGCTCAAACATGCATTTAGGCGGGGACTCTCGTCTGTGAAACCGTCCATTTTTATTATTAATCCCCTGGCTTTATTTTATTTCGTGTCATTTGAATAGGTTCAGAACGAACCACACGTAATAAACCATCGTGGATGCCGCATGATTAGGGGATCATAATAAACTAAAGTTTTTTGAAGACGGCTTGTGATTGGTCCGTTGTTGTCAAATCTAGCCAATCATGTTGCGCAGGAGACGGGACTTGTCAGAAAAGGGGCTGTCTTTGGTTGTGAAGATAGCCTGATTGGATCATTTTATTTCTTTGGGTCGGACGAACGGTAAAACAACACCTTCCATCTGTCACATACTTCCGGATGCCTCCGCCGGGTAAAAGATTAATCTTATTTAATGTATCCACGCATTTTGCGGTCATGCGCGAGCGCGTGTATTTTCAGTATTATTTGTTATTGTATGTATAGACCTTTCCACATGCCGGTTAATCACTTGAAGGGGTCAAACTCAGACACTTGGGCATGAGATTTTGTTTCATTTCATGTCAGTCAACTGATTTATTTTTGATTACAACAATCATCACATAAGAAAAGACAATGTCTCTGGGGGGAATGACACTATACTAGTCGACCATTTGAAGAAAATAGTGTGTTAATTGACTTAACACGTTGTAATGTCTATGTTGCTCAGATGTTCAGTGAGTGGTTTACTACAGTCTTATAAACAGAGACCATATGCCACGCGCTCTTCAGTCTGATAAACCACCATATGGCCCAGGCGTCGCGTTTAGTCCTGCTTCAATCCGATTAACTTGTTGAACAAACCAGTCGCTTTTCCCTCCTAGTAACGTTACTCGGGGCTATTTCCTCATTGATTACACCTTAGCAGGATTTATCGATAAGTTGATGTAGTAATATCTATTTATTATTATTTACACAGGTGAAGTTTTAATGAACAGGAGTCGGTCTTGAGCACCAGCAATGGCTGGAAGACTAACGTTAGAGCGAAGATAGAGCAGAAGTGTAGTGCCATGGAGGATGCCCAGTCCAGACCTCATTCAGTTTACTCCACATACTCACAGAGGACTGAGGATGCACCATCCGCCCTGGGAAATCATGCTGAAGTAGGTTATTTGTCAGACTTCCCCACTTTATGCTGTCTATTTTGCTGTAAAATTGGTTCTATGGAATGGGATAGTTGCCTTTTATTGTTGTTATCTAGCCGACATGGTATGTATCCTCACAGCTGATCTGAAGACAATATGAAAGATTTAAGACTTTTTAATAACCTTAATTTAGATAATTAACAAATATTCTAATGCTTTTGAATCAATAGTTCATGTACATTCAAATATGAGTAAGAAAATACTGTGAGTGTTGACAATATTCAATATTGCACTCTTTTTTTAAATTAAATTCCAATATGTTATTTACATATTTGTCAGCATAAAGTTTGTTTGACTGGAAAAAATATTACAAAATATAACATTATGTTTAAGGATTTTGGTATGTTCCCCTTTAATAACAGCAGTCTAGCAAAAATAATGTATTTTTTTATACTAACTTAATTGTTGTTTTAATTTTTCATCCTTTCACCCAATAAATCCTTTGTTTATGTCCAGGTTTACGTAACCATGAAATCAAAATTGACAATTCTTATTTTTTATGGTAAAATTATTGCAGTATTTTTACTAATGACTACAACTTGTACCCTCATAATCTAATCAAAATAACTTCCCCTTCCAAATTCAAATAACATCTTTTTGGTAACACTTTATTTTAAGGTGATGTATACGTTACAACATGTACTTACTTTAGTAATAACAGTAAATTATGCATAATAACAAGTACCTAAACCAAACCCTAAACGTAACTCTATCGTAAGGACATGTAGTTAATTAACATTACTCAGTACTTGTATATACATCACAATAGGGAATGAAAGACTCACAATTTCTGTTTCTTGCCGACTTCAAATTAAATTAATTTTGCTTCTCTTTTCACTCTTCATTTTTTCATACAGCATCACCTTATTGTCAATCAGACAGTCCTTGTGGTTCCGAAGCGCCCAGAGAGCCCCAATCTGAGTATGACTGAGGAGACGACGTATGTCCCACGACCGGTGTCTTCAGTTGACGCTTACACCAACACAGACCCTCCGTACGAATACTGCCCATGGTTCCGCAGACTATGCCCGTGCCCACCCAGGGGCCTGCTGGCTGCAGTTATCACCAAAGGTTAGAACAGAGTCTAGAATCTTCTGAAACCTCATGGTAGAGATTACATGTGCACTACCATTCAAAAATGTTGAGGTATTAGGTTTACTAAGCTATCTGTTGGTAGAATAAACCCGGTATCTTTTTGTTCTTGCAGTGACCATGGCCGCAGTGCTCTTTGGGGTGGTGTGGTCCATTACAGAGAAGGAATGTCTCCCAGGCGGAAACCTCTTTGGCATCGTGACCTTGTTTATTTGTTCTGTAGCTGGGGGAAAGCTGTTTGGACGCATACACTTGCCGAACCGGCCACCTTTACCTCCCCTTCTTGGTATGAGCAATTTCTTAACATATTTAAGGTGATGCCACATTATTGCAAAGAGGTGCCCTCACGTAAAACTGCAATTGCACAGATTCCTATAGAAATGACTAGACCTTGACAGTAAAATTTTCGTAAATGTATCCGCATCTTTAAAAAACAATGTATATGTTAGGGATGGAAATTTAAGCTATTGCATACTTCACAGCATATACTGTATACTACCTGTTATTTTTTATAAATCACAATATTTCCATAGTGAATTAAAAAAAGTGTTTCTGATGCTTACTTGGATAAGAAACTTAATTCTGAATTTCTACTACTGAATCTTCTGCTTATTTGAAAGTTAACATGTGCAAGTATGGGGTCAGTAAAATTTTTAAAAAGACATTTACGCTTTTAATCAGCGGGGATGTACTATTTTGAACAAAAGTGACAGTAAAGACATTTATAATGTTACAAAAGATTTCTATTTCAAATGAATGCTGTTCTTTTGAACTTGATATTTATCAAAAAATCCTAAAATAAATCCTAACATAAATGTATTGTAGATTCCACAAAAATATTGAGCATCACAACTGTTTTAAACATTGATCTGAGCACCAAATCATGTGACATTAGTTATGTTTTCATCCACCTATTTCATGCATTTCATTTCATGAATTTTGGGTTATCGCATTAAAAAATGCTGGATGGAAATGTGTATAAATTCCATAAATATGCATACAAACGTATCTTTGCTCGGGTGAGGCGATCCAAAAAGGAGCAATGTGCATAAACTACGATGGAAACACATTTACTGAATAAATCCCTCAATGTGCAAAAACAAACAAACTTTTGACTAACCAGCGGATAAATTTACTGTAATTTGCACAGCATCAAAAAAGTTGGTTTTGTTTTGTTATTCTGAAACACTTTAGCCTAAGTCTGTTATCAAAATTGTTGGTATAGTTACCTCCCTGTAATCACAGTCATCAGGCGTCTGCTTCCGAACGCAAGATAACATGACAGTGTTTATTTCGTCTGTGCGCACTTGAGATGCAAGTCATTTATAATGTAGAAAAAAAGAGCCACAGACTTCCTAGTTTGCAGGAACTTCTGATTTTATTACAAATAATTTGTGCCAATGTCCCAGAAAAGTTTGTTCACACAAACACATGGGATTGAAACACTGCTTTATTCACAAATGTTTAATTCAATATTCCAATTTTGCTCACAGTTAAATTCACAACTATTGATGGAAATAGCTACTGAAGACTGGAGTAATACCTGCTGAAATTATATATATTTCAATTATACATATATATATATATATATATATATATATATATATATATAGTTATATAATTATATATATATATATATTTCACAATATTATTTTCTTTCTTTATTTTTGTTAAAAGCAAAATGCTGCCTCAATGGAGGGGTATGAGTTTTGTTTTGTGTTTTTTAACTCTAAATACTCTTCAGACCCCACACTTTTCAACAGTAGTGTATAATTTAATTTCCCCCTCTGCTCAAAGATAAACAAACTGTGTTATTCTTTTTTTCCTGTATTGACAAAGTGGTCAGTTTCATTGTCAGTGTTATGAAAAACTGTGGGATTTCAGTTTGTGTTATTTCACTCTGTGTGTATCCGCAGGCATGCTGCTGGCAGGCTTTATCCTCAGAAACATCCCTGTGGTGACAGACGCTGTTTACATTGACGTTAGATGGTCCGCTTCTCTGAGGAACATCGCCCTGGGTGTCATTCTGGTCAAGGCTGGTTTGCAATTAGACGGCAAGGTAGGAAACTGTATCGGCCTGAGAAGATTTGCCTTCATTCTCTTTCAGAGTTGTTTTTTGATGTCCATTTCGATCTCATAAAGATTTTTCATTTAAAGGAGTAGTTCACTTTTAAAAAAACATAATAATTATTTACTCACCCCCATGTCATCCAAGATATCCATGTCATTCTTTCTTCAGTCGAAAAGAAATTGAGGTTTTTGATGAAAACATTCCAGCATTTTTCTCCATATAATGCACTTTACTGGGAACGGTTCAAGGTCCAAAAGACAGTTTCAGTGCAAACTGCAAACTGTTCAAATGGCTTTAAACGATTCCAGACTACGAATAAGGGTCTTATCAAGCGAAACAATCGCTCATTTAATAAATAAATAACAAAATTGAATTTTTATAAGCTTATGTTCGCCTTGCTCTGTTCTGTGATGCATGTTTGTGACTCTCCTGTTCGAACTCGTTCATCAAAATGAACAAATCTTTTTCCGAGTCATTTGGTTCATTCAATGTACGAAACGAACGAATTGACTCGGAAAAATATTCGTTCATTTTGATGCTTGTAAAACTTAAACTTTATTTCTTTATTAAAAGAGTGATCGTTTCGCTTGATAAGACACTTATTCATTCATTCTGGAATCATTTAAAGCCATTTGAACAGTTTGCAGTTTGCACTGAAACTGTCTTTTGGACCTTGAACTGTTTGGTTTCCAGTAAAGTGCATTATATGCAGAATAATTAATTTCACCTTAATTTCTTTTCGACAGCAAAAGTTTTTTAAAAAGTGAACTACTCCTTTTAATGGAGGTTGTACTGTAAGAAAAAATGGTTTCACTAAATTGTTTTGTACCAACATAATACTTTTATGTGTGTTTCAGGCTCTGAAGAAGCTGAAAGCTGTGTGTTTACGTTTGTCCATGTTCCCTCTCACCTGCGAGGCAACTACTATGGCTGTGGTCTCCTATTTAATACTGGGACTTCCATGGATCTGGGGCTTTATTTTAGGGTAAACCACTGTTTCTGGTAAGATAAGAACCTCTGAAAGGTCTGCTGCTGCCAACTCAATACCTCTGATTTTTTGCTCTGTAGGTTTGTTCTCGGGGCTGTTTCTCCTGCTGTTGTGGTTCCGTCCATGCTGCTTCTGCATAAGGATGGGTACGGTTTAGAGCAGGGTATACCTACTCTTCTCATGGCAGCATGCAGCATTGATGACATCATTGCCATTACCTGCTTCACCACCTGCCTGGGCATAGCTTTCGCCACAGGTACGCCAAAAGACTAAATGTAGCATATATATGATATTCCTAAGTTAAATTAAGTGAATACACCAAGAGATTTTGGACATGATATCAATAATTTAACCACATAGTGTTAAAAAGGAGATAGATAGATAGATAGATAAATACTTATTCATCCGTTAAAGAAATTCAAGAAATTAGGAATTTAAGCGCTTTTAGACGCACAGAACATGTTTAGTATAGACGACATTATGCTACATTCTAAAAAAGACTTTGTATTCACACTACCAATCAAAAGTTTGGGGTTGGTTTTAAATTGCTGTAGAAAAGTATCTTATGCTCACCAAGGCTGTTTTTATTTAATTAAAAACAAAGTAAAACAGTAATATTGTAAAAACTTTTTTCTTATTAAAAATAAACTTTTTCTCATTAAAAATTAAACATTTTCTTCTTAAAAATAAATAAATAAATAAATAAAATGTATTGTCATTTACTCCTGTGCTGGCATCAGGCACATGATCCTTCAAAAATCATTCTAATATGCTGATTTGGTGATCAGAAAAAAAAAATCTTCTTCTATGCATGAGTATACATTTTTTTCTTTCCATGTTACTTTTTTTCAGAGTGTTTGAGAAGTAGAAAGATCTCTTTGTCTTTGCTGTCACTTTTGAACATTTTGATGGACGCAAATATGACAACTGACCCCACACTTTTAAGTGTATATAAGAATTTGTACATTTTGTAAATTACGTAACGCATACAAATGTAAATGTTTTTTAGATACTGATAGTGTCTTTTCTCCAGGGCTGTGCCATTATACCACTCACTATTGCCTACATTAGTCCACTGATGTAGTTCACTTAAATAGGTGAATGAAAACAAGTGAGCAAATTTGAAAAGATCATGGGAACTATGCATAAATCTTTATTAAACAATATAATAATCAATTAAAAAGGTATTTATACCTGTTTGATATTATGCTCTACCCACATTGGACCAGTGTTTTGGAAAATAGATGAATGATGCAACATCTTCTGGCGAGACGCTGCAATTCATTTTTTTACGTGACTCACAATGCATTATGGGTATTCTCTAGCCATCTAGTGTACATTGGTTGTACACTGGTTATTTAGGTGCATTGTGGGATTGAATGAGTGCCCTCGATAACATCCACTATGGTTTCGGACACCACCACAAATTTCTGTTCCTTATTTAAGGATATACATTTTGAACTCATCCCAGGTTTTATAGATTTCTTTGTTGTTTAGAGGTCCAGTTTATATGAGTGCTCTCTGTTGCCCTCTGCAGGCGCTGTGTGGTTAAATGTGCTGAGAGGACCACTGGAGGTGTTAGGTGGTGCAGTCACTGGTGTGATCTTAGGATACTTTCTACATTACTTCCCTAGCAGAGACCAGGTACGTTAGATGATTATGTAGGTCATGTTGAATTCAAAACCTGATGTGGGGTTTATGTGGTCAGGGGTAACAGGTTTCATGATTTGTGTGTTTTGTCTTTCCACATAGGGAAACCTTGTGCTGAAACGTTCGTTTCTGGTGCTGGGGCTGTCTGTGTTTGCATTGTTTGGCAGTAATGTGGCCGGGATTCCTGGCGCAGGAGGTCTTTGTACACTGGTGCTGGCGTTTGTGGCTGGAATAGGCTGGGGAAAAAATAAGGTCTGAATCTCTCCTCCCAAACACACAATTTTTACTAAAATATCAAAAATAGCTGTGAAAGAGAAGAGTTTTGACTACCTTCTCATTCACATATTTATACACACTCACATTTTTTTCGCAACAAAGAATTAAAAAAGAAATATAAGAGTGTGACAACACATTTTCTAAGATCACATATTTGATATCTCTGTGTATGTGTGTTTCAGGCACCTGTGGAGGAGGTGGTGGAAAGGTTTTGGCATGTGTTCCAGCCTCTTCTTTTTGGTCTCATTGGTGCTGAGATTGTTATTAGTACTTTGGAGGTCACGACTGTGTGTGAGTGTCTGCGATGTTTTAGTAACAGAGATGATTGGGAAACACTTGAAAAGGCTTTTCACACTTGAAGTAGTTACAGGGATATTTCACACACAAAAAAGAAAATTCCATCATCATTTTCTCAACGTCAAGTCGTTCAAAACCTGTACGAATTTCCTTTCTCTGCTGAACATAAGAGACATTTTGAAGAATGTCGGTAATCACACATTTGATGAGTCCATAGTTTTTTTTTTTTTTCAACTGTTTGGTTTTTCCATATTCATTAAAATATCTTCTTTAGTGTTTAGCACAAGAAAGAAATTCATACATATTTGGAACAACTTAAAGGGATACTCTACTTTTTTTGGAAATTGGCTCATTTTCCAACTCCCCCAGAGTTAAATAGTTGAGTTTCACCGTTTTCAAATCCATTCAGCCGATTTTCTGATATTTTTCTGATTTCTGATTTGTAAAAATATCAGTAACCAGACAGTTTCTGTTCTCATTGACTTCCATACTATGGAAGTCAATGAGACCAGAAATTGTCTGGTTACTGATATTCTTCTAAATATTAGAAAATTGGCTGAATGCATTTGAAAACAGTGAAGCTCAACTGTTTAACTCTGGGGGAGTTGGAAAATGAACCAATTTCCAAAAAAAAGTGGAGTATCCCTTTAAGGGTGAGTAAATGATGACAGAATTTTCATGTTTTTTTGTGAACTATCCCTTTAACCCTGGGTCATTCTAAACCTCAGGCAAACATAATCCTGGGTTATCTTGCTTCACACTTAAATAATAAATTTCCTCATAAATTGCTCATAAATTTTCTGCTAATTACTGCTAAACCAGCTCTGGATGGATTGGTACAGGGATTCATATCAATGGGTAAAAAAGACCTGATAACCCCACTTCTGGATTGCAAGTGTGAGATATTCAGGGTTATGCAGTGTTAAAAGCAGGGCTTAATTGTCATAAAGCCCAGTGTGAAAAGCCCTAAAGTAACTGTTATGTAAGCACCGTGCACATGTGTAGTGTTTCAAACATGCAGTTGATCTTCTCTAATGTAATATGTCCTCAGTTCTGGGTATAGCAGCTCTGCTCATCGCACTCACGGTTCGGCTGCTCATCACTTTTGTTTCGGTATTGAGAGCTGACTTTAACCTGAAAGAGAAAATCTTTATCGCTATAGCCTGGATGCCGAAAGCCACCGTACAGGTAAAATGGCCTAGTATAACAAATAGAACTTCCATATTACTTTTGTTTTATTGTCTTTATCCTGCACCCATTCCTTCTTTTTCTTTGGACAAGAGTGAGCTAAATGACAAATAAAAATGAAATGTATTGGTAAGTTCCTTACAGAGCAATCCCATTATGTCATTGGTTTCAGGCTGCCATAGGCTCTACAGCTCTTGACATGGCACGCTCCAAGAATGACCTTGAGCTGCAGAAGTACGGCATGGATGTCCTCACTGTGGCTGTGCTGTCCATTCTCATCACTGCTCCTATTGGAGCGCTTCTCATCAGCCTGCTCGGCCCTCGACTCCTGCAGAAACCAAAGAACCCTGAGTGGGGTGAGATATTTGTACACACACACACTGGCCACTTTATTAGTCACAACTGTTCAAATGCTTGTTAAGGCAATTATCGAATCAGCCAATCACATGGTAGTATCTCAATGCATTTAGGCATATAGACATGGTCAAGACGATCTGGTGAAGTTCTGAGCATCAGTATAGGAAAGAAAGGTGATTTAAGTGACTTTGAAGGTGGCATGGTTGTTGGATGCCAGGTGGACTGGTTTGAGTATTTTCAGAAACTGCTGATCTACTGGAATTTTCGCGCACAACCATTTCTAGGGTTTACAGAGAATGGTCTGGAAATGGGAAAATATCCTGTGGGTGAAGATGTTTTGTTGATGCCAGATGTCAGAGGAGAATGGCCAGACTGGTTCGAGTTGATCGATTCAACTGGTTCAATTCTCAATGCATCATGAATGACAGTGGCTAAATAGTTCACAATCGTGACCAAATCCAAACATTGTATGTGTGGTGTGTGTGTTAGTGACCATTAAGCTGCTATCTACACATTCACATGCTCAAAAACAAAAGATATTAGATATAATGGTTAGGATAAAAGATTGCAAACTTTGTAGATTTTTTGTATATACTGTATATACAAAATGATATTTTGAAGATCCATTTTGATAAACAAGCCACATGAGATGCACATGGAAATGTATAACCACAGCTTGGAGAATTTGCATGCTAGGTCACCCTTTGTCCTCCTGTTTCACTCTGCGTTTGCTTTATTGTTTGTATAATGCAGCCTCTCAATTTTGCTAATGTGTTTATGTGTAAATTAAATGCTCCAGCCCCTTTAATTAAGACCAGTAGATTCAGCTTGCTTCAAATTCATAAACATGTTTTGTGCTAAAATGATATTAGCACACAGTATCTGTGACACTGAAGACTGGTGTAATAATGCTGAAAATTCAGCTTTGTCATCACAGGAATAAATTATTTGAAAACGTATTAAAATAGAAAACAATTAATTTAAATAGTAATATAGTATTTCACAATAGTACTGTTTTTACTTTATCTGTGAATAAGCATAAGAGACTTCTTTGAAAAACTTACAAAAATGTTAAATGTTTCCAAACTTTACAGGAACATATACTGTACATGTAAATAAATCGTCTAAAATTTACATAGATATATGTAACTGAAATCTGACACTAGCTTTGTACTAAATATTCTTCATTGTATTAAATGTGTGTATTGTTTTAATTGTCATTTTCTGAATTACAGCTGTCAGTCAAGGTGCTTTGTCTGCATCAGGGACACCGGTGACATATGAAAGTGCCCTGTGATGTTTCTGGAATGCTTCTGGGAAGTGATACCCCAGCATCCAAAGCTGCTGATGATTCTCAAACTCATTATTACTACGAGTACGACCCTCTGAAGTCGGAGTGGGCAGACATGCTTTTCAGATGAAGAAACCCAACTTTTTTTAACCTTCTAAGGTGAATGAAAATCACTCAGAACATTTCTTATTTCACGTTCATATTCTACTCTAAAACATGGGATTTTATAGGATTATGTTATGCTAAGGATTGACCATTTTTAGCACTATCAAGTACAAAAACTGTTGTTTATGGATATTATATAAAAAAATGTAAATATAAAATTAGAAATATACCAGATATCAATTTATCAGTGTGCAGCGACTGCATATTAGTGTTAGTCATGTAGTGGCCAGTGTTATGACTATGTTCGGAATGGAATACTAGCTTCATTTACTTTGCTGTATTGTATACAGCCTTTTAGTTACATTTTTATTGTTAAAATGTCACACAACCTGACTTTTGGTGATGGATGGCACCAAAAGAATAGTCCCAATACTAAATAGTAAAACATTGACTTATTATGCTACTTAAACATTTAAAATCAGCCTGATCAGATAAAGAGGCTAGAAAGTAGAAAGAAAAATCATATTTCACTTTGCACAGTTCATCATGGTATTTTTTTTCATGAACAATATTTAGTGTAATTTTGTAATGTTTTTTTTTTTCATAAAATGTGTATTTGAATGTTATAGACACATGTGAAGGGAACAGTATTAGTGGATTAAGTTTACTGCTTGAATTTTTACAAGATTTTGTATTGTGGTTTTGTCTCAAAATAAGAGTATTGGTAATGCTGCATACAGTCATTCTTACTTTAAGCTATTAAATGACTACTGTTAAGAGTATTAGACCCTTATTTTTATATTCTATGGTCTATGTGTAGTTATTTTAATTTGTAGATGTATTGCTGCCGAAAATGAAAGACATGCCTTGTTAGTAAATTACAGGCAAAATCCCCTGGTTGCATTTTGGAAGCATATCTTGATATATCATCTAAGGCAAAGCAGATGCAAATAAGCGCACTGTTACTTTAAAGATATGGAGCATCAGTGTAGTGGAGTTGCACTATTGTGTGTTTTAGGAAAAGTACACGGAAGAAATAAATAGACTGTTACATCACATCTCACATTCATCAGTCACACAAATCATTTTTAGGAAGATAAAACAAGTTTGGTTATCTTTTATTTTATAAAAGTTATTAGGCACATTCCAGTTATCATACAAATGTATTTTTTTTATGAAAACATCTATGAACAAGAGCCATCAAATACAAAACCAAGTGGCACAAGAAAAAAAGACTGGGATTGTCAAACTATTTATAACTTTGAATACGAAGAACGGCATGAATTGTAATTGTCGCAGCATGTTGGTTCAGGTGGACAGAGAAAAGAGGGCACATTTCTTTGTAACATTATGGTGAATGTTTTATATGAATGATGTGTAACAATCTCTGTGACCAAAAGGCAACGGGAAATGTCTGTAGGTATACGAACAAAAGTAAAATTTAGTATCTTGCACTTGAAAATGTTAAAATAATTTAGCAAACATTTTAGAACTATTGTTGGTTTAGCAATAATGCTGTAGAAAACGAAAAGCAAAAGCAAATCCTAATGTACTTCACACTGAAAAGTCAAAAGTAGGATTTGTTGTTGTCTTACAAAATGTCAAACGCACATAAAAGGCAACTTAGTTAAAACTGAATCTAGATGTAGATTAAGATTGGAAAAGACACTTTCTTGGCCACAAAGATTGATTAGCGACGCTAACCCCCATTTTTCCTTATGGTCCTATTATATTGCACTCAAAAGTCAAACTATTTGCCACACACACAATAAACGCACAATGATGTAGCAAAACGTAAATCATTAATAATTAATCTCTCTGAATCAACCACAATATCTTGCATTATAGTCTGAATTTACAGCTCTGTTTCTACATGATAATTTGGAAACATTTTGGGGTAAGAACAACAAACAAATCTACAGTAAGTTTTTCTATGAAAAAAATAGCCATTAAAAAAAAAAAACAATTGCCACTCCGAGCCAAAACAGGTGGGCTACAGAGTCTTCTTCTTAAGAATAAGTGGACCAACGTTGTCCCCCGTCAGCTCATTATGCTTTATGTGCGATTTATCGCAAACAGGAAACTGCAAGATAAGAAAGAACAAATTAAGTGCCATACTAAGTGACAGTGGCTCTTAGACTTTTGACAAAACTCACACGCTCAAAGAGGAAGCTGAAAATAACACATTTTCCAACACATATATATATATACAGTGTATATATATATATATATATATATACAGTGTATATATATATATATATATATATATATATATATGTGTGTGTATATAATAACAACAAAATTCTAAATTCTATTGGCACAAAACAAAACCTTGATTAACATTATACTTGGAGCTTTGGGGAATATATATATATATATATATATATATATATATATATATAAGCTCCAAGTATAATGTTAATCAAGGTTTTGTTTTGTGCCAATACGTCAGAATTTAGTCGTTATTATTGCAAATAAATTGTTTACATTATTCCATGTTCATTTCCCCCCTTTGGAGCTGTTACAGCATGTTTTGATTTGATTGTTTTTTTTCCTCTCAGGAATTCCTACCGTTTTAGATCGCCAGCAGCGACAGTAACAAACATTTGGAGTCCTCAGGTCCTCTATGTCGATCTCGTTCACCACTTTAGGGTTTTCTTTTTGGATTTTCAGATTTATTAGACTGTCTCTTTGCTTTTTCTTCTTGGGCAGGAAGGGCCGGATGGTCAGATAACCCAACAGAGCCAAAATCCCCAATAATGGCAGAAGCCGCAACCACTCTGAAACTGAGAGACAGTGTTAGAACTTGAAAGCTCCTCTGCTTACAGTGGAAAAATAAGTGCATGTCAGATAAAGTTATATTCAGTGAATATTAATAGACTTTTTAAATTTTCTCTCAAGTAAATTATAGATTAACTATTGCATTACACAATGACAGTTGTTGGACCCTGATGATTGCTCATTGTAGGTGTCGGTACAAACAACTTTATCATATTTAACTTAAGGATGCAAATAATTCTGCATTTCTTGTCTTCTTCATCATCTATAATACTACACTAAATCCTGTCTCTTAAAGGCAAAGTATGTTATCAGATGTGTTTGGTTCTTCACACATTTCTAAAATAGACACACACTGGTCGTTAACGTTACTTTGTTTATGAAAATAGAATCACTTGAAAAAAACCTATTCAATTCAATTGTATGAAAATAGGTGAAAGTTCGTACAAAAACATGTATTTTTCCTATCCAGAAACATGTGTAGGCAACCAATTACTTATTTATGCGTTATTTTAATGTTCAATAGATGCAAAACATACATCACTCATTCTATGCAGGCATGCGCGCGTAACTTTCCACCTACGCTTGTAACATTTTGTATGATGATGAAACACATACCTGTTAGTCGCGCAAAATCTCCGATTGTTTCTGGAAGGGGCAGTTTCTTGAGGTAGGCTGGGAGTTGTATTTTAATAATCCTGGAGATATTAACTAACACCATCTTGAATGACTTTGTGCGCTTCTAATTGAGAGACCCAACAGGATAGTTCCTGAAACGTTCTACGTCATCGCGTTAGTGCACTTGCGTAGTCGTGTCCGTTTGCTTTTGAAGAGGGACTATTCAAAGCTGGAAGAATATACGTAGTTTTGACTGTGAATAAGCGTAAGTGTACCACGCCCCGTAAAAGCGTCAACCAATCACCATCTGCAGAGTTGGTTGAGCGTGATTGGCTCGTTTCTCACCGCGCCGCTTGCTTTCAGCTTTTAATAGCTCCGTAGACTGGCTTTGATGAAACTCAAATTGAATTAAAAAAAAAAAAAAAAGTAGGTTCTTGACAGAATGTTAGAGAAATCTATCTAAAACTACAAAATATGCAAAAATTAATTAATCCTAATAATTTGTAAATAACTGTTTAACAGTAGCCTGCTCTGTAATATTTGAAAGGATACATCTCTAACTGTATGAATTATATAGGCCTAGTCTTTGTTTGATATTATACAGATCCCTCTCCTTCTACAAAAGAAAGTAAAGACAAAGCCAGTCTACGGAAAGCCTGGAGTGCCGAAGTTATCACGTCACTTTGTAGGGTAAAAAAACGCAGAAATTAGTTAGCATTTCACTCCCGGTTCCCTCGCTCTAAAGTCTATGCGATTTTTGAATGGGTTTTTGCTAAATCGCCTGAAATAAGTTCTGTGGTGAACAAAGCCTCTAAATATTTTCACGTTTTGATATATGGCATAAAACACACCATTTATAATCTGCGTGTGTTTTTTAAACTTTATTGTGTCTGCTTGTGTTTTTTTTAAACTTTATATAGGCTTCAAAATGTATAAATTTTAGATTAACTTGTAATCTTGATAGTCAAAACATGTAATGGTCACAACTCTTTGTTGAACACAGATCTTATTTTTTGCGATTTTCCAAAAGTCTATGGAAAGCTTAGCATAGATTTTTCATCAAGTGAACCCATGCGACGCTTATATAACTTCTGAGTTGTCCTACAAAGTAACGTCATCACTTCGGCACACTATAAAGTCCTATATTGTACCGAATTTTGGTTGTAGTTCCACCAAAGTTCCACTGGGGGAAATCCACTGCACTTCCACTGCAAAATGAATGGGAGTCTATGGGGCTAGACCAAGGGGGTAATCCATCGACCAGAAGTTGAAGCATTTTTTTTTTGTAAAAGCAGGCTAACGATTGCGTCATATCCAAGCGACTCTCTGTCGCACAGTAGAGAGATTACCGTATAGACAGGAGGACAAGCTCGCGGGCAATCGGGGAAACATGAGGGCATAATGACAAAATAATTAATCAGAATACCTAGCAACAGTTTCTCCTGCTCCTAGCTCATGGACAGCTCTTACTCACACTCTCCACCTGTAGATGTTTCGGAAGGGAATGATTCAGATTTCTCACAGCCACTAAAACCTAGTTGATAACCTGCAAAAGTGTGTCACTTGCTCAAAATGGATAGCTCATTCCTCAAAAGCAAGTATTTATGTCAATGAAAGTGCCAGTGTCATCAAGATAAAAAGTCCTGACACCAGTGTTTTTGAACAAGATAGTCAAATGGCTTTGTCATGTTTTCATTATGACAGTTTAGTCTGTAAATGCTTTCCAATGTAAAAAAGTCAGATCTTGATGACACCTGAAATTGCACAAGACAGCACTATATACTATTTGCACACAGACATTTGAAAATTACAGTAAAGTTACAAATGTCTGTATTTAGTGAGGTAGTCCTAACTAAGTAACTAAGTACAAGACACTGAATATGTTTGTTTCACATTTTTACTGCATGCTCTTTGCAATTCTAATTTGTTCACAGCATTGAGCAAAAGAAAAAAATACACCCAGCTTATACAACAAACATAAACTCCCTTTGGGTAGTGTGTGCACAACTGTAAACAATACTCCAGTACATATTGGAACTGAACATACAACATACACAGTAGCCTACTGTAAATCATTCATGCTCATGCACATCCCTTCTCATCAGTGAAAGAGGTTCACCTGAGATAAACTATTCTATTTAGGATAAAAAAGTTGTTTTTTTAAAGATAAAAAAGAATTGTGAAATTTGCTTGATTTTGACAACTAGTTCAGATTTTGACAACTAGTTCAACATTTTTGTATGTTATGTATTTAATTGTGACTGACATGACATAAGCAAATGATAATGTTATAAAACAGCAGAGAGTTGTATGAAATCAATTAATGCATGTCCAAAAGCATTTGCAATTTGTTGGATTGAATGAGAAACTGCTGTTATGATGTTAACAAATGACTGAATGTTGTGGAGGTTGACCTAACTGTTGTGCAAATGTAAATAGTGCAGTGAGAAATGCACCAAAGTGACTGATAAAAACTGTAATACACTTTCTTTTAGTGGTGTAGTACTGCAAATAATCAAATTATATTATATTATATTATATTTATTATATTATATTATATTATGTAGAACAACATTGTCCAGAATTCCTTGCATTTTAAAGCAAATAATGCCCGTTTTCATGGATTAATTCTAAATACAGAGTCACAATTATTTTTACAGTCGCATGTAATGCTATAGTGGGTTTAGATGTCTCTTATCCATAGACTGTAAAAAATGCAACTATCCCGTATGAAGCACGAAGGCGATTATATTTCTTCAGGCATCTAGCAGGACTACTATGTATCCTGACGTTTAGGTCCATGTCTGTCCGGTGTCATTGGTGAATGACCGAAGATGTCTCATAGCAGGTTGTTTGCCCGGTTCCTCTGTAAGTAAAACGAACACGAGCGTTGTTACATTTTAAACACATCTCTGTCTTTGTTTGGACGTTGTTCCAGCAGATATTGTAAACGTGGGTGTCATTTATTTATTCCTATTTCGATTAAACCCACACAGTCAGCTAATGCTAATGCTGTTGTGTTGCTGTTTTCAGCACCAAATGTAACGTTAACATATTAACAGTCAACTTATGAACGAATGACCTGTACTGGTAAAATGTGTTTCATTTCAACCTCGTCACGAGGTTGTCTTTTTGAAATGTTATAATATGTTAATGATAGTAATAGTATCTGAGTAACTTTGAAGGTAACAGGCACTGCACTATCATTTGATATAACTTAGTGCTTATTTATATGCTGTAACGTTAAGGGACAGAGACTATGTCTTTGCAAAAGTTATGATCACAATGTGTTGTTCATATCAACTAGGATCACACTATTCTTTATCATTCTGCTGAACGCGTGTTGACAGTCTGACATGTAGGTCTGTAGTTGCTTTCTATAATAATAATGTAGAAAATCAAAATGCTCTGAGCATATTACAATGTCTGTGAAAGGGTGTTGCCATTTTTTGAAACTTTTGGTTAAAGTCTTCCAGTCTTGTGCAATTCAATTGTCTGTCAATGATGGAATTTTCACTCCAGCTGAACAGAAAGCAGTGTTGACTAACTTCCCTGTGTGATACACTGCATATTGTGCTTTTTAAGAACCGTAAATCACAAACTTAATTAAATTACAGTTTAATGCAATATGTAGTAATGCAATTATCATATTGGGGGTCCATCATGGCATCTAAAAGATTGAAACCCCTGGTCTATGAATGGTTTATGTGAACTTTAACCTAGAGAAATGTGGAAGGGCCGTTTAATCCTGTCAGCTGTGATCAATAGCCTTTTTCTTGAAGTCCTACTAAGAGTAAAAGAGTCAAAACTGTTTGCTGATCACTGATAAATTTATTGGATTTTTTTGGTTCAGCTTTTGTCGTCTGTTGCAACCCTGTACTATTTCTAAACTCTTTGAGAGGTCGAGGCTGCATGACCTTTGGACATCAGACCCTGTTGGGAACGTATAGAGTAATGTGAAAGAGAAGCCAACAACTACTACTTTGGCCTAAACCAAGTTTACTAATATAGCCTTCAAGTTGACTTTGCATTTATTGTGACAGATTAGTAAATAAACTGCAGGCAAGTTGTGTTGGACACAAAATAAAAACGTGAACTCTAATGTTTATACAAACCGCAACATTTGATCATAATGCTGCAGACTTGTAAAAAATAAAAAATCTGAAATGTTTCATACACTTTTAGATTTGTATTTATTTGATCATTGATTCTCATTCCATGGCTGTTGTCTTTGTATTTGCAGTGCAGCAGGCTGGGGTGAGACACTGTTATACTGGAAACAGGAAGAACCTTTACATCGACAAAAACACTAAGGTCATCTGTCAAGGCTTCACAGGAAAACAGGTGTGTAACCCCAGTCTATGCTCCCCAAAACACTCTGCATTTCAGCCCAAATTATGTAAATAGGTTTGGTTTTATTTTAGTTATTTTATTTCACTTTAATGCCTTATTCATTTAATTACTGATTGAAGTGCTGTCTAGTTGGTTGTGGCCTACTTGAATGACAGGAAACTGGCTGAGCATTGAGCAATTACAGGAAATTTTTGAGCACAACCATTTCTAGGGTTTACAAAGAATGGTGTAAAAAGGGAAAAACATCCAGTATGCGGCCGTCATGTGGGCGAAAATACCTTGTGATGCTAGAAGTAAGAGGAGAATGGGCCGACTGATTCATGCTGATAGAAGAGCAACTTTGACTGAAATAGCCACTTGTTACAACCGAGGTATGCAGCAAAGCATTTGTGAAGCCACAACGGGTGGGCTATAACAGCTCGAGACCCCACCGGGTACCACTCATCTCCACTACAAATTGGAAAAAAAGAGACTTCAATTTGCAAGAGCTCACCAAAATTGGACAGTTGAAGACTGGAAAAATGTTGCCTCGTGTTGCCATTAAAATTAAAAAAAAAAAAACAAACAAAAAAAACAAATTAAAATGTTGTCTCGATTTTAGGCCGAATCTTCGAACAAACTGTTTTCAGCTCCTAAGAAATAAGGTGTTCAGCAATTTAAAGGGGAACTTGGCAACTCTAGCCATTTCTTTACTGATTTTTACTTTTGTTGACGCATGTGTTCTCATCGAGCTCCCCCTATAGCTTTTGGGCGTATTTTTCCCTACACTGTCGCTAAAACGCTCACTTGCGGCACCATCCTTTCACTTTCTACCGCTGCTCATGTGCATTTGTTATTATCAGAGCTGGCCAACTTTATCGTGTGGAGCTTTGTCTACCGAGGTGGGTGATAAATCATACACACTTACACAGTATCATAGAATTATGTCGAATTGCCATAAAGCAGTTTGTGTTTCTCGCACGTTCTCGCTTCTTACAAGACTTCCTATTACAACTTACCGGGACATTAGTCCCTATGTTGCAAAGATGGTTTACCACCTGGGAACACTGGGGGGAGCAGAGAAAGTCACCATTTTCACCAGGACAGGTTATTTAACCACCCAAATGATTTCTAAATGTTTTTTTTTCAGTTACTAACAATCGTTCGTTCAGCCGGTTGTCACATTTTCAAAACTAGCAGCATCAGTCTTTTGTGGCCATACTATGTTTTCACACAATATGCAGTCAGTGAACACATTTCCACAATTCTTACATTTTCTTAACAGACAAGCTATACCTCCCTACAAAATTATGGATTGTGTTTGTAGTATTTACAAATGTTAACACACACCATCCCACAATAGCAAAAACTATATTCCTTAGATTCCTTAGACTATAACCTTAGATACAGTATAAAAACCTCTGCTTCTGCAATGATATCAGTTTTGGTAAAGTCAGTGTGTGCAGAGAAAGATGTGTCCTTTTTTGAATATATATTTTTAATAAAATGTTTTGTTTTTGAGAAGAAAATTATCCATTTGGTCAATTGTAGCATTCCTGTAGCTCAAATGGTAGAGCGTTGGTGCAATTCCAAGGTCATGGGTTCGATTCCCAGGGAAAGCAAGAACTGATGAGAATGTAAATGTGTAGCTTGCAATGCAATGTAAGTTGCTTTGGATAAAAACGTCTGCCAAATGCGTAAATGTAAATGTTAATTGTGTTTTCTAGGTGGGTGAGTTTTGAAAAAAAAATGTATGTAAAGTATGGGTAAGCGCTTGTTGGCGATAGAAAAAAAAAACTGTAAGTTGTAATAGTTGCCAAGTTCCCCATTAAAATTAAAAAAATAAAAATAATACAAATTAAAGTAGTATTAAAGGAGACCTCCAACACAACAGGAACCTTTAAAACAGCAGAATAGGGGCACTTTAATTGTATGAAATAAAAATATGACATGACCGCTTTAAAGTCTATTGTTATGTGTTGGTTTGGGTTTTAAATGTACTATTCTTTCATGCTTTATTTCATAATGTGAGGAAAGACAGACACGATTGTTCTTGACATCTGCCCATAGGCCCTTTACGCTAAAACTGCTGTCTACAGCATCCAATAACCTTGCTTTTCTCACCCCTGTGATTTATTTCCAATCTCTCATTGCATTTCTCTAACTCTCCTTCACCCTCTTACAAACGGCTCTTTACCATAATAAAGGGTTATTAGATTAAGTTTTAATGAACACTCATTATAATTAGAAGGGGATGAGGAATGACTGGAGTGTCATCTCGGCATATTAACTTTGCTGTTCGGCTACATAAGCAAACCATACCTCAAATTAATGGCTACACTGTTAACGGAGGCAGTGTGGAGGAAAAAACGGCAAAGTTAGCTCAGCACTTCAGCCTTAATGAAAGCATAAGAACAAATGATGGTAGATAAGTTGGCAAGTTGGACGCTCGGAGGGGAAATGGAGCGAAAACGTGCCAGGTCTCCTCATTCCTTCTAATTATATATAGAACATTACAGTGGTAGATATTGATGTGATACGGGCGACCCTTACCTTTGGACTTATCTGTGATGTTTCAAAATAATTTGTAATAATTAACATGGACATATCGGGAAAGGAAGGTTGAAGTTCGTGACGTACCATTTTCACAGACTGTTTAAATCCCTAATCATGGGGAAATAGTATTTTACTGATTCATTTTTATTTGATAGCATTCATTGATTTTATAGTGCTTCACATAATGAAAGTGCATTTGTAAGTCTATGTTCGCTGGGAAATGATATATATATATATATCATGTTCCACATGTGTCTTTACATTTAGTCTGTAATTTAATAACCAAGCAGATTTATCTACATACTGCAAATCTTGCAGAATCGTGCCTAAAATATGGCATACGTGACCATTGCGCATAATATTTTTTCTTTGTGGAGTGGTTTTGGGTTCGGTGTTCCAGTCGTGTGTCACATGTTAGTTATACGGATGTAATTTAAAATGTCACATACTTTTTTAATTACATTTTTTATTTTATTGTATTAAGGTCATTATTGTTTTATTTATTTATTTTTGACTTTATTTTCATTTGTTTTATTTTATTGAGGTCCATGTACTAACTGTACATTTGTCTATAATTTTTATACTTTTGTAATAAATAAATAAATAAATAAATAAACCTAAGAAAAAGCCATTTTCCCACACACTCTTTGACACTTTTTTCTTCTTTTGACAACTTTTTTTTATACTTCTGCCTTTTCAGAAATGTCACCTTTGCACTTTGATCGGCTCATGCTTTGGCAGCGGGTTTGCTTTTGAGTTCAATGCAAATGTCAATGTTTAGCAGATTTGTGTGTACAACATATCACTTGCTGTGTGGTCACAAACCAATTAAAAATTATGCTGTATTAATAGTTAAGATCAAATTGAATAAAATGATCATGGACCTTGTTAAAAATACATTTCAGCCACTCCTACTGCTAAGGTTTGCAAAACAACAGGTGCTACACGAGCAGAAATGGCTCAAGGTTTAGTGAACTTTCACACACTTCACTTTCACATCTTTCGTTCTTAAGTTTGGGTGTTTAGGAATGATAGTATCTGTCTGTTCAGAATGAGTAGTTTGTATCAACACACAATTGTTTTGAACAGGGGATGAAGTTTTGTGTTCTCACTCTCAAAGTTACTGTGTTTTCATAGTACACCAAAATCTTGTACTCCTTGGAAACCTAGATATTCCTTTTGTTATGTGATGTGACCCATTTAATGTTAATGTTAATACATAACAAGCTGTCTATGCTGAACAATAAGCCAAATTAATCTTTCCTTCCTTGAATGATTTCTTTTTCTCTGTCTCTAGGGCACCTTTCACAGTCAGCAGTCTCTGGACTATGGCTCTCAATTAGTAGGAGGAGTGTCCCCAGGCAAGGGGGGCAAAACACACCTGGGTCTGCCAGTCTTCAACTCCGTGAAGGAGGTAATGGCCTGTGTGACTGCTGACAGTCTCCTTTAAGCCTCAGTTACTTTTTGGACAGCTGGTCTGATTCTCTGAGGGTACTAGGGGACGTTTAAGGGGACTTATTTAGACGAGCAAGCAATGCCAACATAACAGAAGTGTTAAAGGCCAGAGGCTGGTTGTTTAATCTTTATCAGTTTAAACCCTTTAAGATAAAACGAAATTGCGACTGAAATGCTAAAATTAGATGTTTGACCAAGTATTATTTTAGTTGTGTGAATGATTCTTAATTTTTGTTTTTTTAAGGCTAAAGATGGCACAGGGGCTGAAGCCACCGTGATCTACGTGCCGCCCCCTTTCGCTGCAGCGGCCATCATCGAAGCAATTGACGCAGAGATGCCTCTAGCTGTGTGTATCACTGAGGGTATCCCTCAACAGGACATGGTGCGGGTCAAACACAAGCTGCTCCGCCAGAACAAGACCCGCCTCGTTGGCCCCAACTGTCCCGGTGTCATCAACGTGAGAGCTGCACTTATGCTTTTTTTTGGTCGCACTTTAGTTTAGGGTCCAATTCTTATTATTAACTAACTATGACTAACTAGCTAACTTTTCCTCAATAATTACTGCTTATTAATAGCTAGTAATGTTGTTGTTAAGTTTAGGTAGCGTTATTAAGTTGTGTAGAATATGCTCATGCAGAATAAGACATTAAAGGGTTTCTCCACTTTTTTTTGAAAATAGGCTCATTTTACCTCTCCCCCAGAGTTAAACAGTTGAGTTTTACCGCTTTCAAATCCATTCAGATGATTTTTTGATATTTAGAAGAATATCAGTAACCAGACCGTTTCTGGTCTCATTGACTTCCATAGTAGGAAAAAAATATACTATGGAAGTCAATGGGACCAGAAACTGTCTGATATTCTTCTAAATATCAAAAAAAAAACCCATCTGAATACATTCGAAAACAGTAAAACCCAACTGTTTAACTCTGGGGGAGTGGTAAAATGAGCCTCTTTCCAAAAAAAGTGGAGTATCCCTTTAATATGTGCTTTATAAGTACTAATAAACAGTCAATATCCTAGTAATATGCATGTTAATAAGCAACTAGTTAATAGTGAGAATTAGACCCTAAACTAAAGTGTTTTTTTTTTTTTGTACCCACAAAGGTTTTTGAAACCTTAGTCAACTAACATACAGTAGGATTTGTATTATCAGATTAAAATGCTGTAAATTTTGAAGAGAAGGCTTATGGTTGAAGTTGGCAAAATTGTAGATGTAATTTTAACACAAAGCCACTCTTTGAACACTGTCTCTTTTAAAAACAGTTTAAAGTCAATATGGAACACATTCACAACCCATTTTACTTCCGTAATGTCCGACAGATGAATCAAGATAGAAGGTGGTGGAAACATAGGTTGTGACTTTATCCATCTGAAATGGTTAAGGTTGTGGAAAGCGGTCTCTAGACTTTACCATTTTAAAGTTAAAAAAATAATACGTATAAATAGTAGTAATTTTAGTAAAATTAGTCCTTTAATGCTCCTCCAGAGCTGCAAGGAGCACTTTTATCATGGATGACTTACACTTGGATACACTTAGATTGTTGGCACTAAAATATCTATAATGTATAAGAAAATGAATATAAAAATATACCATAAATGTCCTGTGAAATCCGTTCTGGACGACCATCTTGATCTTTAATATTGTCAGGGTCTGAATCGGCTCAAATTGTTTTGAAATTGACGAAGTAAAATTAAAGTGTGTGGTTTCCTCCGCTTTGCTGCCATCTTGTTTCTCATAACTAGGTTAGGACACATCTCCTGCACTCTTAAATAATTTAGGACCTGAGACCTAATCTTAACACATAGGATGCTTAATGAATCACACTTATTCTTAAGTCTTGGAATAAAAAATAAATTACATAATTCTTAAAATTCTGACACACTTAAGAATAAAATTGTATTATGAGAGGCTTTACTGTGTGTGTATATATATATATAGAGAGAGAGCGAGTGCGTGCCCTGGAATGTGTATTATTGGGTCAGTTTTACTGTATATATATATATTATTATTTTTTAAATCTCTACTTGCAGCCTGGTGAGTGCAAAATTGGGATCATGCCTGGACACATCCACAAGAAAGGAAGAGTTGGTAAGAGCTCCACTGGACGACACCTTTTTTGTGACAAAGTAAACGCATCCTTCCAGAAGAGTTTGACACGGGAGCAGCTCACATACTGATTGAATAGAATCTTTAAAGATCCTTGCAAAGCCTAGCGCTCCTCCTGTCTTCAAGTTCATAAAAGAAGCATCAGACAGACTGAGCCACAGGGTCTCGATTTGAAATGGACACTTTTTAATGTGTTGGATTTGTACGAGTGTCTCACCATGACAGGGATGATGAAAAGTCTCTGCTCGAACATGAACTCAGATGTAGACCGCAGCGCAGTGTTCAGACTGCTAAAAAGAGAGCATGCAGATAACTTCTCATCAGTGCTCTGTCTAGGAATTTACATGCCGTTACATCACTAGACGGATAACACAGGTTTTTGAGGAGCTCTGATGAATAGTTCTCAGAGTTCAGCTTGGTGTCTCTTCCTATAATAAGAGTTATGACCTTGTCTGTCTGAAAGTAGTTCTGCTGAAATTGGCCTTTTCCAGTATTGTTTTTCTATTAGGTTACGTTTGACATTTGGAAAGATTTTTTTTGGTTTAGCGCTGGCTAGTTGCCCCCTGGTTTCATTGGGCGTTAGGAACAGAACTGAGAGCAGCAAAAGTGCATTAAAATGTTAAATCCTACTAGGAATTGACATTTTTTGCTCTAATATTGTGAAGATGGAAAACTGCACTCTTAAAAATAAAAACATTCAATGTGGTTCGATATAGAAACCTAGATTTCTTGACTTCTGAATTTTAAAGAACATTTAATGCCCAAAATGTACTACACAAGGATAAATGCCTTAAATGATTACATAATACTGTCATGTTTAATAGTCATTTAATTTTTTTTCTTGTGATAAAGTATGTTTATAAACTGTTTAATTCATAAAATTTCATAAAAATAAATAAAATTATTAATTAATACTAAATCTTGTAGCACCTGAAAGAACCCTTTAAGGTTCTATATAAGTATATGGTCTGCAGAACACATAATCAATGGAAGAGTAGTAGAGACTCACACTTTGATGTATTCATTTAGGGCTGTCTGTTATTACATTATATACTGTACCTATTAAGTAATCATATGTTTGAACCTTTGCCTGTTAATTAATGCAGTGTGAATTCAAATTGCTAGTCATGTCTTTTTTTTTTTTAATCTAATAATTAGTTGCACTATAAAATTGTAATTTATCTTTATCTTGCTCTATTCTCTTTATTTTCTCAGGCATTGTATCTAGATCGGGCACTCTTACGTATGAAGCAGTACATCAGACGACCCAAGTGGGTCTGGGCCAGTCGCTGTGCATTGGTATAGTAAACTAGTCATCAGTCATCCATTATAATACATCTGCCTAGACTACAGGAAGTGTTTAGTGCAGAGAGGTCTTTGAATAAAGTGTCTTTTCTTTCAGGTATCGGTGGAGACCCTTTTAATGGCACTAACTTCATTGACTGCCTGGAGGTGTTCTTGCACGACCCAAAAACCGAAGGCATCATTCTGATTGGAGAGATTGGAGGAGATGCAGAAGAGAATGCGGCAGAGTACCTGAAACAGCACAACTCTGTAAGTTGCTTCTAATGTTCACACGTGATTTCTTAACTGAGAAATCCTGTTAAATTTAAAGGTTATATGTCTGAATGTGTTTAATATTACCTCAACCTTTTAACACTTACTTATCCTCAAAACACAAGGCTATCTTTGTGCTATCTCCAAATCTTTCTTCAACAGCAACCTCCTGTTGTTGGTTAACGGCAATTAAAACATTTTTTAGGGATGTCAAACGATTAATCGCATCCAAAATAAAAGTTTGTTTTACATAACATATGTGGGTCCACTGTGATTAATTATTTTGTATATATATATATATATATATATATATATATATATATAAATAAATACACACACACACATGCATGTATATTTAAGAAAAAAATATTATTTATATACAAAATATTTAAATTTATATATAATATAAATTATATATAAATCTAGTTACAGTATATACATGGAAATATTTCTTAAATATATACAAGCATGTGTTTATATATATATATACACACACACACAGTGGACCCACATAATATTTTTATTATTATAAAAATATTGTTTTTTTATAATAATATTTTTATTATTTTTTAGGCCAAATTTGTCCTGCAAATGTTATGTAAAATAAACAATACTTCTGGCTGTATACAGGTAAAGTTAAAGCAGTAGTTTGCCCTAAAATGAACCACCATTCATTCATTCAAACACATGTACTTTCTTCTGTCAGTCACAAAAGGAAATGTTAGTCAGAATGTTCACAATACTCTTTTTCTAAACCATCAACACTCAATAGAGACCAGGGGCTGTCAAGCTGTAAAATGATAAAAGCATGAAAAAAGAATCATAAAAGTAATCCATTTGACTCTTTCACTAGAGTCAAGTCTTCTGAAGTCATATTACAGTTTTGTGTGAGGACAGAGTAAAATACAGGCTGTAAGACAAGTCATGTTCTTTTGAGACATTGAGAACTAATGATGTTTGGTGTCATTAACATCAGATGCCATATTTAAACATGCAAATGAGGTTTAATATTTCCATCTGTTCATCACAGAAAGCTATTTTATCTGTTCAAAAGACATCTCATGCATATTCTACGCTGGTTTTATTTTATTTTTGGTGAACTGCCTTTAAGAACACACACACACACACACACCACTCAAAGGTTAAGAATCACTGCTATTCATTCATGAATCACTTTTAGAACCATGAATCATTGCTTATTTTATTCTTCGCCCTTGGGACGTACACAATGTTTTTCATCTTCTGGATATCGGCAGCTTTCTCCAGCAAACAGGAACCCCCACCTCACATGGAGCTCCTCTTTCTTTGCTGGCTGGAGCTGCTCACCCCTGAGCTCACATTGTTTCTGTGAATGAGAAATCAGCCTCCAACTGCTCTTTGATCTGTTTTGGCTGTGAAGAAATATCTACAGGGTTTTCATTGTGATCTCTGGACCAGCCTGGCTGAATTTCACTCACAATCAAAGACCTCCCCCACATCTCTAACAGCGCCTCAGCTTGTGTCATCATTAAACATGTCATATTTATTCCTCCAGTCTGAGAGCCATAGAGCGAGCTGATGCATTTACATGTTTCTTGCATTGGGAGGATTTTTTTTATGTCTGATGTTAAAAAACAAGCGTTGGCACTAGAAACACTCATGGAATGGTTTCAGCCGTGCTGATTGTGCCAAATTGCGTACGGCAAACCGATGCACGAAAGTCCATTTTCTCAAGAGCAACTCAGACAGCCAGACGTTATTCAGATGGAACTCAAGTCTGAGAGCCTGGCAGCGGAGGGGCACGGTAACCTCAGAAAAATCAAGCAAATCACTCTGCAAATGTTAACTATGTGAACAAGTGCCTCGTGTTCAAAAAGCCTCTTTTTATATCCTGTGAATCAGACTGTTTTAAAGAGCTCGTTTTTATTGTCGCCACTTTTGAATTGAACTGAAACGGCGAAATCTCAACCTGCAATTTTCAGCATTGTTGAGAAGTTTCACAGTTGCGGAAACTATTAAGCGTTTTTGTGTTCTCTTGAGAAAAGCGAGCATGTAGCTCTTTGAGCACGCATTAGCCCTGTGAAACTTTCCTCTTTTCCAACCTGTCACTTAAATTAGTGAGGAAATTGAATTATTCCTCGCCGACTAGTTGCAGATTGTGTGAAATTGGTCCTTTCAGGTAAACTTTTCTCATTACCTCAACAAGGTAGTTTTTAAGTGAATGCTCCAAAGATGGCCCTGGCCATGAATAATGGAGATCAATACGTGGTCATGCTACATTTCATGCAGTGGATTCAGCCTTGGGAGAAGCATTTGACAGTTATAACATTTCCCGTTTGTGCCGCTGTTAACAAGACCTGAATCGATCAGACTGTTAAATGCATACCAGTCTCATTAAGAGGTGCAGACAGGGATGATACAATAGGTTCCAGTCGGTAATGGAAGCGGCAATTCGTGCAGGAGCTTGTAAACTTTTAGCTCTTGAAAAAGTTGCGTCGGATTTATGTTGTATGAACCCTTTTAGACTGGCCTAGGAAGCGTCTGTTTTTTTTTTCTCTCAGAATAATAGTAGTGACAAAGCTCATGGTCCAATCCCATAACTTCACAGCACATTTAAACGCCCCCACAATTCCTGTTGGATCCATATCGCTTTTTATTAGCTGCGGTGGCATTGTGCAAATAATGGTGCGAGTACCCTGTTTTCCTCTTTTCTCTCAATTAATCAACTCCCTACTACACACATACACCAGTAAGTCCTTGTGTCAGAATTGCCAAGGCAAACTGCAAAATTGCTTTTCAGTCAAATTAGCATATTGATATGAATATTCCTCTCAAGTGGTTGTCAGCTATATGCCTGTTTTTGCTTATTGCTAACATTTGTCACCTAGGGAATGTTGCCCATTAAGATCCACTTGCAGTCACAATCCACAGTCACCGCGACAATATTGGGAGTTGCTGAATGATCTAGAGGAACATTTCCAATAGTTAACATGAAAACCTGACAAATTGTGTTTTCTGCAATTGTTCATTGCATGTCTGTCTATCATTTTCTTCTGTAAAAATCCATTCAATTCGCACACTTTTAAAGGGATTGCTCACTCAGAAATTACAATTCTGTCATTATCTGCTCATCCGCATAGTTCCAAACATGTACAGGGGTTGGACAATGAAACTAAAACACCTGGTCTTACAACACAATCATTTATTAGGATGGTGAGGGCCTCATTTTGCATCCAAATAAAGCACCAATTCATCTTGGGAATGACAGATCGAAGTCCTTCACAGTGACCAGAGGGATTATGAGCCGTTCCTCTTCCAGAACAGTGTCCAGGTCACTATATGATGCTGGTGGAGGAAAACGTTTTCTGACACCTCAATAATATTCAGATCTGGTGACTGTGCAGACCATGGGAGATGTTCAACGTCACTTTCATCTTCATCAAACCCTTCTGTCACAAGTCTTGTGTGTGTTGGTGTATGTTAATGCAGATACGCGGTTTGAGCATCAGGTGCTCATGATTTTTGACTCGTGTCCATCAAACACAGTCAGGATTGTCATGATATTGCAGCGCAAACCATCACTGATCCACCCGTGCTTCACTCTGAAGATTGGCCACCAGGCATATAGATGTGAAACCTCCAACATTGGCCAGTGTTTCAGTTTCATTGTCCAATCCCTGTATCTTGTTAGGTACAACGAGTAAATATTGACAGCATTTGGGTTACTTTCAAATAGGGTTGTCTGGAGAGTGTCTGAGAAAGTCATTGTCATTCAACAAAAGAGGAGCACAAAATGAAAGGATGACGTTCCATTTCAGCATTCTCACAAGGTTTTGTGCATGAACAAAATGTAATTTCCTCAATTCATTATCGTAATCTTCCCAGATTAGGCTTTAGTCCGCAGTCGGCTGCATGAACATGAACAGCATGAGCAGAGCTTGAGCTTTGAACCGAAGACGGCTCCTGTGGCGCATTTTAATGTTAGCGGGTAGTTTAGAAGATTATCAAATATTAGGTTAGACTGTCTTTGACTGGCGGTCACATTCATTTCATCGTCTGTACCTCAAGTTTGCATTCCCATTTAAAGTTTTTAGTGAAATCAAAAATTGCCTATGAAGTTTAGGATCCGTCCCTCTTGTGAGATTCTAATGGGCATGTCTGAATTGGTGCTGGCTTCATTTTAGCCCAGGGAGGTCTATTATACTGTAGAAAACAATCCATTAGCATCCCTATTGATCTCTGGCAATATAGCTCAGCTGATACTGGACAGGAACCCCCTGAAGTATACAACTGAAAAATATCTTCTGTAATATAATTATAAGATAAAATAGTTTGATCAGAATACAGAGTGGCTGTCATTACAGAAATATACTTTCCCCTTAGCATGATGGGACTGACACATGGTAACCAGCCAAGCCTTGAGTTTTTGGTTCAGCCTCATCCGAGTTCAAAGTTAGTATTTAGCTTTGTATGTCAGCCTTTCTAAGAAAAGCTGTCAAAACGGCCTTAAAAACATCCAAAATGCTATTCTACCGTTTGATTCTAGACACTCTCGTCCACCTCTTGCCGCTCACTGGTGCGATCACGACAGCCCACATCTCACTCTGGAATTATGATGTCATTCATGAGGGCAAAATATGGTTGGAATGAAGAAAAAACAGCCCGAGCATGATGGTCCATCAGCGATGGCAGTTAATTGGCATGGACATGACAAATTACAGTACCCTCCATGAAAGTGAGATTGTATTAAATGACAGACTCTAACCACTGTCTGCCCATCTGCTTACTCCCACATATGCTATTAGATGCCTTGATCTGCCTCCTTTGTAATGCCAATTTTGTGCACAATATGCACCACCTAAAAGCCCCTGCACTTATCTTTGTCTCTTATTTACAAGTCTATAAAAATAGACTCACTTTCTGTAATTGTCTTGAAACATTATTCTTGTATGCCTTGGTTAGCTTTACTATGACCATATTTATTTTTATGGATACCCATAATGCAGTGGTTTTCTGTACATTGTGATACCCAAGACTATTTTTGTATAAACACAGACAAACACTAATATTCAGAAGTTTGGAATCGGTAAGATAAAAAAAAAAGAAAAAGAAAAAATGTTTTAGTAAAGTCTCACCAAGGCTGCTTTTATTTCAATAATTTCAAGAATCATTTCTTCTTATTATTATTATTAGGGCTGTCAAATGATTAATCATGATTAATCGCATCCAAAATAAAAGTTTGTGTTTACATAATATATGTGGGTGCACTGTGTATAATTATTTTATATATATATAAATACACACACATGCATATATATTTAAGAAAAAAATATTATTTATATATAAAATATATATAAATAATATATATATATTACAGTATATACAGTATATACATGAAAATATTTGTTTAATATATACAAGCATGTGTGTATTTTTATATATATATATTTATATATACACAATAACTTTACACAGTGCACCCACATATATCATGTAAACACAAACTTTTATTTTGGATACGATTAATCATTTGACAGCCCTAATTATTATCAATATTGAAAACTATGGAGCTCTTAGGGGAATTTACATTTTTAAAGCGAACACAATGTTTCTTGGGGCAACAAAACATTTCTTGGGGTACACAAACGTTTTACAAGCAAATGCAAAATTTTTTGGGGCAACGCAAAAGTTTTACGAGCAAACAACATTTCTTGGGGGAACACTAAAGTTTTACAAGCGCACGCAAACATTTTTGGGGCAATAAAAGTTTTCCTAGCAAACACGACCTTCCTTGGGGCAACACTAAAGTTTTGCGAGTGAACAAAACGTTTCTCTGGGAAATGCAAAAGTTTTGAGAGCGAACAGAGCATTTCTCTGTAAAATGCAAACGTTTTGAGAGCGAACAGCGTTTCTCTGGGAAATGCGAAAGTTTTGCGAGTAAATGCAAATTTCTTGGGGGAAAGCAAAAGTAATAGTGTAAAAGTCTTTATGAATCCTTGCTGGATATAAGTTCCAATCTATTTTTTTAAAAAAAAGGTCTTTTTTTTTTTCTTTTCTTTTTTTTTTAGGGTGCCAATGCTAAGCCAGTGGTGTCGTTCATTGCTGGCTTGACAGCCCCTCCTGGAAGGAGAATGGGCCACGCAGGAGCCATCATTGCTGGAGGCAAGGGGGGTGCCAAAGAGAAGATCGCCGCCCTGCAGTCGGCTGGAGTCGTCATCAGCATGTCTCCGGCTCAGCTGGGCAGCACCATGTTCAAGGTGAGACCGTTTTCTCTCAGTCTCGCTGTCTAAATCAGTGTTTCTCAACCCCCAACTCTGCACATTTTGAAAGTCTCCTCTTTCTGACACACCCATTTCAGGTCCTGGAGTTTCTTCTAATGAGTTGAATCAGGTGTGTTTGATTAGGGAGATAAAGAAAATGTGCAATGTTGGGGGTCTTTCAATGCCTTGTCCACACGGACACAGGTATTTTTATAACCGGTTGAACCTACGTTTAAAAAAAAATACCGTCCACATGAAAACACAAAAAACATGCTGTCAAGAGCATGCCACACCAGCAGGCGGCGATATAACCCTTATCGTAAAGCCACGTTGGCCAATCAGAAGCCTAACAAAAATTTTTTACAGGTTCCGGTAGGCGGATACCAGTGCAGCGTGTACGCATACTCTTACGTCGCAAGACAAAAACCCCGGTTTTACTGTCTACACGACAACACTGTAACTGGCGTTTCTGAAAATCCTCACCCTGGCAGGGGTTTTCATAAATGTTCGGTTTCAGTGTCCTGATTCTGCGTTTCCGTGTGGACGAACGGCCGAACCGCGTAAAAAAAAAAAAAAAGTCACGGTTATAAAAAATATCCGTGTCCGTGTGGACATGGCCTAAATTAGTTTAACAGATTTTAGCTTCTGAAGCGTGCTAAGAGCAAGCCATTAAAGATGTTCTTTTTCTTAAAAAAAAACCTTTTAAATTTCCCTCCTTTTAGTTTGATTTCTCACAGTGAGCTGGTCAGCTTGCTGAGAACTCTTTTTAAAGTGTTTTTATCGCTTTGTGTGGCTCTAGGAAATCCACTGTTCTGTGGGCCAAACAGCCACTTGTATAAAGGGCCCCCTTAGACAATCACAGCAGTTTTTACCGTAAGGTGTTCAATAGAAAGCTACACCGCAAGAGAGAAACTGAACAAACCTCCATTTATATTGGTGACTTAGCAGCTCTGCCTCTTTATCTCAATTTATCACAGCCAGCGTTTTTAACAAGATGTATAAAAAGTGAAAGCGTGTATTACACTCATTCATCATTTTAGCCTTTCATTATCAGCACTAGCAAACGCTCCTTCCTCTGCATCAATACCATTTTCTTTCCTCTTCCACCACACCCCTGGATTCTAATTTGTAATCATTGGAAGTAATGATGAAAAACACTCTGGCTGGTTGTTAATTTTGCAGCCCATTGTGTTCATACGTCTGTGTTTATCTCATTGGCCAATTTAATAATGATGCCATGCCACGTACGCACGCCTCAAAGCTTTTTCTCCATGTTATCACACACACATATGTTGGCAACACAATATCTTAACCTTCATCCCACCGTGTTTCTCATTATTCCTTGTGTTTATGCCTGGATGAAATAACCAAGAAATATTTGTCTGCTTTATGACTATTCAATATCTCTTTTTATGTATCATTTTGACCTAATCAGATTTAAAACGAAATACCTTTTGTTCATCGTCGGATCTTTTTGATGAAATCTAAGACCTTTCTGGTCTCACAAGTTTATAAAGACATCATAAAACTAATGAACACATATTTTATTCACATATAAATCTTGATCAGCGAATATAAGCAGAAGCTCAACCGAAACTGCTTGACCCGAGAGAATGAACCTCATTGGTTCACGCACGTCAAGCAAACACGCTACCGAAACTGATGAGTGTTGATGAATGTTTATGTGAATAAAAGCCTAAATTCAATTTCTTCTTTATATATAGCGATCGTGTCTCTTCAGAAAATTTGAACAAAACTGCTTAATTAGATTAGAATTAGGTTTATTTTACTATCTATTTATGAACTTTTTGAAGTGTCAAAGACAAGTGGTAATTGCACATACTGTCAACTGAGGGACAGAAAGCTCTCAGATTTCTTTAAAAATTTGTGTTTCAAAGATGAAAAGTCTTAAAGGCTTGGAACGACACGAGGGTGAATAATTAATAACAAAATTTTGATTTTATGCGAACTATCCTTTAAGTGAACCCTTTTTTATGTTCTCTTAAAGTAATGATCACTTTTGATTAAGTAAATTAAAGAACAATTTGATGTTACTGTTAAAAATGTTTTGGTTCAGCAAGATTGTGGTAATACTTCTATTCAGTAAGTATGCATTAAATTGCTTTTTGTTTTTCTGAAAAATATATTCAACAATCCTGAAAAATCTAAAAATATTTCAGAAAAATATCATGCTGTACAAACTTTTCAACAAAATAATAATAAATGTTTCTTGCACATAATTGAGCATTTTAGAATGATTTCTGAAGGATCATGTGACACTCATCCTTCATCATCCATCAGCTTTTCCATCACTTTTGAAAATTATACATCTTGAAACAAAAATGATATTATAAATATTTACATCATATAGAGTGTAAAATGCAACACTGGGATGCTTCTGTAAAGATTTTTGACCGATGATACAAACAAACTTTTAATTTGAACTGATTCATGGAAATTTATTTACAACAACAACAACAACAAAAAAATCTAACACCATTTTTCCCATGTATCTTTCTTAACACTACATTTTTAAGAAAATTAATGACTTAATATGAACGATCGTTCAATTTCACATGTAGGCCTATCACAAAATCTTTGCAAATATGTTGTGAATATTCAATAAAACATCCAGTCCTACTAGCGTAGTACTGGATACAACACAGGAAGATACTAATCGCTCTCATTCATTTACCATCTCTTTCATTTCTAATGATGTCATCACAGCAAACACTTAATTCTTAAGTTACTCAAGGCCATTTACTGCAATATTAGTTCAGAGTGCTCGAGACAATGCACTGCTTGACCACTAGATGACAGTGATGCTTCAAGTATTTTTACCGAAGAACCCGAGCATCTTCGTTTCTAAAACATGACATTTGCATAAGGGAATTCTCTCTGAAATGCACCATTCCGTCACCCTTAGTTTAAGGAAAATGCATTTTCAAAAGCAAAATACATCACCCTGTTGCTGTACTCCTTTGCAAATTAACTATGTAAATAGCTATTCCTGACTGGAACAATCTACATTTGTCTTTGTATCATGCAATGCATTTCTCACAGTTTTATGTGTTTACCCACAGCTTCTCTAAATGTGTGTGTTTTTTTTGTGCTATTAACCTTTATATGGCCTCAAATCCTGAGACTCACAAAGCCATCTTCTATTTAATGCAGGGAGCTTTTCAGATTTTCCACATATATGAAAAAAATGCTATAGATTCCTAAAGAAAGACTATTAGAGATGCCAAGATGACTGAATAAAGCCTGAACAATTTAGCCATTTTAAAAATGGTACAAACACACACACACACACACCCACACACAGCGAGAGCAAGCACAGATTGCAAAGATTAAGTAAAACACAGAAGAAATGTATTCTTTTAAGAGAAAAGCTCTATTTGGCAACCCCAAGAATGAACAGACGAGGTTTGTTACCAATGCCCAAATATCAAATTAAAAGAAAAACGGATTTTCTGTATATAGTGGTGCAATATTGTGGCGGTTATTTTTGATTCATCGAGAGAAGCAGAAATCGTTTTCATGATTAAAATGCAATTAATTGTGCAGCCAAAGAAAATAGCAATGTGGACATTCTCTTTTTGTGTCCCATTTGAAGAAATAAAGAGCAAATAAATTTGCTTCATTTTGATATTTATTTTAATTATAATAATAATATGCTTTTAACAGGTTTTGAAAAGTGCTTTGCATAGTAAAAACAGCACATAAAAGGTTTGTAGGTAAGATTTAATATGAAAATGCCACAAAATGCCTTATGAATCTCCTTTCTTTTATGTTTCCATCTATTTCCATATTTAATTTATCTTCTGTATTGTCTATTTCACCCTTTTAAACAAGTAAACTGTTGACTCGCACAAACTAACCGCATCACAGACCTCTGCTCCGGTCATATTCGCGGCGGGCCCTTGCTGATCATGTTTGTTTGACTCCTCTCTGCACTTCCCTGTTCTCTGCAGGAGTTTGAGCAGAGGAAGATGTTGTAACGTGCGAGTTACAGACTACCCTCCCTGCCTTAGGACCTTCATCCCTGCTGGAGTCCAGCACCTTCCTCCAGGCTCAACCGGGCACACACTTTGTGTTTTCACCTGATTCTATGAATACACGGTCCATATTTGGACCAGAGGAAATAAAAACATTTCAAAATCTATCACAGCCTTTGTCTTAGAAGTGTACAGCACAGGAGCATATCCACCTTGTAATCCAGCTACACTCGGAGCAATGTCAGCCATTTGTTGCTTTGTGTGATGATGTCCTCTTCTTGTCAGAAAATATATCTCTAATACACCACCTTGTAGTAGTTAATTTATTTGTAGATTTTCATCATTGTCTACGCTCCATTCACCGACTGCAGCTCAATTGCACGTCTCTGGCGATGGTGTACTTGAAAGATGCATGTTATCCTTTGGGCAGTCTTGATAAATCTATCGCCCCTCTGTTGTGAGAGCTAATGAGTGATTTTTTTGAGCGAGCTGTTGTCCCTTTGCGCTGGAACTCAATTGAAAGCCTTCGAGTTTCTTTTTGCAATTCACACAGGCTCAGTCTTTGAGTGGATTAAATCCCATTTTTCTTTGGCATTGAAAGCGAAGATATTTTTTCCCACATCCACTTCACGTGGCAGGTACAATTATACACACGAAGATAGCCACGATAGATTTCGAAAAGCTCTACTGAAGGCGGCATCATTGTCGGGTTATTGTTGTCATGAAGTATCATTGAGAGTTGGACGGCAGATGGATTATTTTAGTCTTTTCATATGACATCTTTCACTTTAGCGTGACGAATTTGCAGAGCTAAATGGGCCAAATTATTGAAATCTAGTCTGCGTCGAAAAGAGCGAAACTACATGTCACCTGTCCCATGCTTTTAGCAAGGATTTTCATTTGCAGACACAGGTTTATTAATTCTGACATGCCTCTCTGGAAGGTAAAAATGTGTGTGGGAGGACTTTCTCCTTTCGCCCTGTAATTGCATCTCTCCTGCCTAATGACATGCATTCACATTTTACTCCGATAAAGAATGAAAATGCAAATTTGTTCTCTTGCCAGGTGCATTTCTGAAGTGCTCAGAGTTGATGAATATTCTTAGTTTGAATCACATATTTATCAGCCTCAATTATGTGAGGTTGCACAGGTTGTCTGTCGGAAAAATGTGCGAGTTTGCTCAGATTTCAATAACACCAATTTGTGTGGAAGGAGTGGGAGGAGGTCAGCATGGAAATGTCACCAAATGTATCGTACACTGACTGTATCGTTGCAGCCCTCCAGATGAAGTGTTAGAAACATCGGAGGGGGAAAAACACCGAACTGACACATCACATCTCTCTATCTGCCTTTGTGGCGAACAGGAATTGGGACGCGTACTTTGAGGAAAAATGATCACAGATTCGCTGACTGTGTGATATCTAAAGTTACAGTGGTGCAAATTTTGTGGATGCGCACCGACTTTTATTCTTATATATTATACTCGAGCTTATTAGTGCTCACCAGGGTAGTCAGTTCGCACCAGTTATTGAGCTCTTTTAAATTGGGACAGAAAGTTTGCAGCTTTGTAACTTGCAAAGTGCAGTCGTGTAATATGACATTTTGCTTCTTGAAACTCAACAGAGACATTGAAAACTCATACATCAGACTGATCTCATGAAATTGCGTGTCTATGACACGCCAATTCGTATTTCCATTTTTGGCGTGCTATCAACACGCATAATCACTTTTCAGCGTGTTTATCTACACCGTTGACTTAACGTTATTACTTTATATATAAATATATGACCTACCCGTCACTGGGGTTAATAGCATTTATGAGTGTTCCCCCACCATCCAGATGTAGATCTACATTTTGCTTCGTTTCGCTCGGACATTTAACGGCGTGTACATACACGCGGAATCACTCGGACATTAATGGCGTAAACATACACGCATACACGCGGATAGCTGAAAATGCGTATAGATAAGACGCCACTTGATTTGAAAGTGGCGTGTATGTTTACGCAAAGGTCATGATGTCATGATGACACATAGCACCTTTAAACCACACACTTTTGACAGTTGAGTCTGTAAAAGCCAAGGGTTTCACTTATTGAATTTCCATTAGGTCAATGATTATATGAATTGTCTTAAACTACATGTCTCCTCCTCAGGTAGCCTACCTCATACAGTCCTCCTGACAATAGGCTGAATTAAACAACATTGGCAGTGAAGCTCTATAAATTCATGACAAATGAAGAAAAATGGAAGCTCTTTGTTACTTAATGACGCAAGCCCTTCATATATTATTATAAAGATCCATTCTCCATTGTCATGCGTCATCATCACTACTTCCACAACCATTTCTCACACGGTATCCTTTCAAACAAGGCTTCGTGGGAGCTTGGTATAAACCATTTTATAGAAATTTATGAATAAATTTGAGAATGATAGAGTCTGGTCAGATTTCATTTTTTATTCCTCTAAATAAGACTTTAAAGGATAATCACCCAAAAATGAACATTGTCATTTACTTTAGTCTACATTCTAAGTCGTGAGAATTTTTAGCCTATACCGGTTTGAGCCAGAAACAGATCACATTTAAAGAGTACCTATTATGTAATTTAAAATCTTCCTAATATTGTTCTGGGAGTCCCCAACAACAGTTTTACAAGCATGCAATGACAAAAAACACTTTTGTTGTCTTATAATATGCATTTATTTTTACCTGAATTGCCCACCGACTCCCATATGAATCGTTTTAGCGAGTCGTTTTCCAAAACCCGCCTTTGCGTGACGCTAATCTGCGGTGATTGGTCGGATGACCTTGTCAGTTGTGATTGGTATTCTCTGTGCAGAAAAACGGAACTCTTATTACCTTAAATGGGTTCTCAACTCCAGTCCTCGCGACCCACTGCTCTGCATATTGTGTACGTCTCCCTCATTTAACACACCTCAGATCCTCAGCTCGTTAGGATAGGGCTCGCGAATCCATACTTTATAGCGTTTAGGTTTGTGAAGCAATCATCTTCAAAATGACGCGAACACAGAACAAGGTTTGGGCTATACTTGTGTGGTATACTTGTATATATGAACTGCAGCCACTTAGTCTTCAAATACTCCTCACTTGGCAGGTGAAAAAAGTTCGCTTTTGCGTCGCACTTCAAAACACAGCGTCTCATCGACATGATTGTTTTCCGAAGCCCAGATCTCGAAAAACGACAGAGTCCAAAAAGGTGCGGTGGGTCCAAACCTCCATGCTCTCAGACCTCCCTGGCCAGCCCAGGCAGGGTGGCCCGTCCTGGGCCAGTTTCAGATTTGCCCGCCACCCCTGGAGCTCCGGTTTTCCCTAGCGTCTCCGAGCGCAATAAGTGGGCGTTTCTTATTCAAATAACTTGTCAAGTTGACGTCAACCAGACAAAGGAAAAGCATCGTTTTTCGAACGATTCATTTCAGCAACTCAGAGTCGACTCTTGTTTTTGAGAGACAATAACTTTGTATACGATGAACTTTCATGTTTAAAACTTTGCAGGATGTTTTCGTTCACTTAGATCTATGTTAAACACTACATGAAGGGCAATTTTCAAAAACCCAAAATAGGTACCCTTTAAGTCACTATTTATCTTGATATATAGGCCTATCCACCATAGCTCTCTCCCTTGAACCATTCATTATAGTAATGTCCGATTTCATGAATGAAATGTTCTTTTACATCTGTTTTTCCCCCTCAATAAAACGACTGATCGAGTTTGCAAAGAAAAGTAGGCTATTTGTTTACAAATTGGACTGATCTGGTTTTCGACTAAATCTGGTTGCAACAGTTACAGCTCACCAGGAAAATGTATTGTATCATTAAATGTTGATGTGTTTGACATGAGAAGCTCTTTATCTTTTAGTGGAAAAGCATGACCAGAAGCAAAATGTATTAGCCTAGGCTATTTAGTGGTCCACAGAAATGCAAGTCAATTGACTTTGGGAACTACATGTGTGGGTGAGTAAACGACAATAGAATTTTCCTATTTTGGTGAACTTTTTTATTTATACAATGCTCTAAATATTGCTACATTTTGTAAAAACAGAAAAATAGATGCTAATGGAGCCTATGAATGTCCTCTTTCACCAGACTTCTCTGTACTCTTATCTCCATTCCGTCACTGTCAGGCAGCCTAGGAAAAGATTATGCTGTGTACATATTGTTACCAATTATGTTCCAATCTGCATTAGAGAAATTACCATAATAAAGATTGGGAGGTCGAATTTAAGACTTTATTTGTTTGGGGGCTTAGGCAGGGTATCTACTCTCCCGGAACGTTACTGTGGCCAAGACTGCCGTGGCAGTCGTTATCTTTGCGCATAACTAATGAGGCAGCGCTTCACACGTGCTCTTTCCATTCATACCTCAGTGACTTCGATTTGGCTATGAAGAGCTGCGCACTGGCAACGTGACAAGTGATAATACGAACAAAAATAACTAGCTTTTTTTCATACACGTCAAGTTTTAGAGAAGGTTTTGTTGTCGCTTACCCACTGAACTCGTTCGAGCACACTTTATCCACGCCTGTCACGATGTAGCCTCCTCCTGCCTGCGTGGTGTTTATTTGACGTCTGTGCTGGGCTTTTATTTTTAGATTCATATGAACATGTTCCTTATATCGTCAGCTTCCTAAAATAATTGCCTAAGTAATTTTTTGACAAAAATTATTATTATTATGATTATCTTGCATGATGCTGGCCACCTCTGGTAAAATCACCCACTTAGGCTGTTTTATTTTTCTTCAGTCAAAAGACAATGACACTTAGTCGCCATTTTGAGCTCTCACAAAATCTACAGAGAACTGAAGTTAATAATCGGCTAAAAGTAAAGAAAGCTAACTCTTCCTACGTAAATTACGTATAAATATCAAGTTAGTTTAATGTCAATTATAGTTAACATACTAAATAATATTTACTAATCTTAATTAAGATTTAATAGAAATATTACTTGAGTAATTTTTAACTAACAGATAAAGCACAATATCATTAAAATGTTTGAGCAGAGTAACTGCGAAAAACCCTCGATTTGTTGCCAATTTTACCTGCAAGAAAAAGGAAGAAAAAACATTTCAATGCAGAGTAAGAAGAACACGACAAGCATGGCCTTCATGTTGGGCCATTTTGCGGAATGCCAATCTTGAACAAGAACATCATAAAAGGCCATAAATCTCATTGAAAATATTGGGGAATTCGAAGAAAGCAGTGGTAATGTGAAAACCAAAGATTATTAGTGATCTGCAAGCTTTTTCAAGCGAGGATCGGGCCAAGATTGCAATAGATAGGTGACAGAAGCTTCGAAGCATTTACATAGTTTATTGGAGGTTATAAAGAATAAAAGATTCTCCATAAATTTAGAATTTTGGCAGTTGAATAATTTTGTACATGAAAGTTTAGAGCCAAATAGATTTTTTTTTTCATCAACTTTATACGTTGGCATCACTCAAGTCTGTAGTGATACACTTTCTTTAGTTTACTGATGCCTCTTTTAAATTGTTTTCATAAAATGTACTCGGCGGCATTTTAACGGCATGTTTTGCAGGTCAAGGGGGTTGAATCATTTTGATTGTCTATACTAAATGTGTCTGTAAGAAAAGTTAACACGCTTGCTGTTTCATGAAGTCAAATAAATTCAGCACTCCAGGATAGCCAGACTGCAAGTATCTCACTGTGGCCTCAGCGATACAATATATCTTTTGTTCACCTCCATCTCTCTTTCTCCTCCTGTATTTAAAGCACTACCTCAGTCTATATGGATGCAACTGCACAATCAATCCTCCTCCTCTCAGACAAATCAATGTTTCGCTTATATAACAGCTCATATAAACTACTGGTAATTGTTTGTGAATCCTGTGACCGCCTGTAGAGTGATTTGTTGCTTTAGATGAATTACTCTGACTGTTTTTGTGTGTTTTAGACGTGCAGTTTTAGGGAGCACCTAACTTAAGTCATTGTCTGAAGACTGTTTAAATTGAGCACTTCCTCCATCCTTTTTGTGGGAACTGCAAAATTTTGAATAGTCAATGACATTTTATGGGCCATATTAAAATGAACCAAGTGAGAAAAAAGTTTACAAGGGTCAGACAGATCACATTTAGCATATTGCTCTTTATTTATCTGTTCATTCAGGTATAAAGGGGCCATCTGAATGACAACCTAAACCACCGTTCACACTTTGTGGTTTTATGTGGTGATTAGGCATCAGGACAGATTGTGCCAAAAATGGTAGTTTGGCAATGGGATATCTTATTTACTTGGACCTTTCTGCCTCAACAGCACAGTCTCATCCCAAGACGTCAAACAACTGACGCTTTTGACCATACGTCAACATCCGCCGTTTTAGGGTACCCTTTAACGTCGTTAGACGAATCTATGTAATCCTAACCCTACCCCAGACCTAAACCTACCCGCATCATCTAACTGACGTTAAAGGTAAAGCGTCAGTTGGATGACGCCCCAGGATCGTCATCAAACTGACGTCAAAGGGTACCCTAAAACGGCGGATGTTGACATATGGTCAAAAGCGTCATTAGTTGACGTCTTGGGATGAGACTGTGTTAGCCTCAATCAAAATTCTAGAGTGTCTAAAGCACCAGTCCGTATCTATTTTGGGTTAAACATTATCCAAAATAAATTTTTGAGCAAGTACATCACATAAGATTTGTAGCCTTTTCTCACAGTACTTTATATAATTAAACTTATCAATTTGATGGCGGTTCCAGAAAGGTGCAAACGACAATGCAGTGATAACTGGAGATTCACCCGTTGTAAAATGCAAATGATTTAAGAGTGGGTACAGAAAAAAAGAGACTGCAACCAGGCCCATGCGAAAACAAGGATAAATAGCTGCAGGGCTTTAAATGTAGTCACGCTATGCAGATGTTGTTTACATTAACAATTTGAGAACAAAGTATAATTTGCTCGGTTTGACGTGATGTGATAAGCGATCGTTAGATTTAATCAGTGTGATTTACGGCAATGCTTTTTTCCCCTTAGTTGGTCGGAAAAAAAGTGGATGTTACTTACCTTACTTGTTCAGATGAAATTTTAGGGTGAAAATTCTTATGTTGGTCATACTTCCAAAAAGTAGAATCTGTTCTGAATGACAGTATCCACACCGTGCTGTCATTGACAGCTGCACATTCTCCTCAAAACATTGGATTCATCCGCGCTGCGCCGTGCTGAGCCGAGGCACAACCTGCGTAAAGTTGATAATTCCACAAATGACTACAATTGCAGATTTCGAACAGAGATGGCGACAAAGAGAAAAAACTGCGGCCTTTAAGCCTTAAATGCATGAATGTTTCACCAATCATAATAAAATATTCTGGTATTTTAGGGACCGGGATCTCAACCTGTCACAATAATATAAAACTCTCCTGATATTAGAGTAACAATTACAGAAGAATAAAATAAAACATATTTTGTTAACTTTTGGAAGGGTTCAGTTTGAGCAGATGTTTTATACCATCATCACTGTACTTGTCAGAGCTCATTTCCCAGTATATTCAAAAATCAGTCTCAAAAATATTATTAAAACTATCTTTTTTTTTACCATCCTCAAAATCAATATTTGGTCCCACTTTATTTAAGTGGCTTTAAGTACCATGTACTTACATTGAAATTAATATTTTGATGCAATGGACTTATTGTGTACATACATGTTTTTACATTGTACTTATATTTTAAAAATACCAGCATGTAATTACAGCTGTAATTAATATATGTAGTTACATCTGTAATTACACAGCTGACCCATCCCTTACACTTAAACCCACCCTTAAACCTACCCATACCAGCACACCTGTCCCTAACCTTACCCGTATCACACCTAGCAGCAAAAGTGATTTACAATACAACATGAGCACAATAAGTACATTGCACTTATTTTTAAATGTAAGTACATAGTACTTAAAGACACTTAATATAAAGTGGGACCCAATATTTTGATTGTTGGCAGCTTCTTCACCAGATCAACCATCAAGTGATGATGACACTAATATTTGATCGCGTTCAGTACTTCTGCAGTAAATTTCTGAGCCATTTCAAATTTTGCTGATGATATTTCCTATTCTTTTGTTTTCTGCCTGCGGAAACTATGAGTGAAACGTCACTTCATCGTTGTGTATCAGACATTGAATAAAGGTGAATTGCACGTATTCTGTCATCAAAGATTCAATTATCGTTGTGCAGAAAAAAATATACTTGCATGTACACTGTTGTACACCTCAGGTCTTCCACGACCCTATACAATTTTTAGATAAAATGAATGGGGAAACAGACATTCTTATTATATTGTTCATAATAAATGAATTGACGAATACGAAGTAGATTGGCGTCTAACTTTAAATGAATGATGTCCCGGGTCACTATATAACACTTATTGAACATACTTGCAGCTACCACTTCACCATACATTCAGATCAAGAAATCCCACACATGTCCTTAAACAACACCACCCCTCCATTTCTACAGGGAAATCAGCTGTAGTGTACCATGATCATGAAGCAGTGTTTGGAAATAGAGACCTAACAGATCTGTAATTTAGAGGCACCAATGCGCTTACAACAAGTTGTTCAAAATCAATCAACCGAAACTGTTCTTTAACAAAAGCCGCAGACACCAGAGACCCTCCGGCAAGCAAAATGTATGCCTAGGATGAGATGACTAATTTATTCAGAATGATTTTGGGCATCCATGCAAATTTCTACAAGCCATTCATTATGGGTCTAAAGGCAACAAATGTTCTGATTTCCTACCACCTCTCCAATCCCAAAAGGCTTTAGGCCATTTTTAAGTGCGGTTCATTCTGTGATAAGTCAGCATGCGTTCTTGTTTTAATGTCTCATGGTTGTTAAGTCTGCCACTCTGAGTGGAGCTGCAGTGTGCGAGCAATGGTCCTCGGTTGCTGAACTGCATGAAAAAGTCATTAACCGCGCTTCACATCCCGTAGTACTATCCAAATGACGGGGAGACATTTTAGAAAATGCACCAAATTGAAAATAGCCAGAAAAATAATGTTTTTACTCATTCCTAGCAATTGTCAGAACGCTTCCCCGCCATTTATGTATTTTTTGTTTTTAGAAGGACCTGGCTGCAGCCTGGAGAACGGGGCGGGGCTACATGTGTTGCTTACTTATACTTTGATTGGTCCGATCACCTTTCATAGGCATGCATGATAGTAAATGTGTTCAGAGTTGTCTTCACTATTTTGCACATACAACATTAACCTAAAAATTAATTTATATGTTAATTTGTGGTGGACGGTGTACACAAACCCTGCACTTAAAATAAATTAGACACACACTAATTAAATATTACTCCGGAAAAAGTGTGGTTTCTAATGTGACACAAATAAGCTCAGTCTGACATTATTATGAATTATAAGGCACACACTTGATCGGAGAATATACTGTATTACGCCCAGATCATGGGACCAAATCAAGTGTTTATTGTTCACTTGACTCGTTTACTGCAAGTTTAATATTCTGGATCAGTCAAATTCACAAATGAACCATTTGATATTATTTGCGAACAAGTTGATCGTAAAGAGCCGGCTTAAAAGATTCGCTCACCAAACGGACATCACTAGAATCAATAGAAGTCTGATATTATGCTCTGCAATATATTGAAAAAAAAAAAGAAAGTTAAACAAAAATGCTAATAACATGGCAGCCTATTACAGTACATTGTCATTTAGTTATCCTACAACTGCCAACATGGCTTATACAAACCAATATCACACGTAGCTATAAGAGTGTCTTGCCATTTCATTAAAATGATTCTGATAAATCTTTTTCATTTCCTTTCTCATACTATGGTTATATGAAGTAATCACATTTCATGAATAATTGAATTTATAATTCATTCCTCTACCTGCTTTCCTGCTGTGGATTATCAGCCAATACATTTTTGTTCAAATGTTGTGGGACTGTTCATGCATTAACATAAAGAATAGCTTCATTTAGCAAAACAATCATTTCAGGGACATTACAAGATAAAGGCTAATTGTGGCCAGCAGGATGAGGCTGAGGGACCTGGCGTGAGATATAATGAATAACACCTGTGAGACACACCGGTCTTGCATCTCTCACGGAGGAGCGGAGGCATAAAGGAGGAGCGACGACAGCAAAGATCGAGAGAGGAACAGGTCTGATTTTATGTTGTGTTTTGTTTCTGTTTTCTGTGGGGCTGCTGGCTTATACTTTCATTTTCGTATTTGTTTATTTATTTCTTAAAGTGTTGAATGTCAGTTCCCGTCTCCTTCTTCCCATAACAGATCGAGATCATGAGTATTAGCTGTCCATTAGCTAGAAGTGAGAGCAACTTTACAACTCTCTATGGGCTTCTCCCTTGACTTTATGCCTCCACGCCCCCCTTTTGCGCGCCATTTTATTAAGGTAATTTCTCTTCTACGGGACCATAATGTAAGTAACACAGTCTCATCCCAAAAAGTCATATAACTGACGTCTTGGGACGTCTTTTGACCATACGTCAATATCCGCCTTTTTAGGGCCCCCTTAAACGTCGGTATATGGCGATCCCGGGTCGTCATACAACTGACGCTTTACCTTTAACGTCAGTTAGGTGACGGGTTAGGTTTAGGGTTAGGTTTCGGTATGGGGTAGAGTTAGGATCTCATAACCTCATCTACCGACGTTTAAGGGGGCCCTAAAAAGGCAAATATTGACGAATGGTCAAAAAACGTCCCAAAACGTCAGTTTTATGACGTCTTGGGGTGAGACTGCGCTGATGTAAGATACAAGGTAAATGGGAGTTTCATACATTGTCGTGTTTCTTTAGAAATAACTAATGGACAAATGTAGATATAAATTTATTTGCTGTAAAAGTGACGGCAACATTAATGAGAGTCAATGAGGTCTGCTAGGGAAACTTCAGTTTCCGGCTGATGAATTACCCCCTTGTGTAAACCTTACCAGGAGCGTAAACAAGTTGCTTAAGACTGATTTATACTTCTGTGTTGTTGTCCGCGACATACTGAGGGAGCATGTGAAACCCGAGGGTGGGGTTCCAGCAGACCAATCACAGCGCTTGCGGTCTCCAAAGAATTGACGCATTGTTTTTGGAGAGGTGCACGTCAGGCTACACGTGGCTATGGCATGAGTTCGATACAGAAGTATAATTGGGCTTTATGCATAAGTAATGCTAGTGTGACCACCTACCTTTCAACAACTTATAAATCAAAACTGCCTAACGGTCCCCCCCCACCCAAACCCATGAAGAGGTACACAACTGTGCAAGCTTTGAATGTGTTGATAGATTTTACATACTCGATCTATGATTTGATCGTCTTTTTATATCTGATCCGGACAAAGTCTTTGACAAAAACGTGATTTTTTTTCCAGCTTTTGTTCGATATGCTGTTTTTTTTTCTCTCAGTGTAAGTCAGTGTAGAATGACATTCTTGTGTGTTTATACATGTAATTAGACACTGCTGCTCAATCTAGAGGTAAACATGGAGTAATTCACTGGGCATATGATTTATCTCTGTCGCTGCAATGGCTGTTCATCACAATCCTCTTAAATGAACACCTTAGAGAGAGAGAGAAGCGATAAAAACTGATAAAAAATGCAATTTGCATGAGGTATTGCTGTATGCGAATAGCAGTGACTCAGACTTACCGCATCGCTTCAAAAAAAAAACAAAAAAAACACATGAAGAGGAGGGTTAGAGAGAGGGAGGGTGAGCATGGGTGGGAAAAGATAAACAGTTGCTCCTATTGAAGACAGTTAGAGATGATTTTTGCACTGCGCCGAAAATAAGGTTTCATTTTTCACGCTCGCGAAGCTGATGAGTACAAAGCGAGACGGTTCTGTAGGAATGAGCTATTGTTTTTCCACTGTGACACTTCACTTGAGAAATGTGATCATGGTTTAATGGAAAGAACTCTCCCCTAATGCGTTTCTGAAGAGGCTGTGATAGCTTTACTAAAGTTCTTTATTCATTTGAACAGAATTGACTTCAAATCTATACCAGCAAATGACTACATCACCTATTGTTGCAAACACGGTTTAAACTGTGGCTTTTGAGACCCTATTATACCTTCAATTCATGTGCGCAAGGGACAGTATTGTGCTGATGAGCCTCTGTGATATTATCATTTGTATTATTGCTATCAATGTGACAGTACTACTATTTGGGAGCTGAAAGTAGCATAATAGGGCAGTGCATTCTACTGTAGTGGACTATACAGGGTAACTTTCTTCCATTTTTAACTTTCTAGTGGATAATGTTGCTGTTTAACCATGCAACTGATCTGCTAAGTTACAAAGCACAAAGTCCTCGATTAGTCTTGAGGTTTCTCATGCACATGTCACATTATCCCTCATTGAAATAATTCCTGCCCAATATAGGCCTGTTTGAGTTGCATAGTGCGTTGAAACTTGCGGGCGTGATATCTGAAACATGCTCGAAGTGGTTGAGCAATCACGACACACTGGTACAGCCGACCAATCAGAGCACAATGCTATTTTTGGAAGGAAGGGCTTCTCAGGGACCTAGCGTTTCTCACAAAATGTTTTCTTTGTCTTTCATTCATTATGTGTCAAAACTGTCAGATGTAATAAAAACTTTTAGTTAATTTCATGTCAAGATTTGAATGAAAATTGACAAAATCTAGCATTTAAGTTTGATTAAAATGAATTAAGAGTACAAGATGGTTTCAAAGTGATTGCCAGCTCCATCTATTGCAAATTTGAGGGTTGACAGCTGACTTGTTGCTAAAATAACATTCATGGTATTTTTCTGCATTTGGAAGACAATTTTATTCAAAGCAACTGTCACTGCCAAACATTTTATCATGCTTGCTAGATGAATCAAACCCACGACTTTGAATAGGTCACAAAAAGTGTTTCCTACTTGACAGACACCACTAAAAAAAGTGTCCTGAGATATGATACCATAGGCTTTGTAAACAATTAAACCGAATCTTACCGCAGGATGCTGTTGTTTTAATAAATAACTTTGTCTTAATTCAGTAATATTTTGCTGTGATTCCTGTATTTTTAAGCACCTTGAAAACTTTTCCATTTTTTTTGTTACTCTTTAGCTTCTCAAATATAAATTATTCTGTTGACCATTTTGAAAATAAAACGGATGTCATTTTGTCTCAGACAGTTTTGTTTGCAAAAAAAGTGAATGGTTGATTAAACAGAAAAATAGTAAGTGCTGATTATATTTCACAAACATAACCAAACCATTACAAACCTTTGTTTCCCATAAGCATCGTAAGCCTAAGTAGAACCATTCCCACCAAAATGATCCACTTGATGACTTCGAGAAACGCAGCCCCAATACAGCCCTTTTTGATAGCTATATAACTTTAGCTGCTAAGTGCCTCTGATGCCACTAATGCAAATCCAGTGATTAATTCTTCCTCAAGGGGAACCTTTGCTCAACCCTGTTAACTAGACGAGCAGCTCCAGGCCGTAAAAAGCCATGCTGTGATCCAGCGTTTCATCTAGCCTCTTCTCATCTGTGCTCACCTCAGTAGATGGAGAAATACTGTTACTCCTCAGTGCCCTGGTCAAGTAGTCAGCCTGACATCTTACTTAAAGCCAAAACTGCTTCAACTACATGCATTAAGCAGTGCTCAGCTCCTGGCACTGGCTTCAGAAACCATCTCGAGTCCCCAGCCATTTTTACTTCATGCCTTTCAGAATTCAGGAATCGGAGAAGGTAAAGTGCTCGTATAAGATAGCTATAAAGCCCGGCTGCCCACTTAGCGCTGGAATAAGATTAAATACTTTCTGGTTTTACACTTCAAAAAGCAGTAGGCTGCTTGAGCTCCCCGCGGTTGGTTTCTGAGTTCGGTCTGTGATTACACCGGCGTGCACTTACATTGACGGCAAACGTCTGAACGTTTCAAAGCATCAGCCTGATCACATCCTGTTTCAAAGAGCAACGTTCCCCCGCTCAGCCACATGCTAATGCAATTTAACCTCTACACACATCCATGCTGGTTTCATCAAGCAGCAAAACACCCCGGCTGCAACTTAATAATGATGCAAAGGCATCTCGAGTCGATCTTTTAAAGGCGACACTTCTGAAAACATGAAATAGCGAGAGGGCTTCTATCATCTCGCTTCAAGAATATCATTCATCTTTGTCTCCCCCCTCTCACTTTTGCCTTGTCTCTGTCTCTCCGTGATATCCTGAGCTAATTTGATGGTGGATGTTGCAGTCTAGTCACTGATTAAGGCGTCTCCATTCATCATGGTTCTGCCGAGGGTTCCTGAGGCTTTTTGTTTTGTCGTCTGTGAAAAGAAAGCGATGGCATTGCATCACTGCGTCCGTTTTCTTTTATTATAAACAGTTTACTTACCATCACTTATCCATCCGCATGATAAGCTCGTCAGTCAAGAGGCAGGGAGGCAGATCCCATCACATCATGAAATTAAGAGCTGCGCCATTTCCTTGCCAACTTCCCACCCAGTGGAAAAAAAAGAGAAGACAATACAACCCCGGCATCCAAATAAACACGTCAATTTATCTTTTTGATCGAGAAAGTCAAACAGCTCTCAGCTTGGAGAGCTATTAAAGCGAGATGCTTTTTAACATTGTTGAAACAAGTGAGACGTTTTCATTTAAGATTGTGAGTTTTGCCATTAGCTAAAAATGAACGCATCAGTATCTTTCTTGCATTTTCAATCAAATGAAATGATGCTTTCATTAGTGCTATGGAGGAAACGTTAACACTCAAGAGACATTTAATATTCAGTATCTTGAATATGATGTGTTGTTTTCTTGGGTTTTGTTGTCTTTTTATCTGGGTTGTTTGAAACAATCCTTGTCGCAATAGATTTGTTTTTGGACTTATTTTGCTGTGCAGACAGTGTTGGTTTTGAATGAAATTTACTCCACAGGGGTTCAGTCTTTGTGCATGTCTTATTTATGGGTTTATTTTTTACCCTGGAGAGAAAGAGAACTGGGTGAAAGTGTCTCAAGAGTTTCTTTTGAAGATTCTTTTTCTGACCATTGTGTGTGTGTGTGTGTGTGTGTGTGTTTTTCATTTCAAAACATATATTTTATAACTAGGCTATCGGGTTAGAATATTTGCATTATTCCAAATAAATATATTGAGATCCACAAATAAATGCAAAGAGATTCACAAAGATGTCGAAACAAAGATGTTTTTTTGTCTACGATTGAATTGTCTGTGATTTCCTGTTAAATATGTTTAGATCTTCACAGTGAAAGGTAAAACTTTCCGAAATCTTTGTGTAAACAATGAGCAACATACACACGCAAGAGATCACTTCCGGCGCATGCGCAGACCGAAGCGCCCGTGCCTTCAGATCACATGGACATGCCTGTGGTTACAAGAGGTAAAAACAATATAAATACTGTTCGTTTGCTCACACAAACCGCTCGTATCGTGTGTTATGCCATCAACTTACATCCATGAGTCATTAAATCATGTTTAATTTGGACTTCTTTGTGTATGCTCTATAAGGTGGGTCCCTTAAATCTCCATTATATAATATCCATTTAAAAAATATCAAATTGAAAATACTGTGGAAACAAAGACACCTACATCTTGGACGCCCTTGAGGTAAGCTAAAACATATCAAACATTAATTTCAAAGCGAACTATCCCTTTAAGTGACATCTCAACCATGTGGTAGAGGCCGATATTTTAAAAATTATGGGATGTGTTGAAAACAAAAATACATTGAGTGTGGTACTAGCGACATAAGAAGATAAGAACTGCAAAAATAAATAAATAAATAAATAAATAAATTTAAAAAAAAAAATCCAGCACTTTTTTCTTGGTGCGGACTTCAAAGGGTTAATTAAGTTTCGCGAATCACTCGTATGAGCCGATGCTGCCTAATGAATTGGTTCGTTCATCAAGCTTTATTGAAATGGTCTGATTCGAATCGCGATTCAGTCGGAATCTCAGAATTATTCGAGCAGATCACTCAAGCATTGGATTGTTTGGAGCGGATTTTCACCAAAAAAAAAAATACTCTGAACAGTGGGCCAACAAAACTCAGAAAAGGAAAAGAAAAAGAGCGCAAGATGAAGTGGACGTTTGCCTACAACAAGCGATTTGCCGCCGATGAAGAAAATCTGTAAGGTTAGTTCACACCCTGCACGAGCTTTCCTGAACGACAGGTAAGTGACGCCGGTTTCAGGCTGTAAAGACACCAACAAAGCGCCTACGTCATTATGATGTATATGGTACCGTGTTGGTGATTTTATGAAACCTCAGATGATTTTAGAGATGCTCTACATTGAGTAGGCAGGCTACATTGCTGTTTTGAAGTAGATCAGTTGAAAACTTTGAAAACAGCTAACGTTAGGCTACACTGAAATGAACCAAACATGAACCAACCAAAATTTGTTTTAAAAAAAGTTTAGTCTGTACCCAGCGCTGACATGCCTCTTCTTCTACTTAGTGTGTAAGTTGTCAGGCAACCTTGGTTCAGCCAGCAAAATGTTGAAAGAGAGAAGTTAAGAGAGGGGAAAGATACCTAAAGAGACACGAGGAGGTGAGACTGAGTGCATTTTGTCTAATAGAGAAAAATTGGTGCCTTTCAGTTTCATTTCAAAGAAACTGTCACTGTCATGAAACAATATCACTAACAAAGTCGTCACACTGTTACTACAAGCAGGCACACAAAGATATAAGTACTCTGAATCCTCAAAAAAGATAAAATAAACAAATAAAAAATAAAATAAAGAATTGAAGACAAATTGCATGTAATGGAGGCATGAAAGTGGCCTTTTGAAATTGAGCAGGTTACGTATTTTCAAAGTTTTCTAGAAGCTAACATGACATAGTGTGTGAGAAAAATAGCAACATTTAAGTTGCTATTCAGTGATAGTCCATTAAAATGACAACTAAGCCTGAAAAGTTCCAAATTTTTTTATTCACTTTCATCACTTAGAAAATAATCCGTTCTTTAACTTCAGTTGTATTTATCCATCTGCTTTCCAGAGAAGAAAACAAGCAGTAGGCCTATGTGTTTGGAACATCATGAGCATGAGTAAATGACTACATTTTCATTATTTGTTGATTTTTTTTTTATTGTGGATGAAAATAGGAACCTTACAGACATACGTACCACATAAATTACTATTATGCCAAGGGTACCAGATGATGATTTGTTAAATTATTTTACATCAGTTCTGAATGATGCAGTACTATTATTCTAACATTCTGAAGTGTCGTTCTGGTTAGATTAGCATCATGCTCAATAGTTTTTCAGAGCTTTAAGAGGTATTTTTTAATGCAAAGGAAGTTATTTGTAAGGTGGGTGATTGTTGCTTATTATTTTTCTATTTTCAAGACTTGGACAATGCCATTCAAGAAACCATTATTTTCTGTCCTGGGGCCTCATTTGTAACCATTGTGTACGCACAAAATAGGCCCTGAAAGATGCGTACGCCACTTCCAATGCACAAGTTCTGATGATTTATATTAAACTATGTTTTACATCTGATATACACATTTAGATTAAATATGTCATCCTCATTAATGGAGTTAAGCACTTAAATTACATGAAATCATTACTGAGAAGTAAAAAAATATATATATTCCAATATAAATATAAAAATGTTCTGTGGATGCAATGCTTTTAAACACTTTTCTTTTGGCATTTTAATGTTTTAACTAGAGCGAGGATTGACATGATAATAGCAGATTGTCTGAGAAAATATTTTCACGGAAATAATGCACAATAAGGCCTATCTGTTTTCATTAACAATACTATTGGGCTGTGGAAAAGGTTGAGAAAAACTTTCTTTGAAATGTATTTTATACTATTTGATTTATTTATTCAAAAACAAAGCAAGGATAGGCTACTAAATTATTTTTAGCAATTTAATGTGACGGCACATCTGTATCTCATATTTTCCTAATGTCTTTTACTGTTAAACACGTGGATGATATACATTTGCGAATGAAATGCAGATGAGGATATGCATATATAAAACGATGGGTGAAGAGACGCATGTGCACACAATCTTCCACTGATTGGGATTCATAAAGGGAATTTTGTGCAGGTTCTGGTATTCGCACAGGTTTTTAAGTCTGAATCACACGGGTTTATAAGTCTGAATATTTTTTCCCGTATGTCAGTTTTGGCTTTTGGGTGCACACAAACACTTTTAATAAGGATCCTACGCACCGTTTTATAAATAAGACCCCAGAAGAGCAAATAGACAGGTTTTGATCTTTTCTCATGTAGTTTGTTAATGAAATTCGTATAAGTCAGATGGCTTTTCGATGGTTCAAAAAAATGTCAGATTGCTACTCCAATCCAGAGTCAGGCAGACTAAACACATCATCAAAATTTCTCTTGCATTCTGGTTTGGACAGTATTTTTTGATCAGAGAGATGGTAACGCTTCCATCCCGCGAACTTTTTGATCTCGTCTGTCTGTTGCTCCATGACGTCTGACGGAGATCCATGCTGATTTATGACAGTCTTGCCTGTCTTGACACTTTGCCTTTTTTGTGAAATTGAACCTTTATTTGACTGCCGGTGAAAGGCTGCTTGTAAAAGCAGACAAAATTTTGGGCTGCCAAGTTTAATTCTCGCCTCACTGATCTGACATCCTCAAATACAGTAGTGTTTTTTGAGTAAAAGAGAGAAGCAAACATTAGCTTTGCCGCTTTTTCGACCCAAATCCTGAAATGACTAAATCGTTGTGAATATTTTGAATACCTTTGCAATCACAAATTGATTAGGTTAGGATATACGTCCTTGTTTCTGCTTTGTAATTTAAATGGCAACTCTTTAAGAGGCATTTTTATTGTTTTTGAATTTAGTAAGTGACCACATTTCATACCATTCTCAAAGATACACCTAGCCTGGATGCCAGCCCAAACCCCGCCCACTTTTTGGTTGGGAAGTGAAATGGTCAGGCCAATCAAATTGCCAAGGTTAGCTTAAAACGATGATGGACAGGTGATCTTCAGTTACGTAATCATCGCGTTATCAAAGAGCGCTTGGGTTGAACTGGTTTCCCTCAAATATGACTGCAGCTGGAGAATTGAGATGTATAGATTCCGCTATCAAGTCTGTTGTAAAGAAATTGACAGCGGATTTATTTTATAAGACGAACAGAGAACTGCAATCTTGGGATTTGTCGATCGGAAAGATGTGTTTGCCGTCCTTCCTACGGGATTCGGCAAAAGTTTAATTTATCGGTTGGCTCCGATGGTCGCTAAGAAGATGCGGTGCAGTGAATTCCCTGTGGTAGTTGTGGTTTATCCTTTGGTTGCAAACTCGCACTCATGGAGGACCAAGTAAAAGAAGCAACACTCATTATTTTACTACTTCCAGTGTGCGTGCAGTTGAGTTCTGTTGACAAGTGACGTGATCAGAGCAGGTCCTTATTGATGACATTTTATTAACGTGTGAATAAAAATGTTCTGTGATGCTATATCATTGTATATCTCTAATCAAACTACAAAAATGGCAGAACGGGGTGGAGTTGAACCGAGTGTGAACTCAGCAACCTGGAGAGCGGGCGGGGTCCTTTGCATTTAAAGAAACCGCTCCAAAACGAGTTGCTCACAGACGCACATCAGAAAAAGGGTAGAATAGGGGGCCTGTGGAGCTAATAATGAGGAATTCAGACCCAAGCATTGCAGTTTCCCTTTATATAGACCACAAATGTATGATTTATTTGTAAAAAGGAATAATTTAAAAGCATGGTACCCTTTAAGTTGGCCAATCAAACACTTTAGTAAAGTCTACGACACGATTTTTTTTGTAGAAATAACAGTTAACTTCACATAGTTCATTTAGATACTTTTATGTTTTTATGTACTGTGAACAAGGGCGGGTGTAGTAAAACTATGCTTTTACGATCTAGTAATTGCTGACTCTATTACTCCAACTCTGAACGAACTCTCTGCTCCTCACCACTGGTGCTGCGGTAATCACTCCGCCCAAGTAGCAGTACTTTGCCTTCTGAGAATATAGTTCTCAATATTTATATGGTTAAAAGATGGCTGTGTCTCATTATATGACATTGTTATTTGTACGCTGTGTCCTATACAAATCACAACATGTAAATAGGAAAATGTTTGCATATTTGGTCACTTATTTGTGATTAGTATGCTAGCTGTATCCATTTACATCCAGTCTTTGTGCTAGGCTAGCAGTGGGTGCATCAGTCAGCATTATAGCACGCACAGAGATGAAAAAGCTATGTATGGATTTGTCTAACTCTGGGGGATATGGTGAATAAGCTAAAGTCCCAAAAAGTCAGAGTGTTCATTTAAACCATAACTAGTTATGCATGCTAGCTTTGCTTAACGCTGCAAATCCGAGATCAATTCTTCTTCGCTGCTCTAAACAGTGGTTGTTTGTGGCAACACTGGAAGATGTGCTGTTGCCACCAGCAACCACTGTTTAGGGCGGCGCTAACAGTATGTCCGTTGTTTGGCAGTATTTAAGACTGTACCAACCCAACACAGTCTCATCCCAAAAAGTCATATAACTGACGTCTTGGGACGTCTTTTGACCATACGTCAATATCCGCCTTTTTAGGGCCCCCTTAAACGTCGGTAGATGGCGATCCCGGGCCGTCAACTGACGCTTAACCTTTAACGTCAGTTAGGTGACAGGTTAGGTTTAGGGTTAGGTTTAGGTCTGGGGTAGAGTTAGGATCTCATAACCTCATCTACCGACGTTTAAGGGGGCCCTAAAAAGGCGAATATTGACGAATGGTCAAAAAACGTCCCAAAACGTCAGTTTTATGACGTCTTGGGGTGAGACTGCGCTGACCAACCAGCCAGTAAAACGGCGACATGTCTCATATGCCATACTGCAGTTTCAAGGGGTGGCACAAGACTAGCTGCTTCAACACTTAATAAAGCATTTGAAGACACGTCATCCCGCAGAACACGATGGCAAGGGCAGAGAAGGATGTCAAAATCAAGAATCACTGGAAGGTTCATTCAAACAAAGAGACATTTTTCAAAAGACAGCCAACGAGCGACAAACATAACCGACAAATTTATCGATTTTATTGTTCTGGATGACCAGCCGCAGTAAAAAAAAAACTGAAATGCTGTGTATTTTTTCAAAATTGTTTCTGGAAGTTATAAAGAGGTTATTTTCTTATATCACTTATAAATCATTTTTTAGATTCCTAGATTTATTTTTTGCACTTTTTATACAGTTATATTGTAAATCTAACAAACCTTTTTTCAGTTTAAAGTATTTATCGATAAATACTACTCGGTATCGGCTGACCCTGAGTCCAGGTATCGGGAAGAGAAAAAGGGTATCGGAACATCTAAATGTGCGATATAACTTATACTTTCTGGGAAGAAACTTGAAAAACTGGTGAATCTAAGGTTTCCTTGTGTGTGTGGGTTTTTTATTTTATTTTTTTATTTGCTTAAAATCCAAGTCATCAAATCTGTTACATTATCTAAATACATTGAATAATTAATGGAAATCTTGAATTATAGATTTTGTTTACAGTCCAGTCATTTAAAGATTCTGTTTTAATGAGTAGGCCGCTGAGAAGTTTTGTGCTCACCTAAATTATGTATTTTTTTAAAACTTGTAATAATTTACTAAACGCATTTAGCTGGTCTTGATGTCTTATTTGATCTCTTAGAGATGGGTAAAACTGCGGTCACATGACATGGAATCATGTGAAAAATGAACGAATTCTTCATTATGACGGGGTCATTATTTGAGCTTTAAAAAAGGTCCTTTTAAAACTTTTGTAGACATAATCAGGTTATAAGATTAAATATTTACAGACAAGGAAATAATTAAATTAAATTAGTCTCATTTTTAGATCTTGTGCCTATACTTTTCAAACACCATATATTTGTTAATTGCTTGGATGTGAACTTGTATTATTATGGCATTCTTATTAAACTTTTATAATTATATTCTGTAGTTGTCAAAAATTGTCACAAATGCCTTTTATATAGAGCGCTGTACAGCTTAAGTTGTACTCAAATTGAAGTCCAGGCTATTTTTTAATGCACTGTCTAACTTGAATACTTTAGTACTTTATTATCACCAAATACGTTGTGAGCTTCAAACTTGCTGTAAGGCAGCCAGTTTTAAAGTTTTGTGAATTTTAAAGGTGAAGTTGAGGCCAGACATTTGATGCAGAAAACAGCTGCATAGGCATCAAATAAACTTGCATTTGCTTGTGTAAAGATAAATTAAAAGCAACATGAAAGTCAGATAAAGTGAGCAATATTGAGGCAGAAAAACTTTCTGCAAATTAAGATGAATTCTCACTAAGCAAGCATTTAGTAACAATATTGAAGCAGACAGGATGTAATTTATCTCACCAAGGTTGTGCACCGCAAGTCCAGCAGTTTGCTTTGGGTTTGTAAATATTTAGAAAGATTGCCCTAGTGACAATTTAAGATTCTAAACTCCCTGAAGTGTCTGCTGACATTTCCACACAAATAAATTCGGTCTATAAGTTTAAGGCCTGAATTTCAGGTCTGGCTAGATCAGAATATGCTTCCAAAAGCATATTCTGTAAGTAAATGCTCTTTAACGTTCAAAAAGTTTATATCGTCGCTGCCCGATGAAACCCACGTATGTCCAAAACGGTTACTTTTCAGGAAGTGAAAAAAACATGTAATTTCAAAAGCAGCTGAACGTAGCGTTGTCATGGTTGGCACAACATCTTTAAATGTAACCATATTCTTGCCAGTGTCATGATATAATCCACATTTGACCCAAAATCGAGTTTAAATGGACATACGTGCATATTGTATAATAACGGTGGTCGATACGCGTTCTTCCGATCATTAATTAGAATGACCAAATCGCAAGGAACACACATTTCAAAGTAAAATAACCGGCTGTTGCATTGTTTTTCATAAAAATGAGTATGTGAGCTAATATGGTTATTTTAGGCTTTAGTACAGTCAAAAACGTACATATAGCACCTTTAATAGAGATTACTACCAGGGTAATATAATATTGACATGGCTACAGGTTACCATGTTTTGTCTGCCTTAGTCATGTAAGTTATCTCGTCATTTACTAGTTAAGCTCTTAGCCAGTTTGATATTTCGTTCCCACTGCGTCTTATACGCAGCTTTGAGTAAACATATGAAAGAGAACGTCTCTGTGTAACCCATGATCTCTGAATGAGGAACGAGACGCTGCGTTCGCTGCCAAATATCTCGCGCTGCCGACAAGCTTCCTTTCGGCAGACAACTCTTGAGGATGATGCGCGCGCTAATATAATATGATGACGTGAGCGTCAAGACGGCGTGAATGGTGATTCTATATCCATAGACAATCGTTCTGAACTTCTGACGCGGAATTTCACATGTGAAATGCAGCCAAACCTTGCAGCGTTTTGTCTTCGGCATCTTCATCTCCTCGCTATCAGCAGACGTTCCTGGAGTCCCCCGCATATTGATAACGGCTCCCTGATGATCGCAAATTAGTTCAAATCTCCCGGAATCTAGAGCGAGTGAGCAAGAGCACGTGTGCGACAGATCAGACAGTGCTTCGATAAACCGTATAGTGCGCGCATGTCGGAGAGGGAGAGAGCGAGAGACTGCGTGTGTGCGCCTCATGCCACAGACTCAAGCATCGAAATCAGGCACCGAAATGTTCATTCTAATTCGGTCTGGTTACTACCGTTTAGGTCAGAACCGGTTCCCTATTGGCACCGAGTTTCGGTACCCAACCCTACCCGTAACATTAGTTATCGAGCACGTTTTTGGAGCATTGTAACGTTACATACGCATAGCTATGTTGTCAAATTACCACGAGAACGATGCAAGAACATAGAGCATTTCGCTCTCAAGATGTCATAGGCCTCACAGTATATGCGCTGTGCCGCCATTTCCATTGAGGCTCGGCCAAATCCGTCCACGAGTTGTGGGGTGCACATATTATTTTGATGCACTCAGAAAAAAAGGTACAAAAGCTGTCACTGGGGCTGTACCTTTTCAAAAGGTACACTTTTGTACCCAAAGGCTGCATATTGATACCTTAGTGGTGCATATTAGCACATAAAATGTACATATTACCACCTAAAAAGGACATATTACCTCATGAAATTGACATATTACCACCTAAAATATACATATTAAAACTTAAAATGTACATATTAACACTTGAAATGTCTATATTAGCTCCCAAAATGTACATATTAACACCTAAAATGGGCATACTAGCTCATGAAATTGACATATTAACTCCTGAAATGGACATATTAGCACTTAAAATGTACATATTAACACTTAAAATGTACATATTAGCACCCAAAATGTACATATTAACACCTAAAATGTACTTATTAGCTCGTGAAATGGACAAAAATGTACCTTTTGAAAAGGTACAGCCCCAGTGACAACTTTTGTACCTTTTTTTCTGAGAGTGTGGGATGACAGTGACTGTGTCTTATTTACTATTCGTTAAAACAATCCTTTAAAATGGACCTAAACTTTTTTGCCTCTTAGTTTAGGCCTACCTGTGGAATGGTTAACTCAAGATGAACGGCAGATCAAAAGCACGCAAAATTAAACTGAGGTAAAAAAAATGCTGACAAGGTAAAGTCAACCACATATGTAATGTTTGGGTAAAATGAGGCAAATAATGACACAAACACTATAAAATATAATTAATTCAATTTGCTTCAGTGATCCAAGTTCTTAAAAGTTGATAAGTTAATAATACTATACCTTGCATGGAACCACTGTTTTCAGGCAAGAGACCGAAGAGCGTGATGGGCGGGGAGATTGAAAATGCAGATGTTGATTAAGAGTGAACACCCAAAGGAAACACTCGGCATTATCACTAAAAAAGTGATAAAGCATAAAAATATTTGTAAATTAACACCAGATTTTATCACTAGCTGTTCAACGCTAGGTTTTTTATCATTTTGAAATTTGCTGTGTGGAGATGTTATTTGTTTTTTTGGCACATACAGTAATGTCCATCCAGGTCGTTCATCAGTCTCTGCTTTTGTTGTCATTAGACGTTGATTAATTGGTTGGCTTGACTTTGTTGTTTGTTGAGAAATAACACATTCATTCTCTCCCGTATTTTATGGTTTTCCTGATTTTAATGATGGTTCACTCTTGCCAAAAGATTGTTACGGTGTCTGCTCTAAAGATCCTGGCACAGCTTTAAGACAGATATTAAAAAGTGCCCTATAATCAGAGGTAGGTGGGGAAAGTGCAGTGAAGATTGGATGACTGAGGGACTACGAATCACCTGGATTGGGGAGAAACGAGTCAAGTTCTGTGGTGTTTTTACCCTTCATTTTCTTTCTGTCAGTTTAATGGTCATCGGTCTGTCTGGCTCCTCTCTACTGACTGCGACACACGGCGTGATTTACTTGCTGTATAATCGGCTCAGTAATGGTTCTGATGAGCCTCTGTCACACAATTTGTTCTCTTAATATTGGTTTGGCTCACCTTCAGGGTCTCACTGATAAAAATGTGCATCTCAGAACTAATTTCGTGCACAACACATCCTCTGTATAATGGCAGTTAAAGAACCAAACATTTTCAAGGTTGCCAAAATGTGTTCCAGGAACTCATGCTGTAGATTGGAAACAAGATATTGAGCTTCCTTTTCATTAAAATTGACAACGTTTTACATAAAGAGCAGACATGTCATTCCATTTAAAAGTTTAAGGGAATTAATTATGATATTTAGAACTGTTAGGAAGAACCTTTTGAACTCTGTAATTTTTTTAATTAATTTGATTCTCATTTATTTTATAAAAGAACCAGATATGTTCGGCTAATTAACACTATAAATGTGTGTATACATTTTAATAATGCCTTACAGGATGAAAGTAAAGAGCTAAAGTTAGCCAGTGTTCTTAATGATATTGAATTAAAACACTATTTCCAAGAAAACTTTTGCTTGAAACATTTTGATTATAGAGATATATTTTTTTTAATTGACAGTATTTCATTGGAGATGAGAGAGGACATCTTTCTAGGGATATGGCAACCATAGCAACATCCACTTAAAATGAAGAAGTAAAATGATTTAGTTTTTATTCATTTAATTGACCTTTGCAAGCATTTAATTGGATTAATGTTATGGTAGTAAACTTTTAAATGTTTTAAAACGTTGAATCATTCTATTGAGATATGGGAACGTAGAAATGTACTGCATTACAGAAGCTCCCCTCTGATTTTTCATCAAGTTTAGATGACCCCTTGTAATAAGGGCCCCTATTATGCTATTTAAAGTTTCCTAATGTTGTTTTGCAGTCTCCCACAACAGGTTTACATGCATCAAAGGGGTCTAATTTTCTCATAATATATATTGGCACATTTTCTGCACCACATTTAATGATTCTCAAAGGACTTGTCAGATGAATCAGTCTCTCTAAAACCCTCCTTTCCTCGAGCTTCTCTGCTCTGATTGGCCAGACAGCTCATTCTGTTGTGATTGGTCTACCGCTTACAGCGCATGTCGTAAACTAAAACACCCATTGCCAAAACAACGTCAGCTCTGCGTGTCCTGAGGCTTCCTACACCGTAAACTAAACACGGTAACGAACAATGATTGCGATTTTACCTTATCAATCCGAGCGCGAATCCGATGATGAAACATTGAAATAACTATTAATTCAACCTGAACCTCCATCGCAAGGACGACTTGAGCAGGACGTTTCTCAGTGATACACTACTTTGTTTGAGTTTGAGGTACATTATGAGATGTTGCTACTGTAATTATTCACCATCAGCATTAACTAGTGCATGTCCAACCAATTATTTTACTTGTACTTATTTATTTACCGAGTATTTTTCTAATTTATTGCGTTGAACATATGGAAACTCTATCAATAACCGTGTATAGCCGAGCTCTAGCGTTAATGACTGATGATTCACCCTCACATTTCTCTATCACCTGGAAAAGGCTATCCCGATATTAACTCGTGTTTTTTGTAATCTCCGGTCACGTTTCCTTTTACGATCTATTTTTGGACTTTTCTGGCGACGAGGACTTGGAATGCTGCCGGGGCAGTAAAGCGTCTCTCGCCACTCTGTTCCTCCACTTCTGCAGTCACGTCACGTTGGCTCTGAACGAAAACGCGTTGTGGAAACGTGTTGGCCTAATACTTTATGCCCCTCTCTGCTATTAAAGTTTTTCAAGATGGCGGAATGACATGGAAGCCACCGTGGACTTACCTGTCCCATGTATATAAAGATAATAAATTCTTCGTTTACGAGGATATGTCAGATAATTGGCAGAGGTATTTGTACACCATTGAGGACATATTTATGAATAAAAATATTGATTTTAAATAATAAATCATTAAAGTTACACATTGTCCCTTTAAATGATGAATCTCATGCTGGAAGACAAAGGAGTTAAGAAAGGAACCAACCTCACTCCTTACCCTCGCAAAAAGTTTATAAACAAAATCCATCTTCTCACTAGACAGAACGGGCTCATAATTAATGCATCTAAGACTGCAATTGTGTGGCTGTGGGCAAGATGGCATGCTGTTTCCCTCTGCAAGGTGCATATCCTGCTCGCCCTTTCCTTGAGCTGCTGCTTCATTTCACTCGGAGAACACTGTGTTTTTAAACTAGTAAAATAATCAGTGTTATGAATTGTTATGAACAAGTATAGTAAGTTCACCCTGAAATAAAATTCTGTTGTTTACTCACCCTCACATTTCATTTGCAGAATGCATTAAAAAAGATATTTTGAAAAAATATTGTCCAAACACTTTGGACCCCATTTACTTTCATTTAACACAAAATGAATAATATAATATAATATAATATAATATAATATAATATAAAACATATTTATTATTTATTTATTCTCGCAAATGCAGGTTTAGATCAACATTCGGGATTAAATGAGGACTTTTTTTTTTGTGAACTCTCCCATTAAATGATCTGCTTTAGGTCAGGTTTACCGAGTAGAAACTGGTCTGTCTGTCACTGTGAATGGTGGAGTAGTTCACTCCAGTATTGTGTGTTGCTTCATAAAATCCTATATTAGAATAAACAATTACATTATATAAATGGAATGCATTTATATAGCGCTTTCATAGACCCAATGGCCACCAAAGCGCTTTACAATTTGCCTCACATTCACCCATTCACACACACATTCATACACCGACGGCGACGGCAGCCATGCAAGGCGCCATCCAGCTCGTCGGGAGCAGCTGGGGTTAGGTGTCTTGCTCATGGACACCTCGACACTTGGTCAGGTGGAACCGAGGATTGAACCACCAACCTTTCGGTTTGTAGGCAACCCACATGAACCACTGAGCCACTGCCGCCCCAATATATAATGATAAACATGTTAATATTTCCTTTCCAACATTTTTACGATTTCATTCTGTTAGTTGCAACAAAACTGTACTCTGTAAACTGTAATAAGTTGGCACAACTAAAGAAAATTGAGGTAATCATTTGTCAATTTATTTGATGCCAAAATAAATCCTTAAAAGAATCCCAACTCTGTGACCTTTGTTGGCAAAAGGAGGATGAGCAAACTGTGCAAACGCACACATAAAGATACTTTTAGATGTTTAATCGCTATTTGGAGCATTGGGATCGCTAGATGAGGGATTAATGGCTTAATGAACTAATTTTTGTGAAAACCTCAATCAATTGACATTGAAAAGTGACAATTTTGTTTTGCCTCTAGCTCGAAATTAGTAAGTGTGCACTCATTTTTTCCAGTTCGGGTCACTTTTCAGAGTACACTTGTGGGCATTGTATATGAAAGGTAACCTTGACACAGCCCTTCTAGCTGGAGGTTGATAGTGTTCAGTGGGGCAGGGAGATTAACTCCAGTTTTTATTTAGTCTCAAAATTGATCTGTGTGAATTTTGGGCTGACATTAATGATGGCGGCTATCTGGATCTCGCTCTGGTGCAGGGTACTATCTGAAATCGATAGGGCCTTCTGTTCTTCTGTCTCGCATACACTTTCTCCTCTCTCAATCTTTTTCCTTCCAAGATCCTGAGCTGTTTTTTTTTTCTTCATATATGGTGAAAGCTCACGCTGTGGCCCGTGTACTCATGTGTAATCTTTGCGACACTTTTCACGTCCCCCCTGCCACGAGCCGGTGATCAACATGATGATCCTCTCTCCTCTCAGCCAGACTGTCCCCTGTGGTCATTTCATTCTCACTCTCTCAATGTATCTTTCTTGATCTCTTTTTTCTCTCTTCTCATTCATGTCTGCGTATAAAAAAGCTTCATTGGGGTTCAGAGATTTTTTTAAAGAACAAATTTATCCCAAAAGGGTATCGTATAAGGAGAAAAGTCGTCAATGATTGCATAATACTTCCTATGTTTGAGTTATTATTTTTTTTCTAGCGATGAAGTATTAAGTACAAGCTGCAAATTAAAATTTAAAGCCACAGTCGGCAGTTTGTCCTCATCTCTGTTCGAAATCTGCAATTGCAGTCATTCGCAGAACTAGCAACTTTACGTGAGTTGTAGTTCGACACCACACAGCGTGGATGAACACAATGTTTGAGGAGAGTGTGCAGCTGTCAGTCCACCCTGGTGGTGGAGAGACTGGCATTCAGAATCACAGATTAAATTTTTTGGAAGTATTACCAACATACTGTAAGTATTTTCACCAGGAAATATCATCTCAACAAGTAAGTAACATCCATTTTTGTTCTGGTTCTGATTAAATCTAAAAATCGCTTATCAAGCAAAACCGTGCAAATTATACTTAGTTCTGAAATTGTTAATGTTAACAACGTCAGCATTGCACGACTATGTAATGTCCTTCCTATATTTATCATTGTTTTCGCATGGGCCGGTTACTTTTACTGAAGCCACTCCGAAGTCTTTTGCGTTTTATAGCGGGTGATATCAACTATTCATTCATTTGGACTTTTCATTTATCTGCAACATACTCATACATACACCCATTTCATGAATAAGAAAACACTTAAGACAGATTAAATCAAGTGTTGTATTTCTCTCAGCTTGGAGTAGAAGTGATTATATTTGTTCATATATTTGGGGACAGAATGTGATAAGATCCACACACGTATTATTTGTAAGAAAGCCGAAGTCTTCAGATGAATGTTAACGTGACATTTTATCACATTAGCCGAGATATGATATTGTATTGAGCCATATGGTGCACACAATACCACTGAAGAACATTTGCTCACATATGCATACAGCCCACACAAATATACACAGCATTGAAGTCTCCCAGGGGAAATTATATTTCCACAGCCAAATAAAATTTAATAACCTGACCAATTTATATTTGTTAGTGTGAATGAAATGAATGCAATGGGTAAAGGAGCATTTAATGACTATTATTTCTCGCCTACTCCTATTCTTAAAAGATAACTGTCATTATTTGCTCATGTTGTTACAATATATTTAAATATGGCACAACAGGACGTCACATGATCTTTGACATCAGTGATGCCAGATGTTATTGGCTCTCATATGTCTTGTGGCAATCCGATCGCGATGTGGCGCTTTTGATGATGCACGTAATAAATCATGGAGAGATATTGCGGAAATGAAGACTGTCTGTGAATAATGGCTTACATTTTGAGTTGCTCCTCTCGCAGAGCTTTCAATTGGCTTCGAAAGATTTAGAAGATGTTTACAGTTTATTTGTTGTGGCGGTTTTTTTTGGAGATTGAAAGCCCCTGCTTACAATTCAGTTTCATTGAATGGAAAAGAGTACTTTGGTGTACTTTGGTGGTCTGGTCTCTAGAAGAAAGAAAATCACACCGGATAAATGACATGAGTCAAGTAGCTAATGACATAATGTTTCATTTTTGGGTAATCTTTAACAATTCATTTGATGCTATTTGTTGAAAATGAGTGTTTAGGTTGAGGGGGTTGGAGGTACCGCACTTTGAAGTGACAATTCTTTCCGCCAGAGAGGCTTTTGATGCTGAGCCATCTTCTTAAAAAAATAATGAAGGAAGGGAAGGTGTTTGAACAGAGAAAAGAAAGACAGGAGAACAGATGAGGGTTGGGAGTAGGAGAACTAACACCCACCAACTTCAGATCTCCGTGTGGTACTGAGGAAATAAAAGCGTAGGGATCTCTCTCGCTCATTACTAGCCACTGACTGACAAAATAACTCGTTGTGGGGGAGAGAAACCAGACGCTGCGGCTTTAGATTATAAAATACGCACAATGTCGCTACGTTTCTCCGGCAATCTGTGTGAGGACAGTTATGTTACTGTGCTTGTATGACTCAAAGAAAGTCCTGTGATTATTATTTGTTTGTCAGTACATATTGTGGCATGGAACCCAAGCTGGTTATGCTAACGATCATAAAGTTCAGACGTTTGCTGTAGCACTTGATGGCAGTGAGTGACAATCAGTGAAAATGTAGTAACTTCTTTCAGACTACTGACACCAAGTATGTAAGTATGGTATGAATGTATGTGCAATGTATTTATTTTTAATATTTTTTTTCCACTATTTTAAACTCTTCCAAGAAGACTCTTCCACTATTTTAAACTCTTCCAAACTATTTTAAATAGTTTTCCACTATTTTATTCCTCTATTTTTTTTTCTCAAATTTTTCACATCTTTTATTTTTTTACTTATTCTCACCTAATTTTAATTTCACTTTCTCTTTATACATTTTTTCCCATTTTTAAACATAAGACATACAGTTATTTGATTGCCATTTCACCAATTTAATAGGTAAAAGTCAGTGTAATTCAAATAACAAACAATAACAAATCACAGAATTATTTATATACTGTAGCTTAGATTTGAATAGCTTGCATTGACTGTAACTGTACATTGACTGTAGTTGACATAAAATGTGTTTTTTTAACACTTGTTTTTTTTAATAATTAACTGTACTAAATTAATACTTATTTTCCCATTCTAATCTTTTCATCGACTTTTTATGTAGGTTCACTGACCCAGTAAATTAACCAAAAGAGACTTCAAATTCAAACCCCACAATATCACACAAGCTGGTATTACGTATACCATACTGATCTCTGTATATTAGGACTAGATCGACTCATACTGACATTGACATTTGCCTTAGGAAAGAGTTGCACACCAATCACAACTTTGTTAACCTGAGTGTGGAAGCAGGCTTAGTGAGTTCTGCAGAGAATTCATTTATGAGATATGCATATTCCATATTTAACAGAGCAGAGAGAAATGTCCATTAGATCTCAGACTTAGAGGAAAGAACTCAAAAGCGGGAAAAATGGTAAAATTATGCAAAAGTTATCCTTTTGACTGTCCTTTGGTTTGATGGAGAGCTTTATAATTATTATTTTTTTTTAATATCAAACCGCAGGTTGTATAATTCATAGAAGGGCCAAGGGTTAGTAACCAACTGAAGTGTCTCTGCAGATCCGATTTGCAAGTCTAAATGAACTGCTGAACGGGGTTGTTTTTATTCATACAGTACTAGGACTCAAAGAATTTGCTCCAACCCCATTAAATAATGGGGTTGCTTTTATTCATACAGGACTAAGAGTAAAATAATTTTCTTTAAAATTATAAAAAAAAATACATTTTAGAATCCAAAAAATTAAGTATCGGTTAGATGTTTTTTTTCTGATTTGTTTGAAAATTTTATGTTGGAATCCCTAAAAGTCCAAACAACTTCCCTTTCGAGGGAACTCGCAATGCGCCGATGACGCTTTGGGAACGCACCCAGCGTGAATGCGTCTGAAGCATCTATGTCAACCAATGAAATGGATGGAATGAACTGTGAGGATTGGGTGACATCATGACCAGGAAGAGATAAAAACGCATCCGCTTCAACCGGAATTAGCTTCCGTTGCCTCAATATTAGCTTCTGTTGCCTCAATAAGCGATCTGTGTCTCTGTCTGTTATACGTTGTCTGTCTGATATATCTAAACACTATGGCGAAACAATTGCACAATCTCTATTTCTCCCTGCTTGCCTTATTTAACGAGTGGGGACACAAATGAGCTTAGTTTGATGGGTTTGGGAATGGAGCATGCGGTATCAGCATTCGAGGGGGCTGATTGACAACATTGTGAGAAGCTTTGCTTTCCACTTTTCGAGGAAAGTGGTCAGGTTCGCAGTTCTCAGGGTGCAGGACACACGTCTGCTGTTGCAGCGAGGATAATTTATTCCATGGGATCGCAAATGGATCCCTTTACGAGATTGGAGACTGATATAAGGATCTTTTCTCCTCCCTTTCCTGAGTGATCCATTGGTCTCTCTCTGGTATCGGAAGCCTGTGCCACAGGTTCTTACGTCCGGGGAGAGACACCAATGCTTCAGTGCTCTTCCTCCGAGGAGGTAGATGTGCTGGGCATTGAAAGTGACACAGGCTTTTGTATCCATGATGGGGTTTATAATGGACTGTGGTACATAAACTGTGACAATGTTACATACTCTTGGCTTACTCTGGCTATTCTCTGCTGTCTCAGACGGCGATATGTTTGTCCTGTTTTAGCCACCGTAGCTTAGTGCAACTCGCAACCGAACCGCTAAAAATCACACTCTGCACCTTTAAAATTGCAGTATGGATACATACAACTGTTTTGGATTTGTTGTTGTGTTGCCGCTTTCAGCTTGTTTCTCTGTCTCTGAAGTGTTGCAATCCCAGAGGCCACCATATACATTGGCCCACCTGAGGACTCGGGGAAAAATGAAGGTGGAAGGAAGCATAATTGAGAAAAGCAATTTATTTAGCTTATTTAAAGTTTCACGGAGCATTTAATTATCTTTCAGTGAATAATTCCCTGAAGTTTTCCACCTTTCCGTAGAGCCAGAGAAGTAATTCTCTAATTTAAACACAGGACTGTCTCACTTTTTCTCACCCCTTCCATCTCTTTCTTTTTTTCTCTCTCAAACGTACCTGCCGTTCTATGAACCTGCTTTATTCACTGGCTTCATGGCTCATTTTTCGTAAAGCAGCCAATTTAACACAGGCTTAATCCTGCAGAGAATACTAGTGTGCTTCCAGTTCATTCAGTGATTGACGTCTCGAAAGATCTAATCGAATGCAATGTATTAGTAGGATTGACACTCAGGTGCAGCACACTGAATCTGTGACTCGGAACAAGGGTTGTTATGTGGGAAATTCATTCATTTTTTGCAGGCGTTTTCAGAAGAAAAGAAAGGGTGCTGGCTACAAAACGTAAAGGGAATTGCTTCTGGCATAATCCGTCTGTAGATCACAAAATCTCCTTTTCTTATTAACTTTTCATTCACTCTGTTCTGTTTTGTCAAACTGTACATACAGTACTCAAAAGTGTGGGAACATTGATTTTGTAAATGTTTTTTGAAGTGTAATATGTTCTTCAAGCCTGCATTTATTTGTAGTTTATTATCATCAAAAATACAGAAAAAACAACAACCCGATCTCACGACAATTCGTACAAATTTTACGAGGTGGCTAATTCGTACGAATTCATATGATCTCGCTTGTATGAATTCATACGATTTTTGCTAATTCGTACATATTTTACTAGTTACCAAATTCGTATGAATTCACACGACCTCGCTTGTATGAATTTGTACGATTTTTGCAAATTCGTACATATTTTACGAGAGACCAAATTCGTATGAATTCATACAAATGAACTATCCCTGACCCCACCCCTAAACCTACCCATCAAGTAGGTTTAGACAAATCGTCTAAATTCGGATGGGTGAGATCATACGAATTAGCCACCTTTTAATCACTTGTAAGAATTCGTTGTGAGAATTTGGTTATGAGAGTGTTGAAACCCCCTTAGAAATATTATTACAATTTAAACTAATATTTCATTTTATTTATTTATACTTTCAATACACACACACACATTAAACATGGTTGCATTCATACCTAACCATACCAAACTTGTCATGCACACTGAATTATTGTTTTGATTTTTGATATGTCTTCATAACACCCAGTTTCCTGCAGCATATTTTTGAAGAAGAAAGTCTGTTGGCACCATGCTTATGTCTGTGTTTTTTTTTTTTTTTTTTTTTTTACTATTGCAAGCAATGAAAATATGCTAGAAAATGACTACACTGAGACTTGATCACTTGCAAATTGCAGAGTTTAAAGTCAGTTGGATTTGAAAAACAAATCGACTTGACTGCCAAAGTTGCCTGGCTGGTAACCGTTCCCACTCATAGTGTTTCTCGTCACTCTTCTAACTTAGTGTTCAAACTGTTCGAGGAATTTATCCTCTGGTATGAATCTGTTTTTGTATGCGTATAATGCTTATAAGGATGTAGAGTATAGTGTAGAGATGAAAATGTCACCAGAAATAGATCTCATGAATACACTGATCTACTTCCTGAATCTAAAATACGACAGCTACTATAAAAATATAAATTATTAAAGTGCCTATATTATGCTATTTTAAAGTTTCCCAATTAAGCTCTGGAGGTCTAGTTTTACATACATCAAAGGTCAAAAAACACTTTAATTTTCTCAAAATATACTTTTCTCAGTAAAAGTGTAAGTTCTCACCGGATGTCTCACTAAACTCGTCCTTGCCGAGAGCCTCCTCTGCTCTGATTGGTCAGACTGGCCAGTCTGTTATGATTGGTCTACCACTTATAACACATGTCAAAACATATCGCACATTACCGTATCTGAATTTCAGCTTCGGAAGCTTCCGCAGCGCTTGTATATTTTGTGAAATGAACAGGAACAATGTCAGTTTTACCCATGTCCATGCCCATATCCTCATCTTTTGGAAGTCGATTTGCTTTCGCAGTGTAGAAAACATGGCGACAACACAAACCAAGCTCTTCCGGTCCTTAGCTATAGTGTTTAAGGGCTTGCTGAACCTTCTTAGGTTCTATCAGGAAGTAAGACTGGAATTACTGACAGCTTGTTTCAGGAAGTTCAGAATCAGTTCTTTCTTTTGAGAGACAATATTTATTGTGCACATTGATCTTTCAAAATTCGAACATATTTTACACTCACAACCAGCTATACTATGGGTAATATCAGAAAAAGCAGAATTAGGGGACTTTAATTATATAAGATGATTATGTTTGTTTTCATTTTATAGTGGCAATAGTGGACAGAAAATTCACAATGATGCTCATAAAGATGAATCTTAATGTTTTAATTGTGCAGCAAAATGTAGAGCACAAATAATATAGCCTTAAACGCATGCAGATTAAGTTTTGAAACATTCGCAAAAGACATTCATATCCACAGAGGACAAATAAACCATGTAAGGTAAAACTTTATGCTCGCAGAATCTTCTTTGGGTTTGAAAGTTGGACGGCATTGTCTTACATCCCCTTCTGTCACTATCACCATAACGAGCACGTTAGTCACATAAATCTCACTAATTGAATTTGCATGTAGATGCCTGGCTTGATTTAGAGCCCCGTTTCGGGGGTGGGTGAATTGGAATAGATTCAGCTGTGGATGCAACATTAACTCCAAGTGCTTTAAATCAGCACACTGACAGACAGACAGTGGTTGCCATGTCAGTACAGAAGGGCATGTAAAATACATGGGGCCTTTTGGGTAACCTTGTGCAAAGTACTTAATGATTCAGCCGCTCTGGGAGTTGGAAATGTTCAACACTGTGCCACGTCTTCTTTCAGCTCCTTATGGATACCATAAGGTTTCACTCTGCTGAAGTTTCTCACAGTTTTGACTGCTTTAGCCTTTAATAGTTCAAAACACTGTCTGATTGGAGCTGATTTTTGTAAAACAGGCGTTTAAAGTTACATTTCTTTTGAAATAAATGTTCCGAAAGGCTAAAAAACATGAATTAAATCTTAATTTTTATAGTCATTAAATTGAAACTTTTTAGGAAAGCTCCTCAAGTTAATTTCTTAGAACTTTGCGTGTGTTTCAAACTAAATGTTCCCCTCCCCCCGCACACAATTATCATGCACTCTCATTATCACTGACCCTAATAGAATATTTCATATCTTTGTGCTAGTGGCACATGTCTTCTCAACGGTTTCCTTCATTAAGAGGCTCCTGCACATGTGCACATTCTTCTAATTTGGACTTTTCTTTAATAACTACCAATGTATTTTAACTAGGAAAGACACCTCAGGTACCGAGAGCAGCATACGAAATTTAAATTCAGTACATTTGCACTTTCCTCCGGCTACACGCATTAACCCTGAGCACATTCCAGGGCTGCGGTCCCTGTGCGACACGCACAGAATAACATACTCCCTCCAACAGGTTTCACAAACAGATAGCTGTGCTATCGGGTTAAAAGTTTCTCCTTTAAATCTTGCCTGGAAGTCTTTAAATCCATTCAGCCCGTTTCATGTACCCGTACCTTTTCTCATCCCCTCAACCTCCACTCGGCGTGCAGTGACGATAAAAGAAAGGCAAAAGAAAAAAAGTTTTGTTTTGAGAGAAGCGCAGGAGAAATGGAAGACGGGGGGAGCACCTGAAATACTCGCTGTTTTATTTATGAAGGCCCTGCCTGCCACGAAGGAGACAAATTACCTTTTAACAATGTGAAATAGAATTTTGTTTACAAGGCTGCACTTCCCCTTGCTTTTTAAATTAGATTTCTCTATGCTCCCATTTATTTCCTCCGGCATTATCATCTCAATCTCTCAAAGCTTATCGCTCTTAAAGGCAAGCGCAAGAAAGAAAGGCATGAATCTCTTCTCATAAAACCAACCATTAGGAATATTCGCAAAAGCTACACCTCTGTCTGCTGTAGTCCAGCCTGATGCTAATTCGTTGCCTTTGGGGGCTTTTGCGGCTACAGGTTATTTAAAGCTGGAGCTCCATCGCTTGAGAGAGGGAGTCTGACCCTCAGCAAGAGGTCACTCTTCTGGACATCTCCGGCACTGAGTGGCCATCTGGAGAAGAACAGAAGGTTAAGAGTATGCGGGGCCTGTAGCGATGTAAAACGGAGATGAAAGGGAAAGAGAGGGGGGGGGGAAAGAGCAAGCAGGAGAGAGAAGTGCATTTTAAGAGCTTGTTGTATTATGGGGTTCTGCCTATATTGAACTGAGATCTTTCCATAAATCAAAAGTGCAATGCTCCGGCCAAAAGTAAAATGGAGAATAATTAATATATCTTGGGTCTCCATGTTTATTTTGGGCTTCTTGACAACGATTTTTTCCCCCTGAAGTTTCTTTAGAGCACATAAACTTTTGAAGTGTCTTTACTGGGTTTAAAGGTTGTGTAGGAGCCATAAGGCTATTAATAATGTCACTTAACTCTTTCCCCGCCAGCGTTTTTTAAAAAAGTTGCCAGCCACCGCCAGGGTTTTTGACGATTTTTGCTAAATTTCAATGGCCCGTTAAATATTTTCTTCCATGAATATATGAAGAAGCTATATATCAAAATAAAGATCTGAGCCTCTGCTTTTAGACAAAAAAACCTATTTTATTTTATCTTCATTTGTTCTTTTTTTATTGCCACTTGAACGGATGTAGGTTTTGTCAAAAACACAACATTTTGTACAAAAAACAGAGAAAAGGGCATTTTTATCAAACAAGTGCATTTTCAAGCAGAATACATTCAGATGTTGTTTTCTTCATATATAAAACTTTCCAAAATAAATTTAAAAAATAAATAAATGTAAAATATATCAAATTTAGGCACTGTAATTTGCTTTTGAGTGGTAAACAGAGTAACATTTCCCAGGGACACCACAAGTCAAGTCAAGTCACATTTATTTATATAGTGCTTTTCACAATACAGATTGCATCAAAGCAACAGTGATAACATGAAAGAAGTACAACACAGATCGATAATATTGTTAAATATTAAATATTAAATAACCCCAACTAAGCAAGCCAAAAGCACCACAACTTTTGTAGTCTCCTTCCGCAACCCCTTACGTACACAAACTCTGCATGCACAACATGCATGCAACATGCATGCATCTCTCTCACTCACTACTTCGTCCCGATCAGATTCAGAATTATCAAATAAACAGTGATCGGACTCCGAGACCATCAACACCTCCAGCACTTGATCAGCCATATACCTCTGCATTTGTATCCAGTATTCAGATATACATATCTGATATTATTGATATTTTGAGCTACATTATCACAACTCCACTTCACGTTTGAGACGCGATTGCAATCTGTTTCTTTGATCAAAGAGTTGCGTACTCTTTCAGAGCATGTGCGCGGGCCTTCTTTACCGTATACCACCTAAAACACGGATACCCGGAAAATTCCGTGTTTGGCGGGGATGCGTTTTTTTTGAAACACGGAAAATTCCGTGTTTGGCGGGGAAAGAGTTAATGTCATGGTTGTATGTAACTACTGTCTGCTCTCACCCCCTTGGGTAAGGGGAAGTAATTGAATCTCTTTTTGGGGACTTCCTGAAGGTAGCCATCTTAAACAGGAAGTGATGTGGCAAGGGCAGAGGGGAAGGGAGACTGTTTGTTTTGGAGCACAGAGTTTTGTCTTCAAATTTTCACCTTCTGTTACAATAAAACTCAAGTCTTGTCAAAACAGATGTGGCGTCAAATATACTTTCCCTCACGGAAGTGGCTTAAGAAGGAAAGAAGCCACTACATAAAGTCAAAAAACTCCCAAGAAGGACATGCAGGCATGTGGTAGGCCCAATCAAGGCCTACATCTGGAATGATCAAGCCATGAGCGACACCGACAGCTTTGAAAGGATTCCGAAATTCATCCAATGCGTGAGTAAACAAGGGTGAACTTATTTCTAAAAGCTGTGGTTGAGAATTTTGTCTTTGATCAAAGCATGGTACAAGAAGCTGATGCTTATCTGTACATTGTGGCCTGCTGATTCTATGGGAAGCTGGATACTTGATTGTGCTTGTTTGTGTCAAACACGGCTGATGAAATGTCCAAAAATTAAAAGGATTTTTGTACAACATTGAAAATCTTCTGTGTTCTCTACCTAATCTGCTATATTTGAAATACAAATCATATAACTTAAGCAGGGCTCCAATTTCGGCATGGGATTGCGGGTATTACGCATAATTTTAATCATTTTCGCAGTAATCACTTATAATGCGGGAAATTCCCGCAAACATATATTCACTTTAGCAGAAAGGTTGTAAGAGTAAATTAATCCACACATATTATAAAATCAAATTCCATTTTAAAACTTTCTCCAAGTTGCAATCACAAATAGCATGAGTGTTCAGCATTGCTTCGTCTTCTCTCTCTTTACCCCTAGTAGTTATATATAAGGGAAAACTTTCAATTAAATATCCAATATGGACCAATGGGCTCTATGCACGGAGGTATTTCCATGCAGTGAAGGTCTGAGGATGCTGGATTACTTCCGCCGATCATAGAGTCCAATGCTTTAAATTAAGAGAATTTATATTGGTTTTTATACTCTATGGCTATACTAAAGAAATGCTAGTCACAAAACCCCTCATTTTGTTTTTTCTTCTTTGTTTATTATATTAAATAAACATAACTATGTATAAAATTACATCTAAACGTATTCAAGTTCCGTTTCAAAGACGGGAGGGCAGTAAATTTTGAAAAAACTGCCATGATCCCGTTTTCCTCCGCTTTAAATTTCCCCAACCGTAAACTGAAGAGCAGCCTTGAGTCAAACGCGGAATTTATGCGTGCAAATAGCCTATTAAATAATCTTTAAAATGGGCAAATAACCAATATAGCACCATTATAATCATGCACCCCTTGCTGGCAGGACTCATTTTTACCAGAAGAGTAGTCAATCGACCAACTTGTCAGTGGGTCAGTGCTTATTCCTCTTGTAAAATACTCGAAATACTGTTTGTGTGCAGCATCAGAGGTAGTTGCTTATTGCTTACACACACTGGAATACAGTAATAATGTCAACAGAATATCTGCACAGTTAAGATTGTGTGAAGTGATATTATGCATATCTCGATTCCTGGAATAACAAGGCTGTTTGCATCCAAAGTTGCGAATTTAGCGTATGCACAAAATTGGGATATTGCATAAATCATTTGCGAATAAAGCAGTGCTTCCATCCCATGTGTTTAAGAGAACACGGTCATCGCTTCTTGGAAAATTGGCGCAAATTATCTGTAATAAAAATGGAAGTTGCTGCAAGCCAATGTGGCTCTTTTTTCGGTTGCTCTTTATTTTAGACATTCTGTTGACTGAGTAACGTTGCATATACATGCCAGCTAACTCTCATTGAAGTATTTGAGTATTAGTAGACTGTCTGCTTAATATCTCCTAACACAGACATTCCACTGACTATACATGTAAGTAACTTTAAAAGTACATCAAATTATTTTACTAATCCCAACCTTACCCCTAACTGTCTACTAATACCCAACAAACGCTCTGCGAGTGAGTTTACATGTGGGTAAAATGTTACTTCTAGTCGTCATTTATCTTTTTTTTTCTTTTTTTGTGCATTGAGGGATTCCATTGTAGTGTGTGCGCATGTCTTCTTATCAGATAAAAAAATGTATCCGATTCAATCGAGTGCATGTATTTGTATGCATTTTTTAAATTTGTGCTCATCTTGCTTGTTTCCATTCATTCAGTATTCTGTTGTCATAAATAGCTTTACGCTGACCCAGCAGCAGAACTAATCGACTTTCACTTTAACTCCCTGAATTTAAACTTAGAAAGAACCTGCCATCTGTGCATTCCATTCACAAAGTACACCATGTTCTGAGTATTCCAGTTACAAAGTACTTCATGTTTTGTATTTCTCCAAGCAACCTGGAATTGTTATTGTACTTTTACAGCTTTCTTCATGAATGCATTATCATAGCATCTGTTTTCATAAACAAATCCAAACTTTCTGATTAAAAGCACATCACCTTATATTTCCCTTGTGGCTATAGAACTGTTTGTCAAACACTGCCCTGTCTAGGCTGCAGTATGTGCTTTTTTTTTTAAAAAAAAATGAAAGTTGTTTAAGAATAGCTTTATGTTGGCCAAGGATTTTTAAGATGGGTTTGCATTGAAATACAAATTTTAAGGTCAACATTTGCATTATGGACCCAATTAGGCCTAGGGTGCCAAATATGAACACTCTCTCTAGTGATAACATGCTAGACCAAACACTGCTTACAATTTGGTTAACAAATTGTATTTACAACACCAGAAGTAGAGTGCGAGTGGCCCAAAATCTATTTTAATATGTAAGAAAAACTCTGAAATCAAATAGAAGAGGAAACGTATTCATTTATGTACTTCCACAACTATTTGCAAAAGTTGATTTTTTTTTCTTCTTCACCGTTCACAAAAACAAAGGCCTAACTCTTTTGTGAGGGAGAGACGTTTGATTCTCACTGCCGACTGATGATGTGTGGATCTTTTTGATAAACTAGATGTTTTTAATACTCAAGTGCACAACCGAATGTAGCATTAGCTGGTGACATATAGAGGGATGTAGTACAGGACGCCATTTGTTATGCAAAATAACTGATTTGTATTTTAATATATTTTAAAATGTAATTTATTCCTTTGGCAAAGCTTTTTTTCAGCAGCCATTACTTCAGTCTTCATGTCACTTGATCCTTCAAAATATTATATCATGAATATTATCAATGTTAAAAACCGTTGTGAAACTTACAGTATATTCAGATTGACATACAGAGTATCCTGGCATTTATTAGTATTTTAAAGCTTTAATGTTCAAATTCATTCTCATAGCTAATATTATTGTCCTCCTTGCATCTTCAAAACTTACATTATTTGTCCGAGTGCTTATTTGAAGAACTGCATATAGGATATCATATTTTATCTCCACAGGAATGTGACCACATTTTAGCCTAGCTTTTTTTTCTTCTTAAAACGAAGACAAATGTAATGCATTTTATTCATATTTATACTCTCTTAGAAGAAAAGGTTCTATATTGAACCTGAAACGGTTCTATCAGCATTACGTATTTGGAACTCCAAAATGGTTCTATATGAAGAGTTCAGATGCAAAAGCCTCTAAATGCCATTTGAAATTTTCTTCTAAAATGACCATTTTTATCAAACTTGTTTATTTAAGTTCAGTAATTTCACTTAAATGACAATTAATAGGTAATCTTCTTTGCCATTTAAGTGAAATTACTAAACTTAAATATACAAGCTTGATAAAAATGATCATTTTAGAAGAACATTTCAAATGGCACTTAGAGGCTTTTGCATCTGAACTCTTCATATAGAACCATTTTTTTTGGTAAAAGGTTCTATACACTCTTTAAAAAAGGGTTCCTCTGGATTCTATATAGAACCCTGGGGTTCCATACTTGGCCAATAGAACCTTTTACCAAAAAAAAAATGGTTCTATATAGAACCATTTTGGAATTCCATATATGAAGCAGGGGATGGAACCATTTCTGGTTCTAAATAGAACCATTTCTTCTAAGAGTGTACTTGAATTGTGATCAGTCACACATCATTATTCATATTTATACCTGAGAATCCTCGAAACCGTCTCTGTAAGATTCAGATGTGAGTCTTATTATAAGAGTATAAGTATAATTATAGCTATTTTCAGTCTCTACTAACATTTATTTCTATCCATTTTGTAAAGAACATGGATAATCAATTTTAAAGTTAAGCAATCGACCATATTACTAAAACTACATTGTCTACTTCAATAGATAATACTGAATTACTACAACTTAAAGGTAAAGGATTTTTTTAAGGTTACAGTGTGCAGCCGATGACCCTCTCAGAGTGCTTCTCCATTTGTATTTGGCCTCTAACGAAATGTTGTATCTGCAAGGCCATAGACCAAGGTAAAATAACACATCCATTATTTTCAGCTTGAAGATTGAACGCCCACCACAATCTTGGCCCAAACCCCTGTGTTTTTTTCTTCCATTTCTTTCTTTCCTCTTTTAAAGAAGAAAAAAAAGGCCACAGAGTGACAAAGGTGTATTGGAGTCATTAAACACTGTAGTGAGAAATGTGGCACACTTGGTATGGCCCTCTCCACCATTGTGATTGATTGGTTTGTTGACCCTCTGCCACTTCCTGTTACAGCAGCCAAACTGGCCAGTGTAGTTTAGTGATTCCGCTGTTTGTATCTCGACGATGCCTCTAAATATAGACTATTCTGCTTCTCGCTGTTTAATTGATTTAGATCACTGCATGCTCTCTAAATGACAGATGTGATTTCCTGACATGCTGCTTTAGTACATACTGCAACGTTCCTAATGCATGCACTCATTTGCAAATTGTTGAACTAGCTTGTAATTGATATTTCTAAGTACCATCTGGAAGGCACAGAAAAACAACAATTGTTTTCAGCTCTAAACGACTAAAAACAGGGGAGCACAAATTATTCCCGGGGTGAGGGGCTTATTCCTTTTCACGTGTTTTGTAAATATGTAAAATGCAAATTAAGGCTGTTTAAATAGCACTCCCGCTTTCATTAAAAGTTATAAACTGGTGACTGTTCCACACCTCATCACCCTTGGAAAAGATGAACACATCACTGAATTTAATTCAGATCTCATTTTGCCCGCAATTACTGCATTGGTCTGCAATATCTCCTTCCCTAACTGCAGCATTTATTTTCCCTCTGAATCATATCACACTTTCGCTATCAACTGCTTATTGCTATGGAGATCTGAAGTGCTTCCTGAATTCTGGCTCTATTTTAACATTTGCATAATGCTGTCAATGAACAAAGGTAATCTTGATTATACGACTTGTTATTTGACATTTAAAACATTTGTGATGTTTAGAAGGTCATGTGAATGTAGAACACTCGCACATTTGATAGCATTTTGTCTCCTAAATGGAGTCTCATAAAAATGCCAGTGTATAGCGCTATTTATCTATCCGTCAATCCGTCGTAGCCATCATCTAGCTATCAATATACATTTAAATTTGCAAATACAATTATTTATTTAAAAAGTACTCAATACACAGATAACTATACATGTATTTTATTTAAATACATTTGCACGGATAAATGCATTCTATTTATTTACTAATTTACTTGTTTAATGGTACATGCATTTTGAAGAACATAAATGTTTTGGATGAATGAATGTGGTTATTTACCTACATTGTATTGCTCAAAAAACAATTCATTACTATGTGTAAGGGATATAACCAGTTTAGATTGAAAAGGGTTTCAAGATGGCTAGTTACTGTTTCTATACCCAGTAATAGACAAGGTACTTCCTTAAATACATTCCAGGTCAGCACTATAACATCCATAACGAAATGACCCTTCACAACAGATCATGCTTTACCATGAACTCTGTTAGAGAGATACATGTGCAAATTTATCTTTTCCAACATTTCAACTCCCTCAGTTCACTCCATCTTCCAAAAGTCAAGCCAATGTTGATTCTCGTTTTATTATGAGTCACATTCAGCGTTTTTTTTTAAACAGGTGATTCTCCGGAGGTTTAAGATTTATTGTGCTCAATGTCAACCTTTCTCTCTAGTTGTTAGAACTAACCTATAACACTACCACAACATATTAGCAGCAATGTCGTACAGGTCTAAAATATAAACACTTAAAGGCTTACCATAGAATCAAGGTAAGACAAGAACACAAATTTGGAAGAAGGATTGATGTATTGACATTTTGTTCATTTTGAACAAAACCTTTAAATAGTTTACCTTTAAATTTGCAAAGAGGACAAATTTAAATAAATAAATACATACATTTCCTCTGATGACAAAAAAATGCTATGTATTTGTATAAATAAATTTGCAAAGATGAGTTAATTTGATTGAATTATTTACTTATTTAAATTTGCACTGATGAGAAATGTATTTAAATAAGTACATTTGCATAGATGACAAATGTAACTTGTTTATTTATTTAAATAAAGTTACACAAATGACAGTACATTAGGTTTATTTAATGAATAAATTTGCACAGATTATAACTTTTATATAAATAAAGGAATTTGCAAAGATGACAAATTTATTAATTTTATTTATTTATTTAAAACAAAAAGTGAAATATCATACACCGATAAAGTGCAGCTTGTATCCCATCAGCCTTGTGTCCATACCCGTGTGTGAGTGACGGCCACAGTGTGGACACAAGGACAAAATTGAAATGGCTAAGATTAGCCTCTCCACATCCCTTTGCTTCCATCTTCCTCATTTTCCCTCTTTCCACAGAGATTCTCCATAATATTTTCATGTGAAAAGCTCAATTTAAAATATTTTGTCATTTTTTTTCAGTTTCACCAGGAATGGTCTTGAACTGTCGACCGCTTCTCTGTTTATTCGATTGTCTGTGTAGAGGGAGTTGAAGTTGCCGTCACGATGCTGCATACAAAGCAAAGTGAAGGTAGAAATTTGGGTCATGGACTCCATAAATGAAATCTCACCAGTTTAGCTTTATGTGCTGTGTATATATTGCAAACGACATCCAAAAATGTTTGGGTTTATTTTTTGAATGTCTGCAAGAAAAAGACCCTTGAGGTTATGTGTAATGCAAAACAGTTTGATTAAAAATAAGCAAAAAAAACAACTTTAGAATGTGAGCTTCAAATGTTATGAAACGCAATTTGCATTTTACTTATATAATCTGATTTATTTATGTGTGGAAAATTCAGTGAACATTTTGAGTGAGACTTGATTTTATCCAGTACGTTTTGTTAGATTATATATATTTTTTAAAATATATCATTAACAAATTAATCACTCAAAATAGCACTGTTATGGCTAAAATAATGAAACAAAATCCACTTTTTTTCCTGAACATCTCTAGACTTCACAAGGAAGAAATTCAGTATATTTTCAGAAATTACCAGAATCATTCATGAGAATGTTTGAAGTTATAATGTGAGAACGAGAGATGATTTATTCTTGTTGCATCTCATTAGAAGCCCCCCCTTCTCTTCTGCTTCTGTCCTGTAAATTTGTGCAATATAACCAACAAAAAATGCACATGATCAAGGAAGGATTTGTTTATTAATGGCCCCCACATGTTCATAGATTAAACGCATGGGTTCAGATTGACCAGCACCCTCCACCATCTCTCCTCTCTCTCAGCACAAAAACAAACAAAAAAACTTGCCTCTCACTCTCTAATACAACTCATTATCCATTTGCTGAGAGCGTTGTTGTGTAATTGAAGGGTCGATACTAAACTGTTCCTCCTTCGTTATGTAGGAGGACATTCATTAATTGGGTAGATGATTCATCAACATGATCTATATGCCCTCCCTGCCTGACCAGCTCACAAAACATCTAAAACTAACAAATCAGACCAGGCTGTAACTTAAGGAGGGGTATCTACACTTGCACACTTCTTTTCTGCTTTGATCATGCAAACACCAAGTGTAAATCCCACCTGAAGCAATCTGACCACTCATTCAACCAGGTACATTACACGAATCGTCCAATTGTGAATGTAGTAATTCAAGCAATGTACTCTACTGTTTATATTTTTGGGGTCATTAAGAATTTTTTATAGAAAGTTAATACTTTCATTCACCAAGGATGTGTTAAATTGGACATGATTTCCATTACACGAGAGTTGTTAAAACTTCATGCTGATTCGTTCGAGGCTTTCGCCAAGATAAGCAAAACTAAGACGTAGCTTTACAGTAAACTGTGCTTTCCATATGGTGGTGTGACTCCCCTTCTGTCCGGCATTAACAGCTGCAGTGTACACGTGACTGCAACTACAGTGTGGTCTCCCTAGTGGACAAACAAGACAACTGTCTCGATTGTGCCGAGTAGGGGACATCTCTAGGGTCTTCAAGTAGGCACCTTCCATCCTCAGTGTTTCATCGACTAGCCCACGATACCTCAAGAGGGCTCGACAGTGACTCTGGCGTCCCAGAGTCACCCCCCTCCACCCCCCACTCAACTCAGCCCAGCTTACTGATCTCTACATCCCTCCTGCTGCTGAGACCTACCCACAATCTCACAATCTGTCCGCAACCCAACCGTACGCGCCAACCCGTTTGGCCACTGAATCTGACGTCTCTGAGGAACCGGGTTGTAGAGTGTGCCACAAAACATCGACAACCCACTTCCACTGGATAAACCTGGACTCTCCATCCTCGTTGTTCTGCTTCAGTGCCCAGATGAGCATACCGCAGTTTCTTCCTCTCATATGCCTCATCTACCGCGTCCTCCCATGGCACTGTTAACTCTATCAGTTGAACAATGCGTGCTGATCCAGACCACAAAAAATATCTGGTCGTAGGCCAGAATCTTCTGGTCCCTAGAAGCTTCCAGTTGTCCCGGGCGATAATTGGTATTAACACCTTTTCTTGGTGGTTGCTCACTTTTCTTGATGTTTTGCTAGAACAGGTGGCAACTTATTGGTCATACTATGCTTGCCTTCCAATGCGAAAGCCAAACATTGCAGTACTTGGTCATGGCACCAAGTAAACTAACCCTGGCTAAGAGCCACCTTACATCCTGTAAAAATGTGCCTTAATGTGGCAGGTGATGAACACAAATGACAAGAGAGATCCTCTCCTACCGAGAGGTTTCGGTTCTGCGGTGATGGGAGGACATCATGTGTTGACCTAATAAGGAAACTGACCCTTCTCTCTTCCATTGACCAAAGATCTTTCCAGCCCATGTTGCATTGTTCCACATTCTCCCATCTCATCCACTCTCCTTGCATGGCCTGGGAAATGGCCTTTATAGACCTCATCCTTTCCTCCTGCTTTCGCACCTCGTTGACTACCAGCTTCCTTGTTTGAGCTGGGCCTGCCTTGTACCATTTAGGAGGAGGTAAACTGAGCTCAAAACCCCCTCTTCCATGCTGTACCTGTCCCACGATATCACCAATTTGAAGGGCAGCCTTTGCCTCTACCACAGATTTCTTTGCTGACCACTTCCTACCAGTTTTTAACACAGGGGCTGCCACCCTTACAAATTTGTTGCGTGACTCTGCTAAGGTCATTTCCAGTCTGACCTTGGCACACTTAAACTCCTTGTTTAAAGCAGAGACTTGCAGCTGCAATATTCATTTACTATAAGGTCCCACTCTGCTGAGGCAGCGTGGAACTCCCAACCATATCCTGATGTATGAACTTATTAACGCTTCTAGCTTATCCACTGTTGTCAAAGAAACCTTGTATACAGTCAGTGGCCACAGCAACCTCGGCAGTAGACCAAGCTAAAAGCACCAGAGCTTTAGTTTGCATGGTAGAGCACAGCTATTTATGCTCTTCAACCCTTCCACTGCTTGTATAACTTCTCCCACTCGAACTGTGTCCTTTAGATCCCCATCGTACCATCTCCCAAGACTCTTCACTGGCTTCTCAGAAACTGTTTGTATTGCCTCACCATTAATGAAGAATGTTTTATTTACTACCTTTCCTTTAACTATCAAGCTACTCCTTGATTTAGAGAGCTTAAATTGCATTCCCACTAACTTCCCCAATAACTGATTAGTGCAGGCTACTGTTTTAGTCATGGTAGTCATGTCATCCATGTATGCTCTGATTGTTGGTAGTCGCATCCCAGAAGCCAAGCGCTCTCCTACTACCCATCTTGATGCCCTAATGATTACTTCCATTGCCATGGTAAAAGCCAGTGGAGAAATGGTGCACCCTGCCATTAATCCAACCTATAAGCATTGCCATGCAGTGCTGAATTTAAATTGCAAATCTCCAAAATTGGAGATTTTCAAATATTCAAATATGTGGAGCGGTCGGTTACGAGTGGAAGATGAGTTAAAGACTTAAAATGTCATGGTTGCTTCAGCAAATGTTTCTAACACTATTGTTAACACTCAATTCTAGTGCTGGGTTTAGTGTGTCCGTAATTTTCAAATGCGATTAACCTTTTAGGGTCATTACATTTCCGAACCGCCGTACGACATACACACAACACGTTACCAGATTCATGTTCATTTGCTATGGATAAAACTGAATGTTCCTTTATCCTCCTTGCTGGACATTTCACTTTGAAAGTGTCCCGTAATGTGCAAATGAAGAAATGTGACCGCAGGCATTGCTTTTGAACATTTAACGTTGACGACGAAGATGATGAGACACTTGACAGTTGCTGCCTTTTGTACCGCAATAGAAAAATCAACTTCTATGAGCCACATTCAGCAAAGTTCATTCTGTTATCTTTGCCCACATGGGAGTTACCAATACGGCAACTGAGACACATTTTTATGGGGCATGTGACCATTATTTTTAATATGTTTTGCTTTGCATCCCTTAACAGCAAAACAAAAAGGATGGTACACTGAGATGTATGAAAATTGCATTTGCTGCCATTGTAATTCTAAATCATACACCTGGCCCGCTGTGTTAAATCGATATTCGCACACGCTCATGTGAGCAGTCATGCAGAGGTAGATCAAGCACATGACATTTCCTGTGTTCTCAAGGTCACCAGCCTTGATTCCTTCTCAATGAAGCCTACAGATAAAGACAGATGACCCTGATATATACTAATAGAGGGACATTAAAGGAGAAAGCTCACCAAAATGCCTCGCCGCGCAGTTCACGGCAGAATAAATTACCCCTTCCATGTCTCTCCTTTGTTAAAATGATCACCCCATGCCTCTCGAGTAGAACTGGCATCTCATAGTCACACATCACCTCACGATGTACTGCTCACACTAATAGGTCAGGACTTGAAGACATGAGAGGCGTCTATCATTGTGCTGGATGTCAGATGTGGAAATGTAAGTTTGATTATTAAGGCCCCCTTTGTAGAGGTCATTTTGACAGGTTCATTAGTTAGTGACAGTCTAAGAGTGTTCACACGTTGGATGCGATATCTCTGTTGGATTTGAATAGATGTGGACGCTGCCATCCGAATCCTAGTGTGCACCAAACAATCGGACTGAGACTGCTGAAAAGATGGGTCTCTGTCTGCTTCCAACTGAACTCTGGTGTGGATTGAATTATACATGTATGCAACATGGGACATGATGTTACAAGATGTGACCCTAAAAGGACAGAATGCTCACGTCATAGATGTGATGTTGCCATCACAGTTCAGTACAGGCATCAGAACTGCATCTCCTCGCAGCAGATCTTTGTTTGTGTGTGAGACGGAGGGATTCCTGCTACTGTTTTGACTCCTTTTTATACATTTTATAAGCTCAACTAGTGCATTTATCCCATCACTTCAGTATTGTTTTGGATGTCCAGTAAGTTCCATCTGGAAATTCATAAAAGCCTTTATAAAAATCTTTAGGTCCAGTGTTAAAACATACCAATGTGAATGCTGACCAGCGGGTCAGGACTGAATTTATTTATTTGTTTAAAAATCATTAGCCCAGCATAGGGTCCAAATTTAACATCCAACAAGTGCTAAATGTACTGCAAGAAAAATGTTGTAGAGTTTCTCACCATCTGTGTTGTAACTTTAATAAGGAAAAGAAGCATTGTACATGAGCTTTATCAAATTATTAAAATAGTCATACCCTCACTCAGGATGTTTACATGGACAAACACATTACAAGACAATACCCTGATTAAAGGTACAATATGCATTTGTTTTCGCCTACAGGGGTTGCAAAGCTCTATCAATAACAAAGGTATATTGATAATGTATATTCCACATTAACCTGAATTATGGATCTTGATCTTGTATTACCCACACAGGTCAGTTAATTAGACAAATTAGACTTGAGGTAACACAGCGCGGTTTCACTTGCTCCAACAGTTACACTATCACTATACGACATTTGAGTGTGTTGAATGTTGTTAGTTAGGTTGTTGGCTGTATGAGACTAAGTACGTTAAGCTAGATCAACATTAGAATAACATACAGATCATATTCTAACATTTTATCATGTTGAACTAAATAACATTGATTAGTTTTATACTTTTGCTCACCTGTCTAAAATAGTACATGCAACACTCGCGTGTCTGTCAAGTCAAATTTAGTCGTGGACGTGGAGCGTTCGGCATCTCGAAAGATTTTGATCTTCGTTTTAGTCCTCTTTTTGTCCCAAAGTCTGCTTTCCATGGTCCATAATGTTTGAACAAAACAACAACAGCGTGAGCGTCATGCTAGGCATAACGGGCATAACCCAGTTGTCAATGTCTGTCGCCATGCTTACTATGGGCGTACAAGGTCAAACCTGGCGGAAACAGAGGGTAACATGGATATGACGCCATCACACGCCCCGTTTCCTTGGTTAAAATCGCAATTTTCTCACGATTTACAAATAGTTTGAAGCATTTGGGATATTGTAAGTAATCAACTAAACAAAATGTATTGTTCTAGTGGTTTTGGGATATTTACTGCAAAAATCCTACATATTGAACCTTTAAGAAACTACCATGTAAACGCTGATTTCTGATTACCTTAATCTGGCTAAAATCACTCGAAGTAAGCACAAATCAAAGTAAGACGTGGAGTATTTGTTGCATTATCTAAGTGAATTTTTCAGTGCTCTTATTTGCACCATCATAATGCGAATGCGATTTTGGCAATATTACAATTAAATTTTACCTCATGTAAACAATATTTCGTTCAATTTAATAAGCTCATAATCGTAGTAACCCTATTCATATTAATCTATGTGGCTGTAACGATGTTAGTTGTTATGGGAAGGAGGAGGCGGGAACTGGTGAACAATCAACACATTTAATAACATAAAATAAAACAAATAGAAAATGAAAGTAAAAGACAGCAGCCCATCACGGACGACCCCTCCCGGACCACACAATAAAACACAAACAAAACACAGGTTCAGGCCTGTTCCTCTCTTGATCTCCACTGTTGTCGCTCCTCCGTGAGAGATACAAGACTGGTGCATCGCGCAGGTGTCGCTCATTAGTAATCACGCCACCGGCCTCGTGCCGCTCTCTCACGGCCCTCGGCCTCGTCCTACTCGCCACAGTGGCGTTTTAATGTAAACTCTGCTCGCCAGCCAATGTAATCGGCATGTAAACACCTTATTTTTTTTACACCTTGTTTTTTTTGTTCAATCTGAATGACTGTCCTTGGGTTAAATACATGTTACATTCCCACATGAAAAGCCATTTAAAATCATAAAACCTCATGTTTTAAGAATGAGGCTCATGCAGTGAATACACTCATTTTCTTAAAAAAAAATAAAACAAACAAACAAGTGGCTTGACAATATTCCCAGGTTGAAATTTACTTGAACAAACTCTCAGCATCTCATTGCATTTACCCTGAGCATTCACACTGTCTGTCAGTGGAAGGGCAATTCCCTTATGTTAGTCAACTTTAACAACCTTCAGATGCACTCTCAGCCATGACTGCCAGGGTGAATTTGTAATTAAACCTGCTGGTTAATAGGAACACCTGCAGTGAAGGAAAAGATTTGGAGGAACGGCGGAGAGATAGCAAATTCTAAATTTCATTAGAGATCAAGAGGACTTCAGAGGGCTTGTACGAGCTTCTGAGGATGAAACACAAATTTGCATTCAGGGCAGCTCTCCATTGGTGTCTTAGAGACAGCTTTTCCAAGTAGGAAATATAATGAAGTACCTTCATATTGATGTTTTGACAAGGCACTGAGAAACATTGCACACGTAGGAAACAAACATTCATGCTTGAAAACAAATATATCAATGGGGCTGGCCTTCATCCAGATAGCTACGTTTTTGTGTCCAATCCAAAAGGTGTATGTGTTTAATTAAATGTGTAGAATTATAATTATTTCAGGTTCAAATCATTTTTGGGGCGGGACTATTTTTATCCAGCCAGTGGAAGAGTTCAGTAAATCTGTTTACAGGCCAATGACGTGCCATTTATGTATGAATTTATTCAGAAATATAGTAGAAATACAGTACATACAATGACTTGTATGAACCTGTTTATGAAAAATTATGACAATGTCATTTCAAGAAAGGGATGTCAAAAACGAATAATTATGTAGATTAAAATGTTCCAAAATTTTTTTTTATGTACCTTATACTCGCCAAGTATCTTATACTCACCTTTTATACTGTACTCTCCAAAATTTTTATTTTATAAAAAAATACAGTAAAAATAGTAAATTACATAATTTCTGAATATTTTCTTAAATGTGGCATAAAGTTTTTTTTTAAAAAAAAACCATATGAAATCAACATTTTAAGAACATCCACTTGTGGTTTAAACCTGATTTATGAACGTCACCTTTAAGAATAACACAAGCATCTTTTAGTATTCCCTGATATATACAGCACCACTATAAGCTCTCTCCATGCTTCCATTTTCCTCTGTATAATTAACACGTTGCACTTTCCGAGGAGCAGAAAAGCCTCTGTTGGCTGCATTGAGGAATTGTCACTAGGTGGAGACCTTAATCTAGAGATGCAGAAGGAAGAAAGAAATGGGGTGAATGATGCATTGTCACAAAACAAAGTCCTTGTATTTGACTACCCTGGGAGAAGAGGATGCAAAACCCTGACTAACATCATCTTTCTACCTCATATACACACACAAAATCTGTACAAACAATATAGCCTAAAGCTATTTGTTTCCCTACTGTATTTTCATTTAGGGGATACGGGTAGCGGATGGAAAACGCAACCCTTTTATTACACGGCCGTGTCCTTTTTGCTGAACCCTTCTGTTGTATGAAGTTTACTCTCATTAATAGAACTGCTGCTCTGCCGCCACCCGGTTAGTCTGAATCGCTGTTGCTTGGCAACAGTGAAATATCTATCCCCTATTCTTCCTCTCAACATGGCAACTTTTTGTGGATAATCAATGCGTTCTGTGCAAGGCTAAATATTGGTACCACGATTAGCAGTAAACTGTATTTGATGATAGTGGTCCTGATAGAAGTGTGTGCACTGTGTTTGTGTGTATTATTATATATCACAATATATTTCTTTAGTTTTTTAGTTATTAAAGTTATTTTAGTTATTAAAAATAAGAACAAAGACGCAAATTCCAACCGAAAGGACAAACACAATAGAACAAAGATGCCAATTAAATAAAGTTTTTGAGCTACTGTAGGTTTATTGGTGACACTTTACAATACGGTTGCACTAAAAGAATTAATTCATGCTTAACTAATGCAATACTGAATTAATTTGTAACTAATGATTATTTAAGCTATTCATTAATGATTACCACATTAGGAACTAATTAAGTTTGTAGGGTTAATGTATTAGTTCATCCATGAATTGTTATTAATTTAATATGTAATTGTGGATTAATTCCATAATAACTCATTTTTAACTAATAGTGTTAATTAATATGTTAATTACCAGAATGAGCCAAAGCCTTGTATTTCAACTTCCAGATAATATGACAGGTACACTAATATGCATTAATACATGATTAATTACTTCATTTTAGTGCAAATTCATGTGCAAATTACTAAATGACTAGTTAATAATGATGTGCCCCAACAAGTAAAGTCATAACATAATGATACCTTTGCAAATCATTAGCTAATGATTAATTAAAGCAGACAACTGGAAGTTGAAGTGCATAGCTTTGACTAATTGTGGTAATTAACACATTAATTTACACTATTAGTTAATAAAATATGTTATTAAGGAATTAATACACAATGACACATTGAATTAATAGCAATTCATGTATTACTTAATCTATTAATCATATAGACTCTTTATTAGTTTCTGATGCAGTAATCATTCATTAATGGTTTAGTTCTTCACGAGTTATACATCAAGTTATGATTATCTGTGCATTAGTTAAGCATGAATTGATGCATATTAGTGCACCCGTATTGTAAAGTGTTACCAGTTTATTTAATGTACTAAGAAATACAACAGAAATGTAATTATCAAATGTAATAATAAAACCCTTCACTGTATTCATTCAATATAAATGTATTCTTATTAAAGAAACAAAAGTTGTCATGCTGCATTTAAACCCAGTTCATTACCAGTCATTCTTAATTTTTCCCTTGAATAAAACCCTTCTCTGGATCAGGGTTAGCACTGCTCTTGCTCTGTTAACCCCTGCATTGGGGTGACAAACGTGTGTTATGTAAAACAATCCAGTTTTATGTTATGTCCTGATGCTTAGAAACCGTGTGCCTCATATGCACATGCTTTGGATAGTCACACAAACACTGTGTGTTGCATAAAACAGTAATTTCAGCATTTGAAGGTAAAAATGTCAAATGTGACGGAAAACGCATCAGTTTGAGTGAAGAAGAGGTATAGTCTGAAAGTCTATTCAGGAAAAATAATGTATATAGGACAGTCTGCAATAAATAATTTGAGGATGCGCAAGAGCCTCTCATGCAATCAATGACAATGACAAAACAAATAAGCAAATAAGGACGTTAACCCAGGGTTTAGGAATGTACAGTGTGAAACGTTGGTTTAAATAACCGGGATTAATTGTTAACCCAGGTAAATTATAAGCAATGTGAAGCAAGATACCACAGGGTTAACTATTCCAAGTGTGAAAAGCCCTACTATGTTGTCACCACGATATATATCATCATACCGCCCAGGCCAAACTAACCTTCAAATTTTGCTTTGTTTTCCAGCAGCTTTGCTCACAAAGCACTTTCGTTTACAGAGATAATGTGGCTTGTGGTTCATGCGTGTTTGCTAGGTGACAGAACCCTAAGCTTGCTGGAGTGGCAGTGCCCCTGTTAAGCTCCTTAATAAAGCCTGACAGGCAGGCCTCTGCCCAGAATACTGATGCTGGCTGCCTGGCAAGCTGATGGACAGGCACTGAGCAGTAGTGGCTTATGTTGGCATTACCCTCACACCTGAATTTTAAACCACTAACTAAACGATCTAATGCCTCAGTAGTACCCGTTTGGCCCTGAACAGAAGCGAAAGCTTAGTAATCCAAGTTTAACATCTCAGAAAACCAAAGCTCGGAACTTGTTTCCTCTATATGTGTGGTTGATGTTTTTACAAAGGTGTCATGATGTATCATGCTTCACAGACACTACAAATCTCTGTGTGCTTTCGATTTTGACCCATGATGCTTGAGTCGTAGGAGTTTGCTGAACTTTTATTAGATGTGGAGATGTCGAAGGGATAAATCTTCCTCTAAGCACTTTGTTGTAGACATTTGTCAAATCTTGGCTATAGTGCTGGTTCACTAACACCATCACAGTCTCTCTCTCCCTCTCCCCCTCATGGCATTAATGCAACACACACACACACACACATAGACTTTTTATTTAGTTTCCCACTCTCAGGCATCTGATTCCCCACAGTTCGCTGATTATAGAGGAGAGGAACATCAATTATTGAAGCCTGGTTTTCTATGAGTCATCATGATGTTGCTGAATTAGCCATCTTGACTGTTTTCCCTCAGACTGTCTGCATTTCATCACGTCCCTGCAGCAAACAGTGTTCCTTAAAGGTATAGGTCACACAAAATAAATTATAATAATAAAAAAACTGCCATCAAAAAGGACAAAAGCACCATAATAACAGTCCATAAAACATGTGAGCAATACCCTAGGGCCTAGTCCCTCCAAAGTCACATCGCAATTGGTCGTTTGACAAGCAATCGCCAAGTCACATTATGCTAATATTTTACATTGTGGTGTAGTTTCAGCGTATGTTTGCGGAAACCATTACATTACAAAATAAATGAAATGGAAAACATGAAAGTTTTTTTTTTTAAGATAATTTCCACCATCTTTTCCACAACGTTGAATAATTTTAAACACAAGGTAATTTGAACTATGGTGAAAGACGTTTGGTTCAGATTAAAAATGACAGAAGTCTGTGATGCAAGAAATGTATTTTAAAAGAGTATACATTCAGTATGTCCACAGGGTCAAACATGTCCCTGACCTAGCCGCACAGTTTGGGTATTAATATGAAAATATTTTGAATGTGCCATTTAAATTATTTGACATTACCACAATGTAATATTTCATACATGGATCATCATGGTCACTTGTTATTCTTAATAATCTCTTGCCAATTACTTCAGAATGACGGTTAATTAGTCATTATCTTTTAATTGCTGTATTGTAAAAAAGATTCTCACCGCCATCTCTAGTTATTTGAATAGAGACACGGATTACACTGCCTTGATATGAGGGAAACAGCCATAGCCCACAGCTTGGTAATTTTGCTAACGAGTCATATTCTCATTTTGATTAGATTCATTTTTGTTTTTCCAAACTCCAGCCTTCGGGCAAGTTTTCTTCTTCTGTCTTTGCAGTTCTTTATAGTTGTGTGTGTTGCTGGCAGCTGGCAGATGGCAGAATCTTTTACAACTCAGCATGTTTGTTAGAGGAAAGTAGCTAATTTCACTGTTTACTGTTAAAAAGTGTGTTTGTCATTGCAACAGAACCATTGAAGCGTGAAATTGATTGATTGATTGTACATTAGGGGGTATTTCAATAAAATGGTGACAAAGGATCGCATTTGACCGAGGCATAACATTTCAACAAATGGGAATGTATCTTGTTCTGAAGCCATTGCAAAAAGTGCAAAGTTTTTGCCTCCCCCCCTAGTCTCATCCCAATTCGTCATATAACTGACGTTTTGGGACGTCTTTTGACCATTCGTCAATATATGACTTTTTAGGGCAACCCTTAAACGTCGGTAGATGACGATCCTGGGTCGTCATACAACTGACGCTTTACCTTTAACGTCGGTTAGGTGACGAGTTGGGTTTAGGGTTAGGTTTAGGTATGGGGTAGAGTTAGGATCCCATAACGTCATCTACCGACGTTTAAGGGGGCCCTAAAAAGTCGTATATTGACGAATGGTCAAAAGACGTCCCAAAACGTCAGTTATATGACGAATTGGGATGCCCCCCCCAAGGGAAAGTGTGTTATAGTGATTGACAGGGAATGTAAAAAGGCCACTCTTTACTCCCATCAAACAGAACACATAACCACAGCTGACTGGTTGGTTATGTGATCAAGGGAACAAGTTAATCAACAAGTAAGTGCTGCACATAATTTGACTTCCCCAACCTGGCATATTTTATCAGGGCTGTACAGCTCTAACTTGGTGACCCTGACATCTGAATTAGCTCTTTAAAATGATGAAAGACTACCCAGCGAGTCTGAATATATGCACTTTTATAGCTCTCTCCACCATCATTTGATTTACTACTACCTTGATCAATAAAAATACATCTCCATTTTCAGTGGCAAAAAGCAGGCGCTGATAGCGTAACATTTAATTATCACAGTTAAATTATATTTTGTAAAGGAGCCATGTTTATTCTGAATAGACAGCAATGACAACAGTTTAAAGGGTTAGTTCACCCCAAAATGAACATTTACTCACCCTCATGTTGTTCCAAACCTCTATGTGTTTATTTGTTCTGCTGAACACAAAGGAAGATATTTGGAAGAATGTTTCAATCAAGCAGATCTCATTCCCCATTGACTACCATAGTATGTATTTTTTCCTACTATGGTAGTCAATGGGGAATGAGATCTGTTTGATTAAAACATTCTTCCAAATATCTTCCTTTGTGTATAGCAGAACAAATAAACACATAGAGGTTTGGAACAACATGAGGGTGAGTAAATACTGACAGAATTTTCATTTTTGGGTGAACTAACCCTTTAATATTGACTCTTTACTATAAGGTTTACATGAATACGATATCATGTACTAACGAACTGATATTTTAGTAGCACTACTCGAAGATAGTTCACCCAAAAATGTATTCAGCTTTCTTAAGCCATCCTAGGTGTATATGAGTTTCTTTCTCGGCCATACAGTTGTTCATATTGAGTTGAGTTCCAGCGGAAGGGTGACCTCGAACCCAAACCTGGATATTATTTAATATTACCCTGATTGTGTTTGGCTGAAAAAAAGAAACCCATATACACCTGGGATAGCTTGAGGGTGAGCAATTTATGGGATCATTTTTGGAACTATTCTTTTAATGAATTTGTTGCAGTATTTATTAATCTTTGTTAACATTAGGTTGGAAAATACAACTGTTAGTTCACGTTGCCTCGGGTCCATTAAATATAAACAGATTCATCTTTTGAATAATGTATTAGTAAATGTTGAAACTAACATTAATTAAAATTAATAAAAGTATTTTTTATATGTTAGCTGTGAACTAATATACACATATGGAACCTTATATTATAAAATACATATAATACAGAATCTATTGATGTAGGTTAATGTTCATTAATGCATATAATAATTCATTTACAACATTTCTAGTTGTAAAAATGTACACAAATGAATTAGGTCAGACATTAACTAAAGGGATAGTGATGGACCTGAGTGTAGACTTGACCCCAACGCTTAATGTAATCAGACATATACATGCCATATCCAGATCAGATGGAGGACATGTGCCTATACATGACCACACTACGCTATCTCACGACCAATTTGTACGAATTCGACGAATGATTAAAAAGTGTCTAATTCGTACGACCTCACTCGTACGAATTTGTACGATTTGTCCAAACCCACGTGATGGGTAGGTTTAGGGGCGGGGTAAGGGGTAGGTTATTCGTACGAATTCATACGAATTGGCAAATTCGTTAAATATGTACGATTTAGCTAATTCGTACGAGTGAGGTCGTATGAATTGTTACGAATTAGCCACTTTTTAATCATTCGTCGAATTCGTACGATTTGGTCATGAGATCGGGTTGGACCACAACGCATCCCTCAAGTGTCAACAGAGGTTGTCAACTAGATTCTCCTCAGTGAAGGCCTCATCGACACGACAGCCATGGGCACTGATCCTCAACAAACCCGCCCTCCATACCGGTGTTGTAATGATGTGGTTGAATCATTGGAGGAAGCAGGATCCACGTGCCAGCACAGTCTCATCCCAAGACGTCATATAACTGACGTTTTGGGACGTCTTTTGACCATACGTCAATATCCGCCTTTTTAGGGCCCCCTTAAACGTCGGTAGATGAGGTTATGGGATCCTAACTCTACCCCAGACCTAAACCTAACCCTAAACCTAACCCGTCACCTAACTGACGTTAAAGGTAAAGCGTCTGTTGTATGACGGCCCGGGATCGCCATCTACCGACGTTTAAGGGGGCCCTAAAAAGGCGGATGTTGACGTATGGTCAAAAGACGTTATATGACTTTTTGGGATGAGACTGTGTTACACGTGCAGCCCACTTTAATTAAATTAACTCAAAACTCCTCAAATTCTGACATGGGCTCAAGAACAAGACTCTGGCACATGAACAAGACTCGGGAACAGGAACAGAATAATCAATGTAACAACATCAAGAACTCACACACAGACAGGGCTTAAATACAAAGGCAAACAAGCTAAACAAGATAACAAGGGGGCGTGGCTAATCAAAAAATCTTCCTAAATCATAATCACACATTGTTCTTTTGTTGGCCATAGGAGAAAGGGCTCCCTGACTAGGCCTGGTTTCTCACAAGGTTTTTTTCCCCCCTCTATTCTGTCACCTGATTGAGTTTTGGTTCTTAATTCTTGTCTAGTTATTACTAGTACATATTTTCACAAAGCTTCTCCACCCACACACATCACCAGATATATAACTACTGTAAATATTTAATGCTCCATAAGAATATAAGTTATTTTCCAGTGTAACTGAAATCTTGGGGTTATAAAGTACAGTGGACATTGCATTGCTGCCTTGGGCATTGAGTAGCTCAAGCATGCCAGACCTCACAATCGTTAAATGGACTACAACCAGTTTTATATTGGAGTAAAGCTCTTTTCCTAACTCACACTGGTAATGACAGGGAGCCGTTGAGGAGAGAGAAGTGTGGGCAAAGACAGAGTCTCCGGCACTAACTTTAGAGAAGCAAAATTAGAGAGGGGTTCTATGTCAGAGATGCATAAATTTGGCCGATGTTAGCAGGTCCTCTGGGACCCCCACAGCAATTACTATCAAAAGCGCTGTTTTATGTTGCCGCAGTCCGCTTCCCCAGAGCCGCCCGCACGCCGCTCCTCATCACTGCTGCAATAAATCAATTTTCATCCTTCTGCCACCATTGCCACTTTACCAGTACACACATACACACAGTCTCTGTCTCTCTTTTAACCACTCATTCCCCATAAGGGCTCCCTTCCTATTATACTCAAATATGACAGACTGACATTCTGCCCAGCAAACAAACTCACTATTACTCACAAACACATAAATGTAAATGCATTTCTAAACCGACTCAAGAATCTGAAATTGTATTAAATGAAACGATTCCAAAGAAATTAACATCCTTGTCAAACTCGATCAAGTATTTTTGATTAGCAGATACAGACATATTGATACTGTTGTCCCTTTTTGTTTTGTTTTTTTGCATGTGGGTTTGGAGAAAAGCAAGTCAAGTTGTTTCTAGTGCAGATATGTGCTTTATTTCTAGCTTATTCAATTGCATCATACTTAAGTTGATTTATTTTTCTTATTTAATACATAAAACAGCAAAAACAGTCTTTCAGATATCTTAGAAAGTAAGGCTTTACTGCATGATTTGCATGTTTAGAATTAAGTGGGAAACAAATCAGCAGTTCAAAAAGCCATTTTGGTGTAATTTTAGACAAAACAATTAATTGCTTGTGCCATATTGTAATTATAAATTTTAAAAAAGTTGTGCTCATTTTAGATATGTTTTTGTGTCTCTTAGGCCATGTTTACATCTGGTATTTAGAGGTATTTTGTTCGATCGTATCACAAGTAAATGCAGGTGTAAGTGGGGTCTAAAAAACTGGAGCTTGTCCATTTTCGACCACTTCCAGAGGTAGTTGAAAATGTATTCGACCGAATTGCTTCTGTAGTGTAAACGCTCACGTGGTCGAATGCATTGTAAAGCCACAAAAGACCTAATTAGGGATGTCCCGATTTTTCTATTCAGTGTAACATGAGCCTTATATGAGAGACAGAAATTGTAGCCATTTTGTAACATGACATGATTTGACTTGTTCACCCCAGTGTCTATAGTGATTAAGGCATTGTTTCAAAAACTCTGCATGCCACCATTGACATTTTCTATGATAGTATGATTTTTTCATTAACATAACCACAAGTGTAGGCTACCCATTGTGACAATTCATGGATAACACATCTCATTAGCTTTTTCTGCCGTACTTTTAAATGTCAAGTTGTGGATCCGAGTAAGTGTCCTTGTTTGTCTGAGCTTTGATAGGTTATTTAAATCTACTTTGTCGCAGAGTCCATGATTCTGATATTTGGATGAACTGGGTGTTTGCCTGCATCCCTGGTGACAGGGAAGTGTCTGATTTAGAGCTTTTCTGAGAAACCTGTGAACAGAAGCACTCCCTGAATCAACTTCATCATGTAAAGCGTTAGAGTCAGAGAAGTAGGGGACTTTACTGGCTCAGAGGAGCCATGCTGCGTTGTAGGAAATGACAGCAGTCTTAGAATAAATAAAAATCCCAAAATCAATCTGGGAAAGACATTATTTGTGTACTCGTACCAAAACAGCATGTAATACATTTCGATGGGATTATATAAATATGCATTTCGTGTTTTATAAATTCATGAGTTGAATTTACACATTCTGTTTTCTCAGAATATTAATTATTGAGCAGTCTAAATATAAGATTTCAGAGCCTGTAAAACATTCAGTATGCAAGTATAGTAAATTAAAATTTCGTATTGTCAACTCAAGTTAGGGCAAAAAGGCTTCAGTCGGTGAGTTGCAAACTATCTTATTGGTTGTCCCCTTCTATCTTGCTTTACCCTAATTTTTTTTTCCTCTGCCGTGTCTTTTTTATTATTCCCTTTTTACTTTGTGCTTGCCAGCTTCTCCAGCTTGGTGTACCACATGCTTTGTCCTCAGGTGATCTTCAGTAAACATCCTAAAAAACCTTGATTAAACCCAAACAATTAAAACTAAGCCCATGTTGACTTCAGTTGTTTGCCCTTAATCCCCATCAAGATGGCATATAAAGACTCCAGCCCTGTTTGGCACTGTCACTATGTGCATTTTTGGATGAAGTGGACCAATGTATGCAAGTCTAAAATGTACAGATTTATGGATTCCAGGAATAATCAAGCTCTTTCAAGAAGTGTCCAAGGTGTTGGCAACAGCTCTTTAAAAGTTTTGGAATTACTCTACTTCATTTTCTTCTCTTTTGTTTAGGCCTTGAATACATTTTGAGGTAAACAAATCTCTCACCATTGATGGACTGTGGCATGTTTTGCAAGTGGCTCAGGCTACGGCCATCAAATTCATCTAAAGTAAAGAGCTGCAAATTCATAAACTGTTAAACCCACCTAGAGAGATGTTTGCATCCCATCTCTCCCTTGAGTAATTCATTTATATCTCCTGCTGTCATACATCCACCCACTTTCTATTCATCCCTCCTGGAAAGAAAAAGAAAAAGACACTTAAACAAAACAAAAGACATATTTCCTCTCTTGCTCAACCTTTGGCAAATTTACTTTGTGGCCATAAAGCATCTAATAGTCTGGAACGCCACAGCTCTTTACTGGTCCCAAACGCTTAGTTTGCACATCTACAGCTACTAATGTATAGTATGTCTCACCTCAGAGCTCAAGGTTTAAAGAGGACAAGTGTTTGGTTTGATGGCCGCTAGACGACACAGTTTTGAAACCGATCTCCTTCCGCGGGCCCACACAAAAGATTTTTAAAATCTTATCTGGTTTTTGTTCCTGTAGTAGTGTATGGAATGCCACAGTGTGACCAAGGCAGCACACCACATACTAAATTATTTAAAGGGTTACTCCACTTTTTTTGGAAATAGGCTACTTTTACAACTCCCTCAGAGCTAAGCAGTTGAGTTTTACCGTTTTCGAATCTATTCAGCCGATTTTCTGATATTTAGAAGAATATCAGTAACCAGACAGTTTCTGGTCTCATTGACTACCATAGTATATATTTTTTTCCTACTATGGAAGTCAATGAGACCAGAAACTGTCTGGTTACTGATATTCTTCTAAATATCAGAAAAATGTTCTGAATGGATTCGAAAATGGTAAAACTCAACTGTTTAACTCTGAGGGAGTTGTAAAATGAGCCTGTTTCCAAAAAAAAGTGGAGTATCCCTTTAATTCCCAAACAACCAGAGTCCCAACTGTTCAAAATCTCTTGCCCACAAACATGAGTACAAAATTGGTACAAAACATTGCTATGTTTTGGTTTTTCTGCTATATAAATCGCTGTCAATGAAATTAAACATTTGGTTAAAACAATATTGGATTGGACCACAATCCATAGAGGTATTGATACTATTTATGGATACTCCATTTCACAGATAGTCATATCTTTGCGTGTTGTCAAACAACTGCTGAATTGGAGCATTGGGGCCAGTTTAAAGCCTGTTAAACAGGTGTACTGCATCCACATAAAGAAGATTGATCCTCAGTGTCCCATTCAAGATGACCAGCCTTACTACAACACAACTTAACCTGCACGCACAAGGCTGCCACGCTAGTATATCTGCCACCTACAATCACATTAACCACTAACATTTTGACAAGAGCTGTTTGTCAATCTCAAGCCTGATAAGGTGGTGAGAGACTTGTCTGGAAACTTCTGCTATTGTTCACCCCGTCAGGCCTTCCCCACTGACATGAGGCCATAAATGTGTCTAAATCTGAATAGTGGCTGTAGCACAAAGCCTATGTGCTATGTTTTGGCCATACATCTTCGTGGTTTTTAAATTGTTACTTGAAAGACAGGCGGCAAGATGAGTTATATATTATGTGGTTTATTGAGAAACATGCTGTCATTAATTATCAGCTTTTTAATTATCCCTTTTAACTCATTTGTACACAAATTTAAATTGTACACTCACTTTTTCAAACTGCACACATTGTATTTCCCCAAATATATCTAAAACCTCTGAATAAATTCACTGCATTGTAAAGGTCACAGTTCTACACAAGGAATAAATTAATGAATAATTAATATAAATAAAGTACTTGTAATCTGGTTTGGATTGGTAAACATCAGAATGATTTTGGTCATCAGACTTTTCTGCCTATCTTAGCAAAGCCATAGTATATATATATATATATATATATATATATATATATATATATATATATTTTTTTTTTTTCTCTTAGCAGCTTTTGTTAATCGTCAAATCCTTCGCCATGTCTGTTTAGGCTCAACGTTGGTAAACGGCCAAGATTACAAGAACTTGGGTGATATTTTGAATGCTGTAATGCTGGATTAAACATCTATTCTTTGTGCGCTGTAGACAACAGAGTCTGTGTGGATGGCTGTAATTAAAATTAGTCATAGAGAAAATATGGATTTTCTCACGCTGTCCTGTATTCTAAAGCAGAGCAGGTGTGAAATTGATAAAATGGTGGCTGTACTTTCTCGGTCCACCACCTCAGGCAGCAGTGCTTAGAGAGAAACCGATTAACTCACCCCAGGCCAGCCATGATGCACGTGGCGACCCAACAGTCGGAACGAGTCAAGCTTATGCCCCCCGCATTCATTCTAAACGCATCCTGTCAAATCTGAGATGAATTTAACTGATGTCTTGCTGCCTCTGTCTCGCCTCACACTGTGTATCAGGAAACCAAGGGATTTTTAGACCCCCTACTTAAATTTGTCCCTGAAGAGAACTTGTGGCTTCTTACCTCTAAATGCTGGGTGCTTTTTCAACCTATGTTTGGGTCATCTATGGACAAACCCAATTATTGAGTTTAAAAATGTAATTAAGGGTGTTTTCACACCTGAAAGTCCACCCCAAAGTCTTGGAAAGTTTTGGTTTGGTTTTACACTGCAATTATGCGAGCACACTAAAGAACTTTACCTGACATACTTGCGTCCTATCTTCATCTATGTCGGCTGCATCTTGACATTGATTAGTTTTGTAAATAGACGTGCGTCTGACGTAAGCTTGTCAATTCGGCAAGTACCTTTGACAACATGAATAAACAGATGCATATCATTGCAGTTATATTGTTATTTTTATGGCATAATTACCTGCAGCACCAACTATACGCAAGGCTTGTTCAAATTTACCAAATGAACGTCCTTGTCATGCGAACATTTTATTGTCACCGGCAGGAAAGGAGACTGCAAGTTGACCTCTTGTGTCATCAGACCATTCGTCAATTAAAAACCTTGTCTCCTCCTGTCCCCATGTGCTACCACAGCTCATTTTTCCTGCCATCTTCTGTTTTTTTTTTTTGTTGTTGTTGTTTTTCGGCTATGTGGGAACCACCGGAACTTCTTTTCGTCAGACCAAATTTCATCTGTTTGGTCCAGGATGTGATCTGGGGTAGGTTTCACGCCTTGTAATTTTGATTCGGACCAAACTGAAAAGTCAGAAAGTCCGGACCAAACAAGGTAGATATGAAAGGGCCCTAACAGATTTAAACCAACGATTGGGTTTTGTCCATAATTGACCCAAACATGGGTTGAAACAAAACAGCATTTGTGTTGCAAATATAAAGATTAATAGGTCAATAACATTGTTCATATGTTTCTAGAATTTGTTTCTTCTAATTTGTTCCTAAATTAACCTAAATATGATGAGAATGTTTTTAATTTCTGAATTATATATATATATATATATATATATATATATATATATATATATATATATATATATATATATATATACACTCTGGGGGGCATAAACAAACAAAAAAAGTCTGTCTGGCTAATACTGCTATACACTATTATACATAATTAATTATTCAATGCAATTGATAAAAAGTCACAAAGACATTTTTAATGTGAAATATTTATATTTGAAATTATGTTATTTTGATAAAAAATAAAAATCAGTTTATTATAATTATAAGAACTATTTCTTGCACAGTAAATCATAGCTTACTAGATTGAATTCTGAAGAAATTGAAGAAATGGTATTCTAAAATAATTTTTTTTTTAAATATTTGGAAATGTTTTTATTATCTACTGTTTTTTTTTAATTTGTAATAATAATTTACAATATTACATTTATATAATATCATCAAATAAATGCAGCCTCAAGTTTTGTGTGGAAGATATATGTATTGTGTGTGTAATCTGTCTTTTGCATGTATGTTTTAAAAACTAGATTTTTTAAATCTATATATTTTTTTCTCCTTTTTTTCATCTGACTCTAATTTGTCATTGACTCTATCGGGAAATATCATGAGTTTCGGACAAGTTAAAATATCTCATCTCACTTTCTGTTGCTGTTCCCCCCTAGGCACTTTGTCTATATTGAAATGTCAAGTCTATCCCATAGTAAGCAAACAAAGGAGGAAACAAGGAGACAAGCATCAAGGAGAAAAAGTTTCCCATCACTTATTTCTCCCAGTAGGATCTTTACATTGCAGAAGTCTCTAGATGGCTGAAAATGTCATTTTGCACTCAGCCTCTGGGGTCTAACTCGGTATTTCAATTTACAACGACGGAGGCAACTGAGGCCTTTTTCTGGTTGTCTGCGATATACTTGCCATGCATGTCATGTCAAAATGCAGCAAGTCCTTTTTATATATTTATTTTTTTGTGTTTCTTGTTATGAAGGTGAACGTGAGAAGTTGGAAGATGCGTCTGTGACTGTACTCATCTGTCATATCAAGCATATCCAACATTGAGATTCTGATCTGGATGTGTGTGCAGCTTCTTTTGAACATCAGGTGTTGTGCGTATGGTGTGTGTCAGTGGGGTCCCTACATGTCATGTTTTATACCAGATATCTGCTTTGATGCTGGCACTTTAATATCTTCACACAACCATATATTATCTGTTTCTATGAGATAATCCAGCTAACTTCTTAGGCCTTGACATCTGCCTAAAGACTTAGGATATAGTCATGGATCATAACTCAGATTTTCTTTCTCTTTGGTGTGTGTTTGTGCGCATACAAAACACAATCTTAGTGATACTGAAATGGCGAGACTAGGATAAATACATCAACTGCTTTTCTGTTGTTGTTTATTAACTCCACTCGGAGGAAGATTTGTGCATTCTATTATAGGAGAAGTGAAGATGTTCAAAGATGCAGGAAATTTTTCAAATCACATGGTTCTGTATCGGTAAAAAAAGAGTGCAGAAATAAATACATTTGAACAGAAATAGAGGGGGGGAGGGGTATTGTTAATTTTTTGGTTCTTCACTCTTCGTTTTTCTCTCGCTTTCTGACTACTGATGTGTGCAAATTATAATGTAATGTGTTTAAATGTTTACTGGAAAACATTTAATCTAAAAAATGCTTGCATGAAGGAACTGCCAGCAAACGTGATTAGATTATTCATTCCCGAGCATCTCAAAACAAATGTATATTCTTTATTCTGCTCAGTATTTATAGTTGCTCTCGATTTTAAAGGGGTGGTTCGGAATTTTTGACATCGGGCCTCATTTCCAAATGAGCCTAAACAAGATGCTACTCATAAATAAATATTCAGAGATGATTAACAAGATGCTATAGAATAATAATTTGTTGAAAACCCAAATTTGACAATAAACTGACATTCGATCTGTTTTTATAGTTTACTGAAAATGTCAACCCGATCTCACGACCAAGTCGTACGAATTCGACGAATGATTAAAAAGTGGCTAATTCGTAACAATTCATACGACCTCACTCGTACGAATTAGTACGATTTTGCTAAAACGTACATATTTTACGAATTGGCCAATTCGTATGAATTCGTACGAATGACCTAACCCTTACCCCGCCCCTAAACTTAACCGTCACGTGGGTTTAGACAAATCGTACAAATTTGTACGAGTGAGGTCGTACGAATTAGTACGAATTAAACATTTTTTACTCATTCGTCGTTTTCGTACGAATTGGGCGTGAGATAGTGTTGGAAAATGTACTGAATCCGCCGGGGCTCTCTCTCTCTCTCTCTCTCTCTCTCTCTCTCTCTCTCTCTCTCTCTCTCTCTCTCTCTCTCTCTCTCTCTCTCTCCCTCTGCTTGTTACACACCCAGTCAAGTTCAGCACTCTCTATTCTACATTACTGACAGATCAAAATAGGCTTTGGCAGGACAGAAATTTGCTTTTGTGGCCGCCAAAAAAGCGGACGATCTGATGGGTTTTAGATTTAACACAACCTGAAACTAAAAAACAGACCCGGCCTCTTTTTGAGACCGGCCTTTATTTACCCAAACCTACAGCCGCACCAGGTGTGTAAAAAAAGACAGGCATCTATTTGGGACTTGGGTGTTATTTGAAGTTTTACGGTATAAACTTAGTTACACTATACTCTTAGTTATCCTGTCACTCTACCCAATGCATTGAACTGTTACGTATTCTCCACTAATGTTGTCAGTGTCGATCTATCCATTATGAAAGGGCTAGCTTCATTAGCTAGCTAGAGTAATGTTAGCCTAACAAAATATATTACCTGTACATCTGTACCTGTTGGTGCATCTGGAAAGACGGTTGGAAGTGCATTCCTTGTCATAAACCTGTGACCGTTTCGATTAAACGGTTCTTCAAAGTCGTCTGTCTGTTAAGTTCCTTAACTGTCACACTAACCTCCAAAACCTTCAAAATGAATACTTGGGTTTATATCCCCCTAAAAAAACATAAAAATAAAAAAAGACTCAGACTCTTGCATGTGCCATTTGTATTATAAATGTTTTACCAACCTTGAATTTCTGAGAATTTCCAACATACGTGTTTTGTCTGTCATTAGTACGACCCCTTCTGAGGCTGTAAGTGATTTATATTATGTCTCGCTGCTCGCTGCTGGACGATTGTTTTTTGGGTGTGGCCGCTGACTCCTGTCAGTGCCCACTCCAATACCTTTTTCTTGGATGTGCATCAGGAGATCTCGATATCCTCGAACACCCCAATGTCTTCCAGCGATTCCTTGTTGATCTCCTCCGTCCTTTCTTGCCTCGACAGGGCCGCTGCCCATGGGTACTCTGGGGTCCCCCCGGGTTGAACGTTCTGTCATGATGCTACTGTGTCCTCAGAGTGCTTCTTCTCGGCCCTATCCTAAGCTCCCGTCCGAAGCCTGTTACTTTGAGTATACAAAATGAGCCAATGGCAAGCCAAAGTCAATGGCTCTGAGAAGAATGTCTTAGTCTTACATTTCTTGTTGAGTCATGGCCAATACTGTCCTAAAAACCTGCTACAGGACAGGTAGCCGCCTCACTGCATGCCATGACCATTCTGTTGGTCTACCAGACCCAGATGCTCATGGAAATGCACAAGGGCGGGAGCGCTCCAGCGTCAGGTGATGCTTAGGGAAGGACGAACTGAGCACCCCTCGTCCTCCACTGTCCCAGAGCCGGATGACGGTGCGTGCCGTCCCCGGACCATGTTGCTCTCATCCTCCTCTGTTGCAAACCCCCTGGCAGAGCAGACCCCGTCCAGTCATTCACCACCGATGGGAAGTCTGTGGTTCGTTTGACCCCGTTGGTACAGTCGTCGGAAGCCTGGCTAGAGCTTCCCGACCTGTCCCGCTGGGTCGCTCGGACGACCAGGCTCAGCTTCGCAATTGAGGGGAGTCTGCTCCACTATGGTCGGTGGCAGTGCCCCTATCAGGAGAGCGGAAATTGCTACCCTGCTGGCAAAGAGTGTCCCTCCACCCGAAATGAGGTCCAGTTTCTACAGCCCATACTTCATTGTCCCGAAGAAAAACGGTGGGTGATGGCCAATCCTTGACCTGCTCGTTCTGAACCACTCCCTTCACAAGCTGCCGTTCAGGATGCTCATCGCCAAATGCATTTTCGAATGTGTGCGGCCCCAGGATTGGTTTGCAGCGATTTGCCTGAAGGACGCCTACTTCCATTCTCTTGTCTTCATTCTCCCTCGACAGACCATTCGTACGTTTTTTTTTGAGGGGCAGGCATACAGTACGCGGTTCTTCCTTTCGGGCTAGCCCTGTCTCCTCGCGTCTTCACGAAGGTCGCCCAGGCAGCCCTTGTTACCCCTCGGAACACGGGGTTCGCATCCTGAACTATCTCGACAACTGGCGGGAACCTAGCTCACTCTCAAGATTAGCTTTGCAAACACAGGGACTTGGTCCTGGCTGGGCCTTCAGGTCAACTGGGAAAAGAGCAAACTTTTTATACCCACGTGGTAAAGGGGAGATGCGCTATGCAAATTCCACAGACCCATGGCATTTTCTTTGCCCTTTGGCACGTTTTTTTATAAACAAAGTCGATAGGCTTTCTAAGTGAAACTCCATTCGTTGTCATCCGACGGAACGTCTCTGTTCCTTACTCTCTGTTCCCTATACAGAGATTTTACAGAGAGTTTTTCTTGAATCTGTTTGATATGTCTTGTTTTTAGCTTGCAGTTCCGCTATTTATATTGGTTTGCCACTTGGTGGAAGAACAGGCTGAGAAACTGACATGATAATGTCATTCGACACTCTCATAAATGTTCATACTCTTATATATATAGATATATTTCACATGCAGTTATTTTGTTATTATGACAATTTTATGTTGACTCAAAACTCAGTGGAGGGTGTGATGGGTGCATATTAGCTGTTCAAAGCATATTCATGATAATCTCAACAGGTGTCATAACATGTAACAAAGGAAAAAGATCAACCAGCATTGCTCAGCAGACTTTCACTGAAAATAACAATAGGGACGTTATAGCTGTCTGGCCTTCTGGAGCTGTGTAAGAATTCTTGCTGGGATGATCCACCTGTGAGACGACTGTGTAACATCAGGGTTCTCATGTATTATCAAAAGCTTGGAGTCAGATCACATCCGGTTAGGAGAGAAGCCCTAATGGAGTCTCGCCCCAGCCACCCAATTTTACCCATTGTTCATGATTAACCAGCACAAATTGAAGTTATAGGGCCAATCCCAATTCTACCCCTTACCCCTTAACTTTCCCCTAGCCCTACCCCTTCGCCTTCCCCTTGACCCTTGAAACAGAGTGGCAATGCGCGGGGGTGAAAATATTCCCCTAAGAAATGGGACACCACTACGCCTCCGTTAAACGTTATTATAAGTCGTCGCTAGTGCCTACGTCACATGAGATGCGCCGATGCGGCAAAAGAAAACATTGCTTTCATAGCAGATGTAAGGTAAAATAAAGCCAATTCCCTTCAGCAATCACATTCACCAGTTGCCAGACATGAAAATATGTTGCGGGACTATCGTTAGCAAACTACGGTAATTTTAGCGATATATATATATATATTTTTTTAACAAACGTTTCTGTGAAGAAACTGACCGTAAATATGAACACAATATTGAATGTAACATAAAGCAAATCATTATTTGTCGTTACAATACTTATTAAAGCCACAAATACTTACATTTATGGGTCTCCTTTTTCGCTTGGGCAGCCATTTTGCGTCTGTAGCCTGGGTTAGCAGTGACACTTCTCATACCCCTTCGTTTGAAGTGTGCTCCCGAAAAATCTTCGTTTGAAGGGCTATCTGGCCCTTCCCCCTAGCCCTCCCCCTCCAACCAAAAGAGAATTGGGACAGCCCTACCCCTTCACGTGGACGCGCAAAACGGAGGGGAATGGGAAAGTGAAGGGCTAAGGGGTAGAATTGGGATTGGCCCTTAATAAATGGTAAATGTGATGAATGGCTTGGTCATATATCAGATCAAATAAACTCTTTAATTTTATATTTCAAAATTACAAAAATAAAAGCAATCTTTTTTTTGCATTTTGATTGTGTCTAGTCGAAATGGTATTATGATTTATTGTGTGGTTGGACTAGTATTAAGATGTGTGTGTGTGTACACTCAAGCTTATGAAATGTGTTTTGCTTTGTAACGTTAAATGTTTGTTGCACATTTTGATGCCTTGATAACAGGGGTAGGGGGCATACATTAATGTATGTTTTGACAGGATATGAGAACTCTGCTTTAATACATGTAGCCTTAATGTAACTAGAAAGACTATTAATACAATATAGTATATAATTTAAAATAAAATGAAGAAATACATCTTCATTTCTTCCCATATCCACTAACATTTCCCTAAGTTTAAGATAGCGTAAGCTAGCCAAACTGAGCCAAAACTTTTGGCCTGGTTGCAAAGTAGTTTTAGAGTTTTTGACTGCATTAATAATAACGTAAGAAAAAAAAAAGACAAGCTTTCTTCTAACTTACCTTCTCCATCACGCCGTGTGTTCACGCGACGCTGTTGGTTAACGAATGTATGGGGGCTGAGAATGTTCCGTCAACTTCCGTGTGTTTGCGCATCTATGTTGCCTAGTAACGAATGCAGTCTTGCCGAGATACAAGCTGGTGCCAGGAAACTTCACGTTGTGTGCCTGCACCTCGTATACAACGTTATATAAAGCTTGCATGACAACTTGGCTCAGTCAGTCTAATTTGTCAGTAATTGTGAAGGGGTTGGAGGGAATGTTGATAAATCTGAGGTCCAACTGTCACTGAGCCCAAGCCATGCGGCTCATTTTAGTCTCAAGTTTAGCTGTATATCATTAGCCAGCCCGTTTCTTCACTCAGACAGATCATCTATTAGGAAGAAAACAAGGAAGAGGATGACCATAAAAAGGTTATGCTAAAAGTCTTAGGAGGAAGATGTTAATACTTTTTTTTGTGATGAGTGTTGGCTAATTAAGCAAATGAGACCATCACTAAAGGGCTGTCAAACAAAATGTAAATATCAAAATGTTTAACTATTTTATACTTTGTTTAGATTATTTATAGTTATAGGATAGATTTCCTACATTTTGAAATGAAAGTTTGGTATGAGATTAAAATCTATACTAATTAATTTTGAGGAGTCGCAAAAATAATTGATGAAACATGGTGAACTTTCAAGCACTTTTAAATGACTTTCATATAACAAAAAAGTTGTTTTTTTGCTAGTTTTAATAAAAAAGATTGCCTTTAGTTTAAGAAACACCCACCTGCTTTATAACAAACACATTCAGTTCAGACTAAATCGTTGCTGCAAGGGGTGAGACAAGAGACGGATCAAACAATATCAGTATTCTAAGAGCTAACTAGCCTGCTAACTCTACACAACCATATATGCAACAGACACGAAGTAAAATGTCTATTTAAAAGTGAAATGTCTATTTAACCATAAATTTAAGGGAGTTTCGTATAGAAGTTCCGTATATGTTTTTGCCTCAAATATTACTGATATTACATGGCTTTGTTTGTTTCAATTATTTTTTCAATTATTTTCAATTATTTTATTTATTTATTTAATTATTATTATTGTTTTGTCTTCCAGTTCAGATAAAACATGGATTCATTAAGACGATTCATCAGGACACGGCTGGACTGGAACAGACAAGGCACTCTGGCAAAAGTGAGGACTGCACTGCGGCCAGTCGAGGTACGGAAGCCTGTGAGCTTTAAACCTCTCGTTCTCACTTAAGAGTTTACTGCTGCAAACTTAAAATACGTGACAGCTCTTGGAAGTACAATTTCACACAATATTTATTTCACAATAAAACACAATACATTTTACTTCAACAAAAGCAGTTGTAGGGGTATAAATAGTATAGATAGAAGCAGTATAAATTATGCAGTACATCACACATTACAATTACAACTACTACTATAGTACACCATAGATCAATGTAACTTGCCCAACAACTGATCAGGAAAACAGATACATTCTATTGTGAAAATGGATCCCCAAGAAGCAATAGCTTATAAGTAGGAGTCCATCCCACCACCAACATCTCCCCACCCACCTATCATAGGTAGTCAGAGCGGACCGACTTAGATGCCAATAACAAACAGACTTTAAATTATGAGTATTTGGAATACAGTTACTTTCATCAGACAAAAATAGACAGTCATTGTACCTTTGTACTTTAAATTGAATTTATCCTCATACCAATTGAGAGGGGTTCCCTCAATTCCCTCAATTATATCTCTCCAGTAATTGTTGCTTTAAGTTCTTTTTGAATATTGATAAAGAGGCAGATTGTTTTAAATTAGGGTCCAGCTCATTCCATAATTGTGGAAAGCCAATTAAGTAAACATTTGACCGTCTCTTGCTTAATTTTAATAAAGACAAAGCAAAAGCAGCAGCATTTTTATTGGCGTATTAAAAAGAATCTTAACATTGACAAAGTATAGGCTACTCATTTTCATAAATGCTCACAGTATATTAAAAAAAAGATATAAACTTATATGAAAACATTGTCTATAATAATTTGTAAGAAATGGTTAATAGGTTGTGACATTTTTTTTTTAAGTTATGTTGTATTAATTGTGCTTTGGTCATTAATCGCTATTTGCTGAGATTTTAAGTTAAGCACCAAGATGCAGCACATCTCAATTCTCACACACATGCGTTTTGTGTCCTCGCATCGTTCTAAAGTCACCTGGCAAGCCCAGTCTCAACGAGAACGCAATTCTGTTCTTTGCATTCTTGGAATTGAGAAACAGCCCATACTGCCATGTGATTGGCTGAGTAGATACACTGTAAAAAAATATTGTTGGTTTAACTTAAAAAAGTAAGTAACCTGGTTGCCTTAATTTTAAGTTGATTGAACTAGAAAAAGTGAGTTATAACAATGAAGGAGATTAATTTAATCATCAGAAACTCCAAATAATAAGTTATCTCAACTAAATAAATTATTTAAGTTGATTTGACAAAAGAAAATATGTTGTGATAACAAATCTTGAAAATATTTTTTTTTACAGTGTATTTGCTTAACTAGCAGTTAAACAGGTGTAAAGTGTATGTGTCACAGAAACCAATAAGGTAAAATCCTAAATTAAATGGCAATCACATCATAACACTTGGATTAAACTCAGTTTATAACGATTTGTTTCTAGATACCTTTATAACTTATACGCAGACAGATTGTAAAATAAATCCGTATGGATTAAATGGTTGAATCCAAGTATTTTGAAAAGTCTTTGCTTTACTGTATCTGATGAACAGAATTTTTATTTTTTATTTTTGGGTAAACTAAATATTTAACAGTGTGGTACGAATGGACAGTCAATGGTGTCTACAAACAAACTCCTTAAAATCTTCCTTAACCACACAAAGGCACATTTACATAGAACACTCTCGGTGGGGTTAAAGGGGTTCACCTTGAAAAAGGTTTTTTAATGGACCATGTAAATAATTCATTACATTCAAGTTTTTTTGCGGGAGATATGCGAGAAGTGTGGAATCAGAAGTAGTATGCAAATTTGGGCATGGCATTCAAATTGATGACACCAAACACAAGAAGAACTGAAACGCACAAATGGATTTGTACAATGATTTACACAGAAATTCGATCTGCTTGTGTTTCATGAATAGGTCCGTTGTGAGTAAACTGTTCCCGTAAATTTAAGACTTTAGTTTTTTTTTTTGGAAACAGGTTTATGCAATTTGTTTTCTTGTGTTTTGGACGCACACACACATTTTTTTTGGATCTGAAAGACATTACCAAAAAAAAAAAAAAAAACAAGATCCAAATACCATGGAAAGGGACATTTACAAGGTGACTGACCTACAATTAATGACTTCCTTGGAAGACACTATAATCTTGCTTTAATCATGAAAATTAAAATGTCATATTAGATTGAAGGGTTTTTTAGGACAGAATGAGAATGAGGCAAATTGAAGGAATGCAAGTTTTCCTTGTAGCCTGAGACCCATCCAGTGCTGTGCATTTTGGGTCTGTCTATGAAGAATTGAAGCTCTTCCGCATTTAATCTGTAGCTGGTGAGGTGTACTGTCTTTATTCAGGATCCCCAAGCGGATCGGTGACTGTTGTCGTTTAGAGCAACTACTTCTCCGTCTGGATCCAGCCAGGACAGCTGTATTCCTGTACGGTAGCAGAGATCATTTAAGTCTAGCCAGTCGTAGCACACTCCAAATGCGGTTTCTCTGATGTCTAACTTTTATTACACACACATACGCACTCACACACAGACATACAAAGCCTATACAAAAGTAATAGGACATGTATCCCCTTTTAGAATTGGAATGCAATTTCATTTTGGATATGTTTTACATTATTAGTACTTTCCATTTCCTCAAGCACAAAGACTTCCCTCATTTACCCTCACATGTGTTAATATAGCAAACATTGAACGAGACTGCTTTTTGGCACTGCATATTAAATTTGTTAAATGAAAAAGATATAAAGTAATGCTCCAGATGCTGATTTTGTCTTTTGGCCATGTGAATATCATAGTGAAATGCAATGACGGACTTGAACATAATTTATGTAATAAGTATTCTCGTTGTATTAACAATAAATTGACTAGTTCATGGAAAATGAAAGTCCATTATTCACCCTTCTTCCACCTATAACTTTCTTCCTTGGAATACACAAAAAATCTAATGTACTGCAGCAGTCTTATAATATGAAATATAACATACTATATAGTCTATGGATCTTTTGTACGCTTCTTTTATGGTTTTTCTACTGAAGCTCAGAAGTTTCAATCCCTTTTCATTATAAATGCATGGAAAAGAGCAGTAAGTGCGGTTCTTTAAAACCTTCCTTTTGTGTTCCCTCAAAGAAAGAACATCAATTAGGGTTGGAATGACACTAGGGTGAGTAAAATGTTCTCAATTTATTCAAGTCATTACTATAGCAGATATATGAGATTTTCTACACTGCCTGAACAAATGGATCAGATTTCATCACTTACAGAATGACCAATGAACAGATTTATGTGCAGTGTGACCAAAGCCTAAGGGCCCTTGGCTCCTTTAATGTTTTCCGGACTGTGATTGCCACTGGGTGGAGCTGTCTTGCCGCCACACACACACACACAAACACACAGACACACAAACATCTAAAGAGACAGTCATTTCTGTCTTTTTTTCTCCACTACCTATGTCATATACACACACAGACTTGGTTTCGCTATCTTTTTGGGGACTCTCCATGTGTAATGGTTTTTATACTGTGCAGAAACCTACCCATCACAAATTTTCAAATAACCATCGTTTAGTATGTTTATTAATATATTTCCCTCGTGGGGACTGATGACTGGTCCTCACATTGTAGTTGATCTCAGGTTTCACTATCCTTGTGTGGACATTTGGTCCTCACAATGTGAATGAAACAAGTACACACACACACTAGTAGACGCTTACTGATGTTGCCATTACTGAAGAATCTACTGACTATTACTGATCCTTTTACCACCTGCAGAATGTGCCGGAGAACATGTGAAAATCCTCTGTGATGTTCAGCTGTGCCTGTTAGCTATCACGTCTTCCGACAGGACAGCTTCCTTGGCCTTAGACAGTTTCTCTTGGCCCTTTTCCACAGTTTTACCATAATATACGAGTAGGAGGTTTTTGCTGTTATGGTGAAGAACATCATCTCAGTCTTATCTAACAGACCTGAGCCTCTGAGTGATTGTCTTGTGTAAATCACAATGTGAAAACAGTGCTCTGCCTAGTACCTGGTTCCCTATGGAATTATCCTTGCCATTATACTGACACCTGGGAGGCGCACAGCAATTTTGAGAAACAGCATTTTTAGATCATCTTCAGCTGTGCAGCGTAAGCTCCAAACAATGGAAAATGATTGAAGTAAAAAGGCGAATGTGTTTCAGGAAGTCATTTCTGCTGCGGGTATCACACTCTGTGGTGAACGCTTCTAATCTGAGACTCCTCGCTTTGGAAAGTGATCTACACTTGACCTAGGTGAAGATTGTCTTCTGCGTATGTGATTTGGTAGCAGAAAGCCATTATATACAGTTATGCACAATGCGATCTTTGCAATTTGCTGAGTGAAAATAATTCACTGCTTACAACTTGTTCTTTCTCTTTTCCCTTCTTGGCGGCTATTATCAAGGTGTTTGTGGCATCTTAAAAAAAAAAAAAAAAAACGTCCTATTGTGATTTTGACTAGAAACTAGGGTTTGACTAGGGTTTTTTATTATATTTTTTTACAACTAACCTACGGAGCCCCCCCCCAGTCCCACTTTGGCAAAAATAAATAAATAAATAATTATAAAAATAATTATATATAAATAAAATAAATAATTATAATTATAAAATTATAATAATAATTATAATTATAAATATATAAATAAAATTATAATTATAATTATAATCTTGTGGCCTCAAGATAATAACTTGTGGCCTCAAGATACTAACTCGTGGCCTCAAGATTGTAAATCGTGGTCTCAAGATACTATCTTGTGGCCTCAAGATAGTAACTTGTGGCCTCAAGATACTAACTTGTGGCCTTAAGACACTATCTCATGGCCTCAAGATAGTATCCCGTGGCCACGAATTACTATCTTGAGCCCACGAGTTAGTATCTTGAGGCCACAAGTTATTATCTTGAGGCTATGACTTACTATCTTGAGGCCACGAGATAGTTATAATTTTTTTTTTGCCAAAGTGGGCCAATAAGTAAATAGAAATAAATAGCCAATAAATAGCCAATATTCAAATTCTCTATTTTGTCTAAATAAATGAACAATCAAACCAAATAATCAACAATTTAAATTCTAATATTGAATTGAGATATTGCAATATTATGATGTACAGAATAAAAATGAATGTTTGTTTTGAGATTTGGTAAAGATGACATTACATTAATTGAATATTAGCTTAACCATTAGATTACTGCAATGGCAATCTAAATGTAACCCTTTTCCATACTGTGCTGTGAGCTTGAGAATTGGCCAAGTACTATGTTCACAAGGTCATTTGAAGCATTTGGCCTCAAGCATAATTGCGATTATTTAATAGATGTGTTTTAACACTTGTCTTCTGTCTGCATTAACAAGTAATCTAATTAATCATACTTGTCCATACTAATTCAGTGAATTGTACTATTTTCAGTATACTGAAATTTCATTACACTCTCCTGTGTCTGTCTGCGTGTGTGTGTGTGTGTGTGTGTGGGGTGTGTGTGTGTGTTGGGGGGGGTGGTTGGTTTGCTACAAGAATGAGATCTGTGTGATTAAAAAAATCTTTCCATTTCGCTTTGTAAATGTCAGTCAGGCAACATTGAAAAACTTGCTTTCTTCGCCTCCGTTTTCAGAAGCACGTAAAAAGCAACCTGCTATAAAATTATTTTAATTACAAACTTGACAGAATGCCAGCATTTCTGTGTGAAGTGTTTTTAAATAAATAAATCCCTGTAATTCAAGTAAGTGTGATCTTTCACTTCTGAAAGGGCAAAATGCACCAGTGTCACTCTTTCTGCACCTCATCTGAGAATAATGCAATATAGATAGATAGATAGATAGATAGATAGATAGATAGATAGATAGATAGATAGATAGATAGATAGATAGATAGATAGATAGATAGATAGATAGATAGATAGATAGATAGATAGATAGATAGATAGATAGATAGATAGATAGATAGATAGATAGAAAGGGGATTGCATATCCATTATCTGCATTCCGTTATACAGCTGATTTTCCTATGCAGCTTGAGTGAGCCATTGCCATATGAATGGTCACAGAGAGTACGTGAAGGACTGTTTGTGGCTTTTAATCGTGCAGTTTCTACAATTTTGTGTTGTTTCTGTAGTCCTATCTCTCAGGACCCTGTTGTTTACTTTTCTTTGTTTCATTCAACAAAAATGTAAGGTATAAACATGAAATTCTTTTTCAGCTCTTTCTGTCACAAAATTCCTCAGCTCTTTTTGGGTGTTGCTTACATTCTTTTCACATTAAATTTTTACTGCACTGGTTTATCTACTCCCTCAATGTCACGTTACGTGCAGTACAAAGCCTATGGAGACAAGGAATTTGTAGAAATAACATAACCAAACTCTCAGGTGAAACACCACTCATGCTTACATTGACTACGTTTACATGCAGCCAATAACCCGTTCAAAACCGGCATATTAGTAATAACTCGGTCGCGAACGGCCATGTAAACACTGGCAAAAACCCGAATATGCTCATATCCCGGATTTTAAAAACCAGGATATTATACCTGGGGTACCCCATTTCTAACCCAAAATTTTTGGTCATGTAAACGCGTATCGGCATATCCCCATAGTGATTTGTGTTCTGCGCATGTTCTATTCGCAAGGAATCTTGGTCTTTTGAGTAGAGAAACTTCTCGGCGCATACAAAAATCTGTGTGCAGTATACCGGAAGTAAACATGGTGAGACCAGGCGAGACACAGCACTGCATACTTTTCGAGCGAGGTCAGTAACGTTACCAGCATTAAAGCACAAACAAAGGCGATCGCAATCTGCCCCGAACTATTCATTATCCGCGTGCTGCTGCTGCTGTTATTGTCTCAGGAAGACGAATCGGAAATGACGCATATTGCGTCTTAAGGTTTTCCGTACGTCTAGACGCTAACCGCGTGTCACCGTTTACATCAGGATATTGCAATTCCATGTATACAGGAGAAACTCTCTCTGCTCACGCATGTAAACGGGTTATTCCAAATGTTTCAGAAATCCAAATAGTGACTTTAACCCGACCATAACCCGAAAATTGGCTGCATGTAAACGTAGTCATAGATGATAACGGACAAAGACTGAAGGAGAACAAAAGTTTTGCGTCCCAATTCACATACTGTCCATCCTAAATAGTATTCAAAAATAGAATTAGTACGCCAATTCATATGAATTCGTACGAATGACCTACCCCTTACCCTGCCCTTAAACCAACCCATCACGTGGGTTTAGACAAATCGTACGAGTGAGGTCGTACGAATTAGTAGGAAGTAGACACTTTTTAATCATTCGTCAAATTCGTACGCATTGGTCGTGAGAGGGTAGGAACTTCATATTTTGTGTACTGATTAAATATACTGCAACATGATGCGTATGACCCGAGATTGATACCGGCATCGATCCCGGGTTGGGGACCTAGTAACATTGCCGGGATCAGTCCCGTAACGCGCGCTGTGCGAACAAAAGCCAGGACCAATGCCGTAAGGGGTGTGTCATAGTGATGAAGCTCGTGCCGGAATCTTCGGAATTTTCCGGAATCTCTGTGTGAAAGGGGCTCTAGTGTTGCAATAAACTATTTAGACAGCAGAGCTTCCAGGCATACAGACCACGGAGGTGATGGAGTGGTGTTATTCTTTATTCGTTCGTAAGTTCATGCATTGTTAGATATCATCAACTTTTAAATATAAACGTTCATCTGGACACCTGGCACAGTAGCTTCAATTAATTAGTGTTTCAGTAATCTATTGAACACTTGAATGTCCTTTGGTTTCAATTGTGTTCATAATACTCATCACAGTGCACCAATTTGTCTGTAATCAAGATGATCACGTTTTTCACAGATTTGTGTTAATTAACTGAAACAGGAAATAATCCAGCATACCATGTCTTCTCATCTAAATGATCTTAAGTCATGCAACATATTGGCTTATGAGACATTCAGGGTCTGTTATTTTTTATGGACAGCTACTTTCCTATTCTTTCATTCGTCCGTTTGTTGCAGATATAAGCTTGAACGATAAGAGTTGCTTAAGTTTGATCTGGTAATTGATCAGCCCTCTTCCCAAACCAATTACACGCACAGATTTGCATCAGAATTACTTAATTACATGATTAGAGTGGATGTTGAATTAATTGGATGGTGGAGTCCTTGTAACAATGAAGTGAGTGATAAATTAGGGTTCAATTATGTCTAACGCATGGCTGTATGTTCTATTTCAAGGACTTTAACCTCAGCAGATCTAAACAACCAATTCTTAAAGGAAACACAGCTGTTGTCCTGTACACAATCAAGGGATGCTCATTTTTGCATAGTCACGTCTTGCCATATGAGACAATTTGCAATTTTCTGTTATTAGAAAAGCTGCCTTTTCTGGCGACTTTGGATTTATGTCTAATGTAAGTAGTATGTAATTGCACATAAAACAAATCATAATGTTTAGCAGTAGAAAATAAATGGAGAAAAATATGCTTCACTCACTAATGAAGATTCTTTAAGTTACTTTTCCTCATACCTTTGCAAATATGTACTTTTATTTTGACAAGATTAGTTACAGTATATGTACAAAACGTTCATTTTCATGACATTAGCTCATTTTTTTCCACAACAAGAATAGCTTTTTATGTTTACATTTTATTTTTTTTTTCCTAAGAAGCTTCACTTTCTAATAAGTATTGTGAAATGTGAAATTAAAGTGATTAAGACTCTAAACATATAGAGTCTAAATGACATTTCTAAACACATTCACAACATCAGAAGTTCATTAAGGCCCGAGTTCATACAGAATGTGTTTTTGCTGTTAAAAATATAGACACAGGTCAGTGGTTTGTAAAAGAGCGCAAGGTCTAGAGGCGTGTTTTTCAAAAGTTTAATTTATTTTAACTAGCGTGCAACCCCGTTTTTAGAATGCAACCATTAAAAACGTCCATATATACGTATATCCCCCCCCCCCATAACACACACACACATAGACAAAATGAGTTAAAGGTCTGTAGTGGGTATAGGGAAAAATATTGTATTTTCACAACAACCTTAAAACCCAAAAGGTTAAACCTTGAGTTAAGAGTGATGAAAAAAAAATTGCACTTTTGATTTAAGGAAACTATGCAGTAGTGGCTATGCAATGATGAACAATGACCTTGTGGCCTCATTTTGAGTGGACAAAAGACCTCTACATTCATCCCACCCCAAGAGTACTCAGTATTTCATGTTCTTTATGAGATCATAAGACACTGCTCATCATCTCAGCTGGAGTTTGACACAACACTTCATTCAGTGTACACAGAGGAACAGTAGGAAACCAAAGTGACTGTCACAATAACAAAACCTCATTTTTATATGAATTATGGGTTTCCCCTCACAACAAGGGTCATGAAACACTTTTCTCTCCATCAGTTTTTTTAAAGAGCTGAAATGTTCCCTGTATGTACTATTTAGAAGTTACTAGATTATATATCTTGAATTGAAACATTCAATGGTATCTGTACTGCACAAAAAAGATAGACAAATCCAAATATAGATCAGGTACACTCTCAGAAAAAAAGGTACAAATGTTGTCACTGGGGCTGTTCCTTTTAGGTAAACTTTTGTCCATTTTAGGTGCTAATATTACATTTTAAGTGTTAATATGTACATTTTAGGTGCTAATAAGTACATTATATGTGTTAATATGTACGTTTTAGGTGTTAATATGTACATTTTATGTTCTAATAAGTACATTTTAGGTGTTTATATGTACATTTTAGATGCTAATATATACATTTCGGGAGCTAATATGTCCATTTTAGGTCCTAATATGTACATTTTAGGTGTTAAAGGGATACTCCACTTTTTTTGGAAATAGGCTCATTTTACCACTCCCCCAGAGTTAAACAGTTGAGTTTTACCGTTTTCGAATGTATCCAGACGATTTTCTGATATTTAGAAGAATATCAGCAACCAGACAGTTTCTGGTCTCATTGACTTCCATAGTAGGAAAAAAATATACTATGGAAGTCAATGAGACTAGAAACTGTCTGGTTGCTGATATTCTTCTAAATATCAGAAAATCGTCTCAGTGGATTCGAAAACGGTAAAACTCGACTGTTTAACTCTGGGGGAGTTGTAAAATGAGCCTAAAGTGGAGTATCCCTTTAATATGTACGTTTTAGGTACTGATATGTACATTTTAGGTGTTAATATGTACATTTCAGGTACTAAAATGTACATTTTAGGTGCTAATATGTACCACTAAGGTACCAATATGCAGCCTTTGGGTACAAAAGTGTACCTTTTGAAAAGGTACAGCCCCAGTGACAGCTTTTGTACCTTTTTTCTGAGAGTGTATATGTAAATTCAATATTAAACAACATAGAAACATTCACAGAAACAACAGTAAAGCTAAAGGAAGCCCTCAAGGATCTGTGTGTGTGTGTGCGCTCTAGCACGTCAACACGTTTGTTTGGCGCGCATGTTATGGCCCGTCTCTTCTCGACTCGTGCTTGACCGTAGAGTTGTATCCCACTGAGAGATGTCACTGCTGGGCAGCAGGCAGTGGCATTAGCCCCGTTCAGCTCGACTCACCTCAACACTCGCGGCCCAGAGGGAACCCGCACCACCTCCAGCATCACAAGTCTTCATCATGCATTAATGTGGCTTACTGTGGCAGCTGGAGAATAAGAGCGAATGAAACAAGTTCCTTGGATGTGTTTGCAATGAAAAGCTCCACTTCCTCTTCCTTCAGCCAGCATTACTACACTTCCCCATCAGCGACCCAGCAAAGAGCACTTAGACCAGCGGTGACAGGCCCAACAAGCTACAGATGAGCGCTTGCCTGTCTGAACCACTCCATTACCTCATAATGTAAAGACTTTAATGAGTACGAAATGAGAACAGGCTGTCCATGAATAGCACTGGTAACTAGGGACACAGAAAAAGAGCCTTGGTGGGATGACATTCTAAGGAATGCTATCCCATAGGAGGTATGTCACAAAGACTGTTAAATACATTCAGGGTATTTCAGAGATAACCGGCTTAAGTGAATCATGGATTCCGACCTACATTCATCAATGTTGCGAAGATGGATACCAATTCGAGACTTTGATTGTCAGCACTGTGACATTACAGATGCCCTTGAGCATAGCAAGAGTTTGAGTTTCTCCAGATAAATTCCACCCAGCATGCTGTGTTTGAAAATCTATAGAGTTTTGAAGATTTCCATGAAATTCATGATTTTAAAACAGTGTTGCCTTGTCATGGTAGGAAAGCTGTCTAGACCAGACACCAGGAGTTTGTTTCATACATTTTTACGCTTTATTTAAATATTTTTCATATCAGTTCCCATCGTCCAGTCATCTCTAACGCAAAAAGACTAAAAAGTATTTTGTGTTTAAGATCATTACAAATCACACTGTACGGCATGGATCTAATAAATTTAGGTATGACGTGTGTAGAATGTACAATGATGACACCTATTGAATTGTTGGCTACGACTCAAGTTAATGTAGAACAATAAAACACCATCATGTGCTAGTGATAAACAAATAGAGCTAGATGAATCACACTTTGACACTTGTGATTTTTTATGTGTGCTGAAAAATAGGAAGCGAAAGAGGACAATAGGGTTGCGGTAAAAGAGGCAAACTTATGTCAATTTTGCAAATGGAGACCCATTTTTTTACTCCATTTTCTTGTTGCATTTTTGGTCAGTGGACGTAGGTTGTAGCAGCAAACTGTGAGATGATCTTGCTAAATTTCTGACACTGTCAGAAAACTATTGCAGGCTATGATTGGTCGCAAGACTATGACAACGGCTATCTTTGAACCTCTCTCACTTTACGACAGGAGCTACGACCACAGAAATCACCATGATTGGTCATCTTTCGCCAGGGACAGCCCAAAATCGTACGATGTGTACCACCGCATATGGCAACTAGAGAAAAAACAAAACATCAATATTGTATGTGAACATCTAAACTTATCCTAAGGGATTGTTTATATGTGTACAGCCATGCATAAAAGCGAACTGAATGGGGTGCCTGGTGCTGCTTATGGATTTGCTGAAATTTCTGCAATAGTTATACATTTTTGTTTGTTTGTTTTGTTTTCCTTTTAGAAAGATCAATGTGTTTCATTAATGTTTAACACCATCAGTATGCTATTTGGTTTCTGGGCCAAAAAAAGTCTAAACTGTGATAAAGTTAGAGGGCCACAAGTTCGTCCGATAGTAACACAAGCAGAGAGGGAATTATTATTATTTGCAAGACTGATCATTTGCAACATGCCATGGAGGGAAACAACCAGACAGTGGCCATTCATCAAGCTATTTTAACTAGTATTATATATATAATATATATTCTCCCTCATTGCAGCAAAAAATATATTTTTGTTGTTTAACTTATTAAACAGCAACTGGATGGTTAAACATAATGTAAGCAGAAATTTATGAATATTTGAAAGCATCTCTTTGTTTGTGTGTTGGGATGGACTATGGTGTGGTTTGTTTGTGATCAGCAGGTTATTACTTTCCTCTGCTGTGTGTTTACGTGTGCACTAGCTCTCTGGTGTTGAATTATATTCCACGTGTTGAGTAGGTTGACTGGAGGTGGACAGCACCAGCACTGTCTCTGGCAGTAATGAGAGTTCATTGCATGTTTGTTGCTGACCAAAGCATTCCTTCTCCACAACAAACAGCCCTACTTCCGTCCTTACAGCAGCAAGAACAAAACTGAGCCTGTGAAACTGTGTTTTTGTCTCATTATAAATATATATATATATACTGTATATATATATATAGCATATCAGCAATATACAATAAGTACACCTACACTCAATCGTAAATATTGACCACAAATTCTGGTGAAGTGCACACTGATGACCATATTAAGATAATGACAAAGAACAATTTAAAGCAAGGTCCATACAATGGAACAAAAAAGAGACTGATATAAAGTTTTTTTTTTTGAAAGATGTAATACAGAATATTTAAGATTCTGCAACATTTAACAAGATTTCTAGGTCACTAATCATATAAGCAAAGGCCTTTTTGACTCCTTGGATCATGTGTTGTCGATTTTCACAGACCATTACAGTCTATTTCGTAAATTGGTTTTAATATCAGTGGACCAATGTACCAACTTAGTCACACTTTCATTGTCTTTGGTTTTCATTTTCAAGGACTTTTAGTTTACATCCACTTTCCTCTGTCCTTCATTAGTTTTCATGGTCATTCAGTAATTAGTTCACCTGTTTGTATTCAAATTGTTATCATGTGTGTTCATTTGTCTGGTGTTGACTGATATTTAATACTCACTGTTACGTTGCTTTATTGTTATCTACTTTTGTTTATTACCTTATACCTTCATCCTCTCCTCATCTTCCTCTTTGGACATGCAGTGGGGAGAACAAGTATTTGATGCACTGCTGATTTTGTAGGTTTTCCGACTTACAAAATAACACAGTCTCAACCCAAGACGTCATATAACTTGCGTCTTGGGACGTCTTTTGACCATACGTCAACATCTGCCTTTTTGGGTACCCTTAAATGCCGGTTAGATGATGATTCCCGGGCCGTCATACAACTGACGCTTTACCTTTAACGTCGGTTAGGTGACGGGGTAGGTTTAGGGGTAGGTTTAGGTCTGGGGTAGGGTTAGGGTCTGATAACGTCATCTAATCGACGTTTAAGGGTACCCTAAAAAGGTGGATGTTGATGTATGGTCAAAAGACGTCCCAAGACGTCAGTGATACTATATGACGTCTTGGGATGAGACTGCGTTGTACAAAGCATGTAGAAGTCTGTAATTTTTATCAAAGGTACTCAACTGTGAGTGATGGAATCTAAAACAAAAATCCAGAAAATCACACTGTATGATTAAGTAATTCATTTGCATTTTATTGCATTACAAGTATTTGATACATCAGAAAAGCAGACCTTAATATTTGGTACAGAAACCTTCGTTTACAATGACAGAGATCAGAGTTTTCTGTAGCTCTTGACCAGGTTTGCACACACTGCAGCAAGGATTTTGGCTCACTCCTCCATACAGACCTTCCCCAGATCCTTCAGGCTTCGGGACTGTCACTGGGCAATGCAGACTTTCAGCTCCCTCCAAAGATTTTCTATTGGGTTCAGGTCTGGAGACTGGCTAGGCCACCTTGAGATGCTTTTTACGCAGCCACTCCTTAGTTGCCCTGGCTGTGTGTTTCGGGTCGTGCTGGAAGACCTAGCCACCACCCATCTTTAATGCTCGGGGAAGGAGGTTGTTGGCCAAGATCTTGCGATACATGGTCCCATCCATCCTCCCCTCAATATGGTGCAGTCACCCTGTCCCCTTTGCAGAAAAAGCATCCCCAAAGAATGTTTCCACCCCCATGCTTCACAGTTTGGATGATGTTCTTGTGGTTGTACTCATTCTTCTTCCTCCAAACAAGGTGAGTGGAGTTTAGACCAAAAAGCTCTATTTTTGTCTCATCAGACCACATGACCTTCTCCCATTCTTCCTCTGGATCATCAAGATGGTCATTGGCAAACTTCAGACAGGCCTGGGCATGCGTTGGCTTGCGCTGCAGGATTTTAATCCATGACGACGTAGTGTGGTACTAATGGTTTTCTTTGAGGCTGTGGTCCCAACTCTCTTCAAGTCATTGACCAAGTCCTGCCGTATAGTTCTGGGCTGATCCCTTACCTTCCTCATGATCATTGATGCCCAGACCGAGGGAGATTGAACGTCGTCTTTAACTTCTTCCATTTTCTAATGATTGTGCCAACTGTTGTTGCCTTCTCACCAAGCTGCTTGCATATTGTCCTGTTGCCCATCCCAGCCTTGTGCGGGTCTACAATTTTATCTGATGTCCTTACACAGCTCTCTTGACCATTGTGGTAAGGATGGAGTCTGTGTGATTATGTGGACAGGTGTCTTTTAAAGTGGTAACAGGTTCAATGGGTGGGTGGAGAAAAGGAGGTCTTCTTAAAGAGAAACTAACAGGTCTGTGACAGACAATTCTTGGTTGGTAGGTGATCAAATACTTATGTCATGCAATAAAAGGTAAATGAATCACTTAAAAATCATACAATTTTCTGGATTTTTGTTTTAGATACAGTCACTCACAGTTGAAGACTACCTAAATGACAGACTCACATGCTTTGAAAGTGGGAAAACCTGCAAAATCGGCAGTGTATCAAATACTTGTTCTCCTCACTGTATGTACGTATAGATAGATATAATTGAGTGAGTGAGTATGATCTTTAAGGAGCTGTTCATTATGCTGAAAAGCAGTAACTGTCAAGTAGAGCAATTATTTAAGGCTCAGTATTTATTTTATTTAATTTGCTTATACTCATGTCTCAATGTTTAGGTTCTTTTCGCACAATGAGAGTTAATGATGTTTTACTTTGTATGTGGCATACACATTTGAAAAAGCATTGGGATGAATGAACGAAGACATGAGTTGCAATCTTAGGGTGAAGTATTCCTTTAATTACTCCATCAAATATCAGAATGCTCACTCTGGAGTGTCAAATTAACTTCTGACGTTGTGAACATGCATTCTGTTCTGTTTGGTACTGTAGTGTTTCTGAGTTCTTAAATTTTGCATTAGGCAATTCGTATTGTAAAAAGAAGCTTCTTAGGAAAAAAAGCTTTTTTGTTTTGAAAACAACAGCTACTGCCATGAAACTATATATAGACTGTACAATCGCTCTTAAATCTTGTCAAATCCAATATTTGACAGTATAAAGCACTTTCTTTTTTTTTTGTTATGTTTTCTTTGGAGAATTTGATGGGGGTTCTCAACAAGTAAGAAGTCTATTCAGTTGCTCTTGTAAAATTCATAGGTTTTCATCTAAGGTAGAATTTTCAAACAGGTTTTTGATGTCTCATTGTTTCACCTCATAGATCATGGCTTGATGCAACAGCACACACTTTTCACACACATTAAAACATAACGTGCAAAGACCAATCAGTATGAGTTAAATGTGGCATAGCATCACCTCTGTTACGAAAAGAAAACACGCATGCCGTATCCAAAAGGGTCAATAGTTCACCTTCTTTGTGTTAGATGCAGGCTTGCTGACCCAACATGAACCCCCCATATTTAAAGAGGACGCTCTACTTAACACTCAACTTAACTACCATAGTACGATGCATCGTTGGAGACACTAACTTCGCTATTTTGTTCTGTTTTGCTTTATTTCCCAGATGTTTCATTCAATCACAAGTTATCTCTTCATGTCACTTCAGCAGTCACATAGAATGACTTAGAGTGTACTGCATGTTGCTAGTTGGCGAACAATGATTTTGGGGGAAAGCACCCTGACAGACTGGGAACAGAGTTGCTGCAATAATGTAAAAATATGTGAAAAATAATGTTTATTTGGAAATTCAACCATGAAAACCTATTTTAGTAGACCCCAAAAACAAAATCAAGCAGAATTTGGCATAATTTTGCCTTTTTAATGGATTCTGGGTTGCATTTTCTTGTACCTGTGCATAGTTTTAAGAAATTATATTTTGCACTCCCAAAAGCATGATTAAGTGATTTAATTACCTTTTATAATTCCCATCAGAACATACCTTGCACATCTTTCTGTGTGGTGGTAAGAGAAGTGGTCCTAATGGTGGCACTCCGACCTCTCCCAAGGTCATCAGAAGAGATAGAATCGTGTTTTTTAAAGCAGCAATAGTGACATCTCTCCATTCTTCAGTTCACAGTTGGGAAAAAATGCGACGTTGTTTAGGCAATAAGATGCTCAACTGACAGTCAGATTGTGACAAACGATCCCGCTTGCGCCGAGACGCTCGATCAGGAATGCTAAGGGTTGGTCTCTTGCCTTACGTTTGCTTCTGAGTAATTGCATTTGAGACTACATTAATCAACAAACAGACAATAAAGTAAACCCTCATTTAGCCCTGATGAAGCAGCGACTCTCTGGCAGATCTCATAGACTCATAGAGGAAGGAGGAGGAGAGCATCTGTTTGTCATCCTCATTGCAGACAGACCTCTGGCCTCATCATGAAGTCTGAGGATGAGAAAGAGTTGTGCATGTACTGCAGATGACATTCAGACTTATGTCGAGAGAAATTAATACAAATGCTCTGCTGTGTTGAGACCAACGCATTCTCATCCTTTAGCGTCATATAGAACGTTATGTGACAAAACGGCGCTATACTACGCATATGGCACCCGTTATCGTTAATATAACACGCGTTGTGAGGGCTAAGTTTAGGTGTGGGGTAGGGTCTGCGTGTCATTCACGCTAAAGGATTTATGACGTCTTGGGCTCGCGTGTTATATTAACGATAAAGGGTGCCATGTGCGTAGTATAGCGCCGTTTTGTCATATAGCACTTTACGAGACGCTAAAGGATGAGAACGGGCTGGTTGAGACATATACTGTAGATGTGGTGCTAAATGATAAAGTGCATTTATAGGATTTTATCATTATTGAGAATATACTTCATTGTGATTTCATTTTTATAGTGTCAGTTTATTTATATACATTTTTACATAAATAACATCATTAATAAATGAATAGATATACTTCAAAAGTTTGGAATTGCAATATTTTAATATACATTCATATTCAGATATACACATTTAAATGTAATTTTGTCCTGTGATGGCAAAGCTGAATGAAATGCTGAAAAAACAGAATAACATTTTAATGTTTCAATATTTTCTGGAACAATTTCTTTATCATCCATTTCCAGCACAATGTGACAGACAGCACGGCTAGGCCTTTTATGGGTTATCCAGCTGGGTTCTGCTGGCTTCTGCTTAAATTGCATCATGTAAGATCTGTCCCTCACTACAGTCCAAAACACACCACGCCACACAGAGATAAGACAGCACAGGAGTCTTCGACTTTCTCTAGCGTAGTTTTCTCCTCCGCATAGTCTTTATTAAATGGCAGGCCAGAGCTGGTGTGTCAGCCCCGGCGTCCTCCCTTTGAAAGACTCTCATCAGCATTGATCTGCCTGTTTGCCCATGGGAGCAAAGAAGCTGTAGAGATGAAAGCTGCTCTGTCTGCTGTCACCCACCCACTGACATGCATCCATGCGTCTACACATACATACACATACACAATGTGTCCTTGCCTTGTCCTCTCATTTTTAAGTTTAGCTCAGTCGAAGAAAGGTGAACTAGCTAGGGGAGAATATTCAACAGGGAAGAGAGAGAGAAAGCGAGAGTTTGCAGGGTGTCTATGTGTAGAGGGTCATGAAACCCCAAACCAATTTTTCTGAGATTTTAACAGAGGTATGTGTGTTCCAACCCTGTATCACACGAAATAAGTTCTGAGGAAACTATTTTGTAAATCGCAATTACGTTACATGCCAACATATAAGCAGTGCTATTACGTTGGTCCTTAACGTAATATGTCTCATTGTTAATACGTAGATACTAATACGTAATTTTCAAATATGTAAAACGTACGTATTGTACGTTTGGATAGATGCAAAAACGTATAATATGGACGTATTTGTAACATTTCAATTATTATTACGTTTTTACAGCTATAAAACGTTAACTATTTACGTCTATTTCACGTATATATCTGTATACTTTCACTTTTAAAGATAAATGTAACAAGATCCCTTAATCCTACTCACAAAACCTAAACATATTCATTTTATACAGAATATAAAAAGGATAAAACATAATGGACATAGATGAGTTTTAGCATTACAATATATTTTGAGCCACTAATCCTACTCCCAGACCTAAACATAACCATTCCTAAAACTACGCAATTATACAGAAAAAAAACATAACAGACAGAAGTATACGTTTTACAATAATTTATTCATTGGGAAAATGTCAAAACCGGTAACGTTAACATTACCAAAAGTCGTTCACATCGCAGTCCTCTGGCAGTATTATAGTAGTTGTGTATGAGGTACAGTGCAGAATTAAAGTTATTAATATTAAACCATGAAAATGTTAATCTGATTTCGGTTCGCTCTCTGAAAGCGCGCTCTTCTCCATTTCAAATGTACTACACCGACTGAAACACGGCATGTCGCAATCTGTGACGAAGCAGGCGAGAGCCAATGAGCGTTTGATATCACTGCCGTAAAACCTGTCGTAACGCTTCTTGAAGGCGCATTTTTTGAATTTGAATTCATCACCAACGCGGATTTGACGTTTGCTTTGCGGTCGCTGCTGAGAAAAGAAGATGAGATCACTGGATAAAATACTGAATTTGGATCTGTTTCTTGCAACCAACGTATGGATTCTTGAATTTGGTTTACATCAAGTTAATAAAATGTATGTCATTTGTGAATGTATCAGTATGTTGCGTTTTATTGGAGAAAATGCTTTTTGTGTAAATACACTAAATACTACAAAATGGTTAAACAAGATATTTTTAAGGTTAAAAGTGTATCAAAGTCAAAAATTTAATGCCACGATTATGCATAAATTGTAAAGAAACCTGCTTTGGATGTATTATGTTCAGGACAAACGTAATAGCACTGCAATAGTATTAGGTTAAGGACGAACGTAATAGCACTGCTTATATGTTGGCATGTAACGTAATTGCGATTTGCAAAATAGTTTCCTCAGAACGTATTTCGTGTGATACATAGTTGGTGTGTTCAACCAGTGCAGTCTCATCCCAAGACGTCATATAACTGGCGTCTTGGGACGACTTTTGACCATACGTCAATATCCGCCGTTTTTGGGTACCCTTTAACGTCGGTTAGATGACGTTATCGGATAAGACCCCAGACCTAAACCTACCCCGTCACCTAACTGACGTTAAAGGTAAAGCGTCGGTTGTATGACGTCCCAGGATCGTCATGTAACCGACGTTAAAGGGTACCCTAAAACGGCGGATGTTGACGTATGGTCAAAAGACGTCAGTTATATGACGTCTTTGGATGAGACTGTGTTAGTTGAACACCATTGACGACAATGTTCGCATCTGTTAGATTTAATAGTATGGTTAAATTTGAGTGTTTTTCCCACTTTTTTTCTTCTTCCAGGTTTAAAATGTTCGTCATGTCCACTTCACAGGCTGTGACGTAGCCGTGCACTGTGAGTGCTTGATGACTCATCGGTGTCTCATAATTATTAATGAGACTGAGTTTTCATATCCTATGAGAAGACACAGTCTCTTAATTTTTCATGACACCATGTGGATCTTTCCAATGACAGACATGTCAAACTGTGATATCGCGTAGTAAATAAGAGAGGCAATCCTGTTTGTCTTCATGGTGCAAAAGTCCAAGTGGGTTGAATATGTTTCCCCACGATGTTGCCAGGGCTAGACTCTGGCTCTAGACGGTTGGTTTGCCATCAACCACGGACACATCTAAACAGTATATGATCTAAACTATAGTGTGTGCCGCAAACATTTTCTTGAGAGAGAGCTGCGAGAAGTTAGCCTAGAAATCTAGATGCACCTTAGCGGCAGCAAAAGTCATTTTGCAGCAAAGTGTGGTCTAGCACAACTTTCCGTTGGCTTTCGAAGTGGAAAAACCAAACTCTGGTCAGGCCAATCACATCGTGTATAGAGTTGGTGGAGGGGTTTAACACAATGACAGCAGAGTTGTGACGGTTCTGCGCCGTGATTTCCATAGGTGATTTCCCTGATACTTGAAAACAAACAAGATGCAGCTGGCGAACAGCGGTCTTTCGATTCGACTTTGGCCGCGACTCGGATGACTTGGGGCCCTATCTTGCACCCGGCGCAAATGACTTTATACACAAACGCATGTCTCATTCCTATTTTGCACGCGCGCAAAGCGGGATTTTCCCCTCCACAGACGCACGTCTGTAAACTAGGAAATGAACTTGCGCTCCCTGGGCGGATCGGCGCAAAAAGGAGGCGTGTTTCGGCGCAAACATTCCCTGGTGCTATTTTACACTTCCAGAACACAATTGCGCCACTGACCATAAAAAACCTGGTCTAAAGTCAGTGGCGCGTTGCGCGTTGTTCATAATGCTATTTTAAGCGCGCATGCTTGGCCATAATATAGCGGGTAGGCCTACACAACGCGCATATACTGATTCTCTCATCAACATAGATGCAGTAGTTTTTATTTTTGCAAATCATACATTATAACAAGGAAAAATATTAACACATGCGGGAAATCATTTTGGTTTACATGAAGATGAAAAAACTGAAATACCCATTTCTTAAGGCTATTGTAGTACTAAGGATCAGACCTGTTTGCCCAATAGTGGCAAGAAACATACGTATAGGCTATAATGTTTAACCGACGCTGATGTGCAAGAGTTTCTCCCATCCCTATACAACGTCACTTCTGTCTTTCACTGTCCTGACAAGAACGTCGGTCTCATCGGCTGTGAACGCTCCTGGCGCGCGCCTGGTAAACCCGCCGTTATAATAACAATCCGTCATGCAACATGCGCACCTGTTCTTAAAGGGTATGTTGGATGGCGCTCGGATTGGTTTATTTCACGTTACGCCCAAACCACACCTATGAATAATGAAGCTACTTCAGACCAACCTCTTTTAGATTTGCGCCAGGCGCAAGAGGCATTTATCCCGCCGGGAAAATAGCAACAGCGCCGGGACCCGCCCACAAAGTTACTTGCGCCATGCGCTTTGACACTTGCGTTTCAGATCGTTAAAATAGGGCCCTTGGAGTTAAGAGAACGTCTCTTAAGTCATTCTTAAAAAAGGAAAATGTGTTCAGAGTTTTGACGACCGAATACGGCAAAAGTTTAATATATCAACTTGCTCTGCTGGAGGGAAAACCATTGCACCTTGGATATATTAAAACATTTAATTTAATATTAATTGCCATTGTTTTCAACAGATAAAATTAAGTCAACTGTTTAGAATTACAGAATAACCATAATTCATACCAGGATAGTGTCAGGGTAGTTGATTAACACCATTTAAGATTATGTAAAATATAATCATGCAGCGCTACATCTTTAACTCAGAAGATGTCTTTCTATTCCCTATAGTTTATTAATTATTTTTATACTATTCAAAATACTTAAAGGAATATGTGAGTTTCAAAGCGTTTGTGGTCGATAATGGCATAATGTTTATTACGACAAAAATGGTTTTCTTTAAAAAAGAGATTACAGTGAGACAATAAAGTTGTAGTTTGGAGGGTTTTGTCTATTTAGCTTCCATTGAAGTCTGAACATTCCTTCAAGACATTTAAAATAGCTTTTGAAAAGTAAATTTGAGACATTTTAAAACAAACTAAGAACCCTTGAAAACATTGTCCCTCTTATTTCAAACAGAAGATACAGCCTGATTTTTAGGCATATGCCGAAAGAAGAGAGAAACTGCGATCTTTCCTTCCTCCCACCTCCTGAGAGGCCCATTTGAAGCATTAGAGCTTTGAGTGATGGAGGTGACTCAGAGAGATGTCAGAGTGGAGGGCACAGACTCAATCCCTCAGCTTTGTGCAGAAGGACAGAATCTGTGCCTGCTTCTCTGCCGTGCTTGCAGCCAGACGCCAGTGTGCTGCATGTCAAACAGCCAAGCAGGGCCTCTATACACCTGACACACGTGCAAATACACAAATCCTTCCCCCGTTTCAATGGCTCTCCTTTAGACCTCCAAACTTTGCAAAGGCTCTCAACTGACCATGACTCATCTCAACTCTTTCTTCTGTCTCCAAGCCTTTGCTTGCTCTCATACAGCTTAGCTCAGGGGTTTTGATGGCTAGAGGTCCTTGTCACAGACTTGCAGACTTCACCACTTCAGTTAGAAGAGGCTGTATGGACCTTAGTCAGAATAGATGCCAAGTTTAATTTTACTTTCATGAAAATAAGCCTGTGAGGACTAAAAGAGAAGACTGTTCAGTAGGTTGGTATAGCTTGCTATATACAATCGCTAAATGAATTAAGCTGATCATACATAAAAAAATGGGTCCCACTTTATATTGAGTGGCTATATACTTACATTGAAATGAATAATTTGATACAATGGACTTATTTTGTACATACATGTTTTTACATTGTACTTATATTTTAAAAATACCAGCATGTAATCACAGCTATAATTACTTTATGTAATTACATTTGTGATTACACATTGACCCTCCCCTCACACCTTAACCTCCCCTTAAACCGACCCATACCACCACACCTGTCCCTAACCTTACCTGTATCACACCTCAATCACAGCAAAAGTGTTTTACAACACAAGAGGAACACAATAATACATTGTACTTATTGTTCAATGTACGTACATAGTACGTAAAGCCACTTAATATAAAGTGGGACCAAAAAATGTATTACAATTCAAAAGTTTGGGGTCAGTAAGATCCTATTCAACAAGGGTGCTTTAAATTGATCAAAAGTACTTTAATTTTATTTTAAACTTTAGTTTTAGAACACTTTTAAAAACCACTATGGGTACCAAATGCTGTACATGAAAATAACAGCATTTGGTCATTTCAAATGATAAGATCATTTCAGAGGGTGTAATGTTTTTACACCCTCTGAAATGATCCTAGACTAGAGTAGGAGATATTTTTAAGGAAAACGGGAGCTCATTCCAGAGTCTAGGAGCTACCAGAGAAAAAAAACCAAAACTGTTACCTCTACATTTCAAATGTGATGGAGCGGCCGTCAGACAGAGCTGATCATTGGAGCGATGAGATCTCAAAGGTTGATATAAACTAATTAAATTTGTGATATAAATCTGAGATTTGTAAACAAATAAGAACACTCAGTGTTGAGAAAGTTCACTTTCTACATGAACTCAGATCAGTTAAAAATGTTTTAAATGAACTAGTTCAGTTCATAGTTCATACCTCACAAAGTTCAGAGTTCCATAAATGAACTAGTTCATAGTTCTTTTTTCCATAAGTTGCAAGCTATATATGATGAGTTCAGATGCAAAAGCCTCTAAGTGCCATTTGAAATTTTCTTCTAAAATGATCATTTTTATCAAGCTTGTATATTTAAATTCAGTAATTTCACTTAAATTGCAATGAAGATTACCTATTAATTGTCATTTAAGTGAAATTACTGAACTTAACTTTACAAGCTTTATAAAAATGGTCATTTTAGAAGAAAATTTCAAATGGCATTTAGAGGCTTTTGCATCTGAACTCTTCATATATATATATATATATATATATATATATATATATATATATATATATATATATATATATATATATATATATATATATATATATATTATGGCTGGGAAATGATTAATCCCATCCAAAATAAAAGTTTGTGTTTACATAATATATGTGTGTGTAGTGTGTGTAATTATTTTGTACACACATATGCATGTATATATTTAAGAAAAATGTGTTATTAATATATCAGATATTTATGTATAATATTAATTTTGTATAAATATATATAAAGTATAGACATGCAAATATTTCTTAAATGTTTACATGCATGTGTGTGTATTTATATACAAAATAATTATACACACTACACACACATATATTATATATATATATATATATATATATATATATATTTGCAGCTTATAAAACTCATTTAAATGATCCCACGACACCTCCTCGATGGTTTGTCGACTACATGCTGCCTTTTGTTTTGATGACGCATCGACACAACGGTGCGACACTTGTTGCTGGTGTTGCCAGATTGGTTTTTTTTTTCCGCTACATATTAAGGCCTGTTTATGATGTGTTTTAGCCAGGTTTTTGCTTAGAAGTCTCTATAGAAATCTCGCACCCTATTGAACAAAGTTAAACTGTGCATTCACAGACACCATGATGAATGAGTGCACAGTAACATTCATCAGGCAGTAGCCTAATACTGTACGTTCAGTTGACGTTCGACCAAAAATCAACAAGTTCATCGACTATTGTTCGATGAACGTGTTCAGGCATAACGCTGATAACACTTTATACTGGATTTTTTAATCGGACCAGTAACCAATGTAATAAAACCAGTACAGGGGGAACATGGTCTCTTTCTTTTGGTGCCAGTTAAAAGCCTAGCAACTGAGCTTTGAACAAGCTGCAGGCAAGAGAGGGAGGTCTGACTCACACTCGGGTACAAAGCGTTACAATAATCCAAACGAGAAGACACAAAGGCATGAACAACCTTCTTCAAATCATTGAAAGAGAGGATAGACTAAAAAAGCAATTTTTAACAACTCCATGTATTTGAAGATCAAATTTAAGCTCAGAGTCAAAAATAAAGCGAAGGTTTTGCCAAGATCCGTTAAATAGACTGGAGATAAACCATTTGGAGCTTTATAAGTCAAAAGCAATACCTTATTAATGCGGAACTTTATAGGTTACCAATGAAGTGATGATAGAATCGGTGTTATATGATCATATTTTCTTGAATTCTTTTGGACTGCATGGACTAACTGTAGCTTTCTTATTGAGGATGCAGGACAACCAGCTAATAAAGCATTACAGTAATTTAGTCTCGAGGTCATGAATGCATGAACTAACTTTTCTGCATCAGAGACAGATAGCATGTTACGTAGCTTAGCAATGTTTCTAAGGTGGAAAAAGGCTGTTTTGTAACATATGAAATATGCTTTCCAAAAGACAGGTTGCAGTCTAATGTTACACCCAGGTCTTTTACTGTAGCGGATAAAGTAACAGGACATCCTAGTATGTTAAAATCGTGCTACGAAAGGGTTTGTGGACGTTTTTTAGAACCGATAAGTAGTTCCTCTGTCTTGTCTGGATTTAATAAAAGAAAATTACATGTCATCCAATCTTTTATATCTTTAACACAATCTGTCAATTTGGATAATTTAGCGTATTCATCTGGCCGTGATGAAATATATATTTGAGTGTCATCAGCATAACAATGGGAACTAATTCCATGTTTCCTTAAGTGGCAGCATATACTGTATATTGAGAATAATAAAGGGCCTAACACAGATCCCTGTGGCACTCCATAGTTTGCCGAAGTTATGATTGATTTTTCCCCATTTAAGTAGATGAAATGGTAGCGGTCAGATAAGTATGACCTGAACCAGCTTACAGTAACTTTATTTTTCAGTGTCATTGTTATATGCAGTTATGATAAATTATGCATAATTGCATGCAAATAACCAAACCCTAATCCTAACTATAGTAAGTAAGTAGTTAAGTAGTTACTTATGTAACCCTGAACCTATCCTTAAACCTAATCTTAAATCCATGTAGTTACCTTATATTATCAGTACTATCTTGGGTATCTACAATGCAAGGACACAGAACTTGGTTCCATTTAATTTTACAGTATGTTATAATAAAGGAAGCTGACTGCACAATGAATCTATTATTTACATAAAGTCTACACTTTCTTTGTTATAATGAGAGGATTAGCAGATGGACAAGCATTCAGAACTCAAAATAATCAACGCTCAAAACACCTGTTTTTGAGTGCTAACTTAAACCCCTCTGATTGGCCATTGCGTTCAATAAATCAAAAGTTATCTTTGTGATTGGCTACTTTGCTCAGTGCTGCAAAACACATTGTAAATGGAAAGCTTTGATGCTCTCCTGCATCCATAGACAGATCACCAAATCTGTTTTTCCAATATGCTATTTTTACGAAGATAACAGATCCTGGGACAGCAGTTATGGCCTGTTTTACCTCTAAAAGCAACCTGAAGCAGCAGCAGGCAGTGGTTTGATAATAAAATTCCACACAAGTCTCAAGTCTGTGGCCAGGGGAAGGCTAAGCCTAGCCTTACACACACTTGAGGGTATGCAATACAAACTCTGGCACACATCATCCAAAGGCAGTTTTCTTGGCCTCCAGACATAGAAAATATTTACAGTATGTGAAAAAGTTTTAGAAATATTTTCAGGATATTACTATGAGTGCTTTTAAGAGGAAAAAAAATGCCAGTGATCCCACACAAAATCATTGAAAGATGATGAATTAAAGGGTTAGTTCACCCAAAAATGAAAATTCTGTCAGTATTTACTCACCCTCATGTTGTTCCAACCCCGTAAGACCGTTCATCTTCGGAACACAAATTAAGACATTTAAGATAGTAAGATCGCTCCTGCATGCTAGTCCATAGGCTTCTTGAGGGAATGACACTTTCTGGCATCGAAAAGTCATCAAAGACATCGTTAAAATAGTCCAAGTGACTACAGTGGCTCAATTTTAACTTTATGAAACGACGAGAATACTTTTTGTGCGCAAAAACAAACATAAATAACGACTTTATTTCAACTATTCACTTCCTTCTCTATGGACCTGTAGTCAGTTAACGCAGTGTGATTGCGTAGAGCTACGTCACACGTAGGCTCAATATTGGCCGACGCTGGTCATGTGTGTGATGCGTATGACGTACAATAACAGAAGCTTACGCTATTAAACTAGTAACCTGACTCGCGCAGAGGGAGAAATAAACGAATAGTTGAAATAAAGTCGTTATTTTTGTTGTTTTTGCGCACAAAAGTGTTCTCGTCGTTTGATTGACTTAAGATTGAGCCCCTGTAGTCACTTGGACTATTTTAATGATGTCCTTTAATGACTTTTCGAGGCCAGCAAGTCATTCCCTCAAGAAGCCTATGGACTAGTATACAGGAGTGATCTTAATATCTTAAATATCTTAATTTGTGTTCCGAAGATGAACGAAGGTCTTACGGGGTTGGAACATCATGAGGGTGAGTAAATACTGATAGAATTTTCATTTTTGGGTGAACTAACCCTTTAATATCCATTAACATAAAATATATTTTTATTATTGTTAAATAATCTATGATTTTGACACCCCCTTCATGTGTGACAGGTGTGTTCTCTTTCTGGACGTTTGTATTGGACCATAAGACAGTACAACCTGTCTGTAATGAAAGGTCCCTCACAGCCTTGTTTCAATTGACATTTAATTAAGGGGACCAAGGTTCATACATAGAAAAACTTTAAATTGAATCTCCCTTGTCAGCCCTTTGCTACCTTGTCCCAGCTTTTTCCTGTTCTCTGCTTCTTTCTAGACTCTTTCCTCCATACACATCATGCGAATGTTTTTATTTTTTGCCAGCATCCCCTTTGGTAGTCAGCTGGGCCAGCAGAGGCTGTTTAGTAACACAAGAATTAAAAAATGAACATTCAACTCTGTGTCCAAAAAAACAGAGAATGAAAACTCATTATCCAAACAGGAACAGTGGCAAAAAGAGTATCTTTACAAAGTAAAAAGTCTTTCATCTGCATCAAATGAGAAAAATACTTTGTTTCCTTTCAATCGTTCACGTTCGACGTAGTCTACGTCGACTGAATGGGATCACGCCAGGGATCCATTGTCGACGTCGAATACGTCCCGTTTCCTCATTCAGGGAACAAGGGTTACATAAGCAACCGAGACACTTGTCAGCCAGCCAACTACATGATGTGTTAAAGGAGATCAACAGAACTAACTTACAAGACTATTTTATACTAAATTGAAGATAACCGACTTATCCCTAATCGTAGGACTAAGTGAATGAATCATTTAATCCTGGTTTCACAGACGGTTTGGATTAAGCCAGGATTAGGCCTTAGTTTAATTAAGACATTTAAGAAGCTTTTAGAAACGTGCCATGGGGGGAGGGGAAAACATTACTGGCATGCATCTGGAGACAAAACATTGGCACTGACATATTTTAAGATGCGTCAGTGTACGCTGCTTTGAGTTAAGACAGCTCAAACATGTATTTTAGTCTGGGACTAGGCTCAAGCTTTGTCTGTGAAACCGAATGTTAATATACATACATTTAGATAAGAAGCGGTCCTCACCAATCAATTTTGTGCAGATTAGTCTAGCCATGCGTATGGCACAGCCTCATTTTCATATTCCTTACAATGTTCTTATTTCTTCTCAGAAGATAGATTAAATCTTTATGATATGCAAATATGCAGATTGACAAATTGTGACATTTCGTTTATTGTAGTGCTGTGAAGCTGGAGAGATTTGTCAATAGAGTGGAGGAAATTGGTCATTTGGCGACTCTTTTCAGTCCTCTCAACATTTGCATTACAACGTTTCATATCACGCTTACCGACTTTCTGGCAATTTTCTATTTTTCTACATCTTTTCTGATGCTGCAGACATTTTTTGATGAGTATAACAGTGCAAGAAAGTGAAGTAGCTTGTGCCAGTAGGATTTGGTTTATTTAAAGAATCCATTTTTTTTTTGGTATGCCTTCATATGAGCGATGGACCGAGGCATAATCAGATTTTATGACTGACATTTTGGTTTAAAGCTTGCTAATTTTCACAGTCCGCCCACTTGTGAGTCAGTTGGGAATAATAGTTGGGAAGCTCAAACAAAGATTTTCAAGATTTTTTTTTTTTTTTTGTCAGCGGCGACATGCAGTGACTGACTCACATTTTGCTGAACTAATATATTTCATTCTTCACAAATGCCATTATTTCCCCTCATAGTTTAAACGACAGTTTTCCCTTTTTATGAGTTTCAAAGTGCAAAGTATATGTCAAACACGAAGCTTGGAAGTGTTCAGCAACAAATAGCATTGGGCCACAGCCTGAGCGTGAGTAATCGACCACTTTACTCTGCACTTTAAGAAGAGTCTCCAAAACTGAAAGCTACAGTCACAAACCCTGAACACAATTAGCCTCAAACACACCAGCACTTACCACCCTCACAGGTCACACTCTTCATTTATCAAGAGTATTTTTCTTCTACTCTTTAATTCATGTGCATGTAATCCCTTTTCAGTCCTTTACTAAACATAAGCAGAAGCTTAAGAGGCTGAGGCGAAGGCCATTTTATCATTTCAAATACCACGGAGAAGGATTACGACAGGCATTTTCGGGTTGGTACATCTTGTTAGCTTCTATCAAATTGTGAAATTGTGAGTCAGTCAAGATAAACCGACCACAAAGGTTTATATGAAGCTATTGGTTGCAGTTTGTGTCTGTTTTACCCATGTCAAAAATTAGATCTTGATTCTTTGAGCTTACTGTATGGATGCAGTTGAATCTCATTGAGGCATTAGGAGAATGATTCTCCGTTTAATTAGCCACTGAACCTTTCAAGAGATAATTATTCTGGCTGCATCCAACATGTTATTCAGGCTCCTCGTGTGCTGAGCAGTAAACAGAACGAGTCTGTGAAACTGAAGTTGTGACACACACTAATTAGTCATTTTTCCACTGTTGTCTGCACTGGCATACTGCTGTGAATGCTTTGAAAACAAACTTGGAGCTGTCAACGAAGACTTTGATGTTTTGAAAATGCTCATTGAAAGCTATCTAATGACCCTGCCTGTACTTTTGTGAAGTGTCTGTAATTTTTGAGGACTTCGCTGTAAAGAGTTCTGCAGTCTTCCTAAAAGGGCTTTTGTTACTGATAGCTTGAATGCCATTCAAATTAGTGAAATGATAAAGAAAGTTCGAGGATTTTATTTTTTTATTTATTTTTATTTTTTTGGAAAGAATAATAACCTACTTGGTTTCACTTTATTTGGATGGTCCCTTTAACACAATCAGTTGACTATAAGACTATAAGCAACGTTGCACCTACATCTTTACTAACTCTCAGTAGGACTTATCGCGAGAGGAAAAAAGACGTTTTAGTCGCATAACATCGGTTATTGGAAACACGTCATTTCGCAAGTTTTTTTTTATCGACATTTGGAAAATAACGTAAAAGTTTTGCGCAAATCTGTAATGGAAACGTGCCTACACTAATGAGAGTTAGTTGACATGTAGTTGCAAAGTTACTTAACAGAATGTTTAAAAGGGAACATCAGAATAAATGGTTACTGCTGCTGTTTTTACCATTGATAACAATAAGACAAGTTTATTTGATTATTGGGGAGGAAACATTTACATTTAAGTGCAATTTAATGTTTCTGAGGAATATTTAAGGATTTGCATTTAAAAGAGGAAATATTACATGTACTAATGTATATCATTGGTGGCTGTTTAGCTGCACAAGATTCAATAATTTCCTTGAAAATGTTTTTGAGTAGAGTTTATACTTTGTTTTATAAATATTTTAGTGTGAGAAACCACTATCAACAAATCATTTATCTAATAAAAGGAAATAATTTAGAATTATAACCCATAGAAGTATAACCTCTACGGTTTAAATTTGCTTTCTTTGTATCCTAAATCAGATTTGTGTGTCAGATAACTTTTTTGGACATTTTAATCAGTTTAGTGTATGCTATATAATGCAAAGGCCTTTTTAAATAGTATGTCGTGTAACTTACTATAATTTCTATCTCAATGTCGGAGACTTTCTGAGATGTGTGATTTTAAAAGGTCATTAGGTTCCTCTTGGTTCCTTTATGTAACTTATATAACTCTGGGTAACTGAGTTCATAAATTGCCTTGTAATTACTTCTATAAACTCAGTCCTCTGATTGAGTGTTTATGTTCCGTATTGAATACCAGAATATTTGCCCAGAGGAACCGTTATAACACATGCAGTGAACACCTGCTAACATCTGGCTAAAAGCTATAGCCCTTCCCACTAATCCAACCTATCAATAGAGAATCGCTTCTGGAGAAACATTGAAGGCAATTAGTTTAAAAGGCATTACTTGACATTTAACTCCTGGCCTCTTTATGAGCCAGTGAAAATTTGACATTTGTATGAGACTGAGGCATCTCTGAGCCGGCAGAAGGGTCCGAGACCCACAGACTTGGCCAGGGCTGTCTGTCAGGGGGGGACGGGGAGGTGTTAGGTCAGGATGACTCTCAGGCAATCCAGTGCTCAGTAATTGGCAGAGAACTGTAAGTGTATTGTACAGTCAAACGGCAAAAGAGTGTCGGGTGAAATACTTCCACTGCTGTTGGATGAGGTTGAGGACAACGAGGCATGTCATATCAAATGTACAGAATATCCAGACTGTCTGAGGCATGCTCTACAATGATATATACTGTATACAGCCCAGTGTTTCCCTAGGTTAACAATCAAAGGTTTGCAGATTCAAACCATGCAATTTCTTTGAAGTTAACACCAAATTCAAGGGAGATTGGTTCTGTAATAGGTGTATTGTTACTATTGTAGATTTGAAAATCATGCTTTCCCCGTTATTGTTGAATCACTAAAGCTACACCAGTTACTTTTGCCAAGAGATTTCTTATTTCTTTTTTTTTATATGTGTCCGCGTAGGAGAGAAACGGGCATAGAAGAATGAATATTCTTTCCATTCCATTATTTCCAGATTTCTCTGTTCCCAATTTCTCTATCCCCTCACCCCATCATGCCAGCTGTAAATGGTTTCTCTGTGTTTCTCCTTCCTCACCCCCTCATGCCTCAGTTTCTCCTTCCTCTCACCCTGTCATGCCTTTGTTTCTCTGGGGTGGTACTGCAAGGATTGAGTTAACACAGTCTCATCCCAAGTTGTCATATAACTGACGTCTTGGGACGTCTTTTGAACATACGTCAACATCTGCCTTTTTAGGGTACCCTTAAACGTTGGTTAGTTGACGATCCCGGGGCGTTATACAACTGACGCTTTACCTTTAATGTCAGTTAGGTGACGGGGTAGGTTGGTTTAGATCTGGGGTAGGGTTAGGATCCGATAACGTCATCTAACTGACGTTTAAGGGTACCCTAAAAAGGCGGATGTTGACGTATGGTCAAAAGACGTCCCAAGATGTCAGTTATATGACGTCTTGGGATGAGACTGCGCTGATTGAGTATAATAGGGGTTCTCTTACGAGAGGTTTTCTCTTACTGCGTAATATCTTACACTAGGGGAAAACCTCTTTTCCACAAGATATTGGAACAAAAATTATCCTTAATTTTGAATTAATGTAAAACGCATTGTGGCATCATGGAGACATGCAGACACTTCCCACCGAAGCGCTCTAGCTCCACAGCAGGTCGCTCAAAACAGCCGTCCGCTCAAAGCTCCCAGCCACAGCCTCCGCCCGCCGCCGTTTCACAGCGCCATCAAGCCAGTGTCAGAGACCTCGCTCTGCCAGGTGCCGCCCCCCTCTGCGTGGACCCCGGCCGAAGATTGAGATCAAGCCAAAGTCCCCAAAGGCTTCCTAGCCCTCTTAGGAAAACGATAAAGTCTTCCGCCCATTTTTGCTCATTCAGTTCCAGAAAATTGGACTGTTCCAGTGTATTCTGCAGTAAACAAGTTGGTACCACGGCCCACTTGCCTGCGCACGAACGTTTTAATGGTGACCCAGATGAATCACATAAAGGGCCCTATCTTGCACCCGGTGCAAATGACTTTGTACACTGACACATTTATCATTCCTATTTTGCACCCGCGCAAAGTTGGCTTTTCCCTCCTCAGACGCACGTCGGTAAACTAGGAAATGAACTTCTGCACAAAAAGGAGGCGTGTTTCGGTGCTAACAATCCCTGGTGCTATTTTGCCGTTTCCAGAAAACAATTGCGCCAATGACCAGAAAAAAACAAGTCAAGTCAGTGGCGCGTTGAGCGTACATTCAGATACTATTTTAAGTGTGCATTCTTGGCCAGTGTGAACAATTCGCATACACTGTAGATGATTCTCTCATCTACACAGATGCATATTATTTTTGCAAATGATACATTATTATAAGGAAAAATATTTAAAAACGAGGGAAATCATTGCTGTTTCCATGACGATGGGAAAAGTCAACACATTCTCATCCTTTAGCGTCAAATAGAACGCTATATAACAAAACGGCGCTATACTACGCACATGGCACCCTTTATCGTTAATATAACATGCGCTTTTATGGGTAGGTTTAGGTTTGGGGTAGGGTAGTCTCATATTACGCTAAAGGATTTAAGACGCCTTGGGTTCACGTGTTATATTAACGATAAAGGGTGCTGTGTGTGTAGTATAGCGCCGTTTTGTCATATAGCGTTCTATGTGACACTAAAGGATGAGAACGGGACGGGAAAAATAGACATAAAGCATACACATTTACCCAAATTATTATATTCATGTTTAACCAAAGCTAATTTGGGTGGGTTTGTCCCATCCCCAATGTCCCTTCTCTTTCTTTTACGGCCTTGACGAGAACATCAATCTCCTCGGCTGTGAACCGATTGTAAAGCGCACCTGGTAAACCGCCGTTAAAATAGAATTGTGCTATGGAACAAACGCACCTCATTCATCACGCTCTTAAAGGGAATGTGATATGAAGCTACCCACCCACAAAGTTACTTGCGCTTCGCGCTTAAATACTTGCGTTTCAGATTGTTAAAATGGGGCCCAAAGAGTGTAATTTCTGGTGTCCCAGCCACGGCCGATGGTGTTATGAGTGTAATAAAAATGCCCACAGGCAAGTGTTCATTTCTACACACAAACACAGCCTGCCACAACAGTGCAGTCACATCCCAAGACGTCATATAACTGATGTTTTGGGACGTCTTTTGACCATACGTCAACATCCGCCGTTTTTGGGTACCCTTTAACGTCGGTTAGATGACGTTATCGAATCCTAACCCTACCCCAGACCTAAACCTACCCCTAAACCTACCCCGTCACCTAACTGACGTTAAAGGTAAAGCGTCAGTTGTATGATGTCCGAGGATCATCATGTAACTGGCGTTAAAGGATACCCTAAAACTGCGGATGTTGACGTATGGTCAAAAGACGTCCCAAGACGTCCCAAGGATGAGACTGTGTTGGCCACAATACAGGGCTTTCACAAATAAAATCGACCCATGACGATTGTGCATTTGTTTGGTTAAACATACAGTAATAACAGTATTGTTGTGAAATTTTATTACCATTTTAAATAATTCCTTTTAGTATATTATACAATTCAACAGCAATTCCATTCTTCAGTCTAACAATGTTGAAAACAGTTGTGCTGCTTAATATTTTTGGGAAGTTTTGATATTTTTTTTTCTAAAAAACATTTATTTAAAAATAGAAAATATATGAAAAAAAACTGAAAAAGGTATTCGTTTCTTAAAAAAAATCTATTTTGTATTTTGCAGATGTTTTATTATTATTATTATTATAAGTAATATATTGTATAAGTTATACATTTTATCAGTTCATGCATTCACTGGGAATTGAACCCAGTCAAACCATCTGAAGTACAAGACTGTATTATAATTTTGTACAAATTATAATGCTGCATACATTTTTCTGCCTCAATTCAAATTCAATTCAGGTTAAGCAATTAAACTGAAATTTAAAAAGCATTCTCAATTCAAATCTGGATAGCACACAATCCATCCTGCTGAGTGGCTTATGGTAATGCTTTACCTGTAGCTGGGAGTTGCTTTTGTTAGTTGCTACTTACATTTTAGATGAAATGGAATGGTGCCACCAGTTTTCAAATATTTTATGCCTTATGAATAGTAAGTTTAGCAAGAAACAAACAGCAAGGAACTTCAACAAATGTGTATGCAAACTGTTAAAAAGAAGCTTGACATAGCCTACTCCCTCTTTTACTCAATCACTCTTCTTTATAAAACACTCCTCCAATTTTTAAGAAAGCACAAACAACAGTGCTACCCTGGATTAGTGCACATAACAAGCATGTCAGCAGTGTTTTGATATAATATAGAGCCCTGACTCAGTGATGTATGGCTCGGCTTGATTTATCGTGCGTGAAACGCTGACTGCAGGTATTGGCAGGGCTTACGTGACCCCGCGTCTCACGCCACATATACATAACCGGCTAATGGTGATGGATATCCTGCGCTGACTGCAAATGCAATCTATTTTCATGACATCTGTCAATCAACCTGGGCTCAGCGTAAGCAATTTCACTTCTTGCTAGCTCTTTGAAGTGCTGTGCGTCCAACTCCCATGGGAGGATAGCTCTTTTAATCCTTTTTTTTCCTCGAGTTGGAGCAATTGACTGCCTTTTTCTTTTCTGCTTTAACATGATGCTCCCCAAATTTGTTTTTACCTAAATGGCTGCTTGTATTAGCTCTAGCTGTGACCCCTAGAAACTGAAATGAGAATTGATTTAGCTGAAAAGAGCTTCCAGTTTATGATGAAGATTATTCCACTCTCTTGACAAGTGTGATGCCACTCACTGGGGGGAAACACGCACACACACACACGCGCACACACACACACACTACTATCACTAATAACAGCAATACGAAACAAACAGGAATGCACTGAATGCCTCCAGCTCATGGCAATGAAGCAAATATAAATGAGCTTTGCAAAGATCCAATTAATGTAATTAGGATTCTCATTCGCTAAAATGAAAAGCAGTGGGAGTTAGCTGAGGACAGGAATCGGCAAACTTAGACACACGTGCCACCACGTGCACATGAGCAAAATTGATAGAGAGATGATACTGGGCCCTACCACACACCTGGTGCAATGCGGCGCCAGGCGCAGTTTTTTTTTTTTTTTTTTTGTTATTTTCAGCCTGATGCAGTTATCATTTTCATGTTCTGCACCACATTGTTTAAATAGCAAATGCATTTGCACCTATCTGTGCGCCCATGGGTGTGCTGGACGGAAAACGAGGTGTGTTCAAGTGCATTGTTGGTGCGTTTTTTTAATTTTTTTTTTAATTTAAAGACCCCATTAGCAATGTGCACCTATAGAGAATAGGATCGTGATGTCAGCGGATCCCAGTTAACGCAAGGCATTCTGGGATTTTAGGACACAGAGGTTGCATGACAGACGTCAAATCATATTCAAATCTGCAGTATACTTTTTGTACACATGTGCTTTTGATCTATTTACTAGTTCTTATTATGTTTATGTGTACGGTTAAGCACCAATATACCAAAAAGTATTTGGTATTAAATACTAATCTAGAGTAGAATTATAATTTAATACCAAAAAGTATTTAAACGTATTTAAAAAGTATTTTTTTTTTTAATTTAAAACCAGAAACTAATCTAGAACATTGCAGAAGCAACAAAAACAACAGTGTTTCGCCTGGAAATTACATTTAATAAAAGTAAACAACTTAACTAAAATGTTTCCTGAGTAAAAAAAGAAAATATACGACGCAGAGTTTAACTTGCAGTGTTGTTGTTGTTGTTGGTGACAGAGAGGTGTGTCTGGTTGAAATGTGTATGCGCTCACACCACAAACAAGGTAAGAAAACACGTCAGGAAATGTTGTTTGCAGTAGTTCAGATCAGTCGACCACTCTTTGTGTTTCTTACGGATTGAGCCCGTTAATTGCCTTTATTTTCTCTAAGTAGCGCTCCTTTGCTTCCTTGTTCAGCTTATCTCGGTAGAAAACCTTGTGCTTGATCTTCGCACGGTCCATGTGTGTTTGTCTCTTGGGCCCCTGTGTTTTGGTTTAGTCCAGTGTCTCAGTTTTCCCACTACTCGTTTGTTTAGTTTCTCCACCTGTGTCTAGTTAATTTGCCCCAGCTGTGTCTTGTTCCCATGATCAGTTCTGTGTGTATATAAACCCAGTGTTTTCCCTCACTCCATGTCGGTTATTGTATATGTTGCGTTTATGGAATGTGTTGCATCTCCCGAGTTCTTTAATCATTGGTTATTCCTCATCTCCTCATGCTTCCTGCCTCAACCCTATCGTGACAGGGAGGTTCGTGTCTTTTCACCGTACATTGATTTTAGAAATATGTAATACAGTGGTCTTCTTCGTGCAGTTGATCAATGTTAATATTGTTTATGAGCCCTTGCTGGTGATGATTTTTTTTTCTCTCAATGCAATTCAATTTCACATTTCCTTCCTCCAGTGGAGTGTTGTCATTATTTAAATGATAGCTCTCATTGAACTCTCATAGATGTATGTATTTCTGTGGATTCTGGGCTTATTTATTTATTTATTTCAAACTCCAGTGCACTTTAGTTTTTTTATTGAACAGAAGAACAAACAAACAAAAAGAGAACTGCACATGTAATTGTGCTAAGATCATTAAATATAATTTGCTGCCTCCTCGAACAAAACACTCCTGTAAAAATCAACAACTTGGCTACACCCATTGTTCTTCACTTCAGAAACAAAATGTGACATTTAAGAGTCTACAATACTGGCACCTATAGAAAAGTTTCCACTCGTATAAGATGACAGATGTGCAGGTGTGTATTTTTTAAAGGTTACTAGCATCTTTTTGTATGTAGCGTTGTTTATAACACCAGTGCCTTACTGCCGGCTCCATTTCTCTTGGGCCCTGGGTGATATTTATGTTTTGGGGATTTATGTTTTATGCTTGGGGGAACATCTTGTTTCAAACTTCAGAAAAGCAAACTCTGCAACTCTGGCTAGCAAATATGTCCTATTTCAGATTCCTCATCTGGAGGTCATTCTTTCTCAGCCCACCAACCTAGTTTGGGGAAGCGACTGATAAAGAAAGGGCAACAAGACAATTAGAAGAAATGATAATATCAATGTGAAAACATTTTTTTAATTGTAATAATTTTTCACAACATTGACGTTTTTACTGTATTTTCAAATAAATGAATAACTATAACAAATTCAAATTTCCTGAGTCAACATAATTGTTGGGCTTGGAACAACATTCCTGTCTGGAAATGTAATCCTAACCCCATAAAACGTAAAATTGGTGGTAAATGATGACTAAAACTGATGGAGAAGCACCTAACTCTGGTTGTAATCTTGACATAAACTTGACCCTCAAATCTAATTGGTTGATTGGAACATTGTTCCACACTGTAAAAAAATATTGTTGGTTTAACTTAAAGGGATATTCCACTTTTTGGGAAATTGGCTCATTTTACCACTCCCCCAGAGTTAAACAGTTGGGTTTTACCGTTTTCAAATGCATTCAGCCGATTTTCTGATATTAAGAAGAATATCAGTAAACAGACAGTTTCTGATCTCATTGACTTCCATAGTACTATGGAATTCACTACTTCTATTCTTCCATAGAAGAAGAATATCAGTAGCCAGTCTCATTGACTTCCATAGTATATTTTTTTCCTACTATGGAAGTCAATGAGACCAGAAACTGTCTGGTTACTGATATTCCTCTAAATATCATAAAATCGGCTGAATGGATTTGAAAAAGGTAAAACTCTACTGTTTAACTCTGGGGGAGTGGTAAAATGAGCCTATTTCCAAAAAAAAAAGTGGAGTATCCCTTTAAAAGCTGTTAAAAATGATAAAGAAAACAAGGCTGGTATTTGTCAAGGAAATCGTAACAAGTATGACTTTCATGATGATAAATTTCTGCCATGTTTGTCTTCAGAAATTGTAAAAACTTTCCTTTTAGCAACATTGTCGTGATCTAAAAAACATAAGACATAAAAATATATAACACAGTCCCATCCCAAAAAGTCATATAACTGACGTTTTGGGGCGTCTTTTGACCATACGTCAATATCCGCCTTTTTAGGGCCCCCTTAAACGTCGCTAGATGGAGATCCCGGGCCGTCATACAACTGACGCTTTACCTTTAACGTCAGTTAGGTGACGGGTTAGGTTTAGGGTTAGGTTTAGGTATGGGGTAGAGTTAGGATCCCATAACCTCATCTACCGACGTTTAAGGGGGGCCTAAAAAGGCGAATATTGACGTATGGTCAAAAGACGTCCCAAAACGTCAGTTATATGACGTCTTGGGGTGAGACCTGGTTGAAATATACTAATTCGGTTGCTGAATTTTGGCCGTTTTTGTGGGATGAGATTCAGTCATCAGCCTCATGGAATCAAACAATCTCTGTGAGATGATATAGACGCACATTGAAATGCTGAACATGTAATTCACAAGTTCAAGATGTGTTTCAGAGAGAGAGAGGGAGAGAGAGAGAGGGAGGCAATTAAAATATCCACTCGATTTTGATTCCTCCCAGACTCATTCTTTTCTTTAAGAATGCGCTTGCAAGTCTCCATGCTGCAAACAATTAAACAGAAGACCACGTTCTTTGTGGCTCAAAATTAACAGCTGTTTTGGCTGTTAATTGAAACGAATCCCAGCTGACCAGGAAGGAGCCAATTAACTTTTCGCTTTCTTCTGAATGGGTGGCACTGAGGGAGACATTTGCCTTTTCTCACTTGATAAAAGAACACTCATGGTGCAAATGATCTCTTCTTTGCTTCAAACTGTAAATGTATTCTGATACATAGCTCGCAGGAAGTGTTGCATGTTTTGCCAATGTCGTCTCTGTTCCCTTTTGGGATAGAAACAATAAGCAAAGGTGTAATGAGATCAGGGAGATGCATTAAACTCCGATTTTAACTCCTGATGTGGATCAATGTTAACAAGACACAAAGGGCACAAGTTAATTTTGTCTTCTTAATATAGCATTCTCTTATATCTATGAATGTGTCATCAGTGTAGTGTGATAGTGGTCAGTATATATACCGTTCAACCCAGATAGTATACATATCTGGGCCTCATGTGGGCCAATTATGGCACATACTGTACTGCTCAGTTCAATTCAACTCAAATTTAAAGAACTTTATTTATTCGTTAGGAACTTCATTCGTCCTGACCATCAATGCGCGTACGGTTCCACAAACACAGTACGATATACCACACACAGTTCTTTATAAATAAGTAATAATACATGATATATTTATGGTCCTGAATATGAGTGATCTGTATCTCTGGCCTGAAGGAAGACTATAGTGGTTGTGCGCGAATGGTGTCTGAGGCTATTTGTGAACCTTTTCTTTTTGTCCTCCTGTTATAAATACTGATAAGTGGTTCCCGCACCTGTCCGATTATTTTACTACTCATTGTTATGATTTTCTTTAGTGTATTGCGATGGATGTTGGATAGTGATCCAAACCGGCTTGGTATATTGAAGGTTATTACAGACTCAATGAAGCATTTGTAGAAAGCTATCAGGACATGAAGTCTATGAAGCTTCCTCAAGAAAAAGAGGCTGACTCTTAGACATAATGTTTTCACTGTTTAGTTGGAAGGTAATTGTGTGATCAAGTATTGTCCCGAGGTATCTTTATAATTCAACCCTTGCTATTGGCTGGTTGTTACTGTAACTAACAGAGTGGGAATGATGGGATCAACCCTTGAATGATGGGATCAACCCTTGCTATTGGCTGGCTGATGAGTGGGAATGATGGGATCTTTGTGCAAGTCAAAAACCAGTTCCTTTGTTTTAGAAGGATTGAGGTTAAGACAGTTCTGCTTGCACCACTCTGTAAAAATGTACATCTCAGTCTGTAACTCTCGTAGTGAATTAGTGGTGTCCATGATCATTGTGTTGTCGGAATATTTAGTGTATATTATACATGGGTTATTGCACCTGCAGTCATTGCACTCTAAAAAATGCTGGGTTGTTTTAACCCAAATTTGGGTAAAATAAGGACAAACCCAGATGTTGGGTTAAAAATGTAATTTATTTAACCCAATGGCTGAGTTTGTCTATATTTTACCCAAAGATGGATTAAAACAACCCAGCATTTTTTTAGAGTGTAGTGTATAGTGTTGGGAAAGTTTGCTTTCTACATGAACAAGTTCAAAGTTCAGTTCACACATTTTAAAATGAACTTATTCAGTTCATAGTTCATACTTCAAAAAATGAACTAGGTCATAGTTCTTTTTTTCCCCATTGTGAGCCTTTTTTTATTATTACCACCACAGCCCATATACAACCACAGACAACAATTATTTTATCGACGGGCAAAGTTTGCACATCCTCACCAACCTCGTCATGAAACCTGTTCAGGCACAACACTGGTGTAGTGTACAGAACCGATGAGATTACACAGCCTTGTGGAGACTTTCTTAGACAAACTGAGGTGACTGTTGACTTGGACCCTCTGCTTTCTATCTGAAAAGACAGGACCCAGAGAAAAGGGTGCGGGTTCACGTCCAGTTTTTGTCCCATCAGTGTTAAAAGCACTCGAGAAATCCACATAGACCAATCTAATGAATGACCTAGGCTTTTCAAGATGGGAATAAGTGCCATGTAGCAGTGTTAATGTGGCATCATCCACACCTCTGTGTCAGTTGTATGCAAACTGAAGGTGGTCAACATGCAAACTGACCTCCTTTTGAAGCTGAAAGAATAAGCCTTTCAAAGCCTTTTATTACCAAAGATGTTAATGCCACAGGCCGGTTATTGCAGGTGGGATTGCTCTTTTTTTAGCTATTGGACAGAGGATTCAGACAGAGGATTCAGAGTTCTGGCAGCAGCAAAGTCATATGGGCCATTTCTGGCCCACACACATCAAGCCAGTTTTAGTGTTGAGTTGTGGTTTGTTGTGTCTTGTGTGTGGCCCATGTGACCTTTGCTGCTGCCAGAACTGAGCCACATGTGCAATAATTGGCCCAGATGGGGGCTGGATATAAATGCTATTGCCAGCCACATTCAGGTTGAGTCATCATTGTCATTCCATGTGGTATGTGGGCTTGAAGAACATGGGAGATGTAGGCCACAACTGGGCCAAATGTCATTTGCTATCTGGGAAATATTTTGGGATCAGTAATATTTTTTTCCAAAAATGATACTGAAGATTTTATATTGCTACACTATTGCGATTTCAAATAAATTACTGTTCCTGTAATCCTGATTCCTGAAAAAAACTCCATTCCATTTTTAACTGTGACTCTGTAATAATAATGATGAATGTTACTTCAACAATAGTTCAGTATTTTCAAATGATTTCTGAAGGATCATGTGAAACTGAAGACTGGAGTATTGATGCTGAAAATCCAGCTTTACCATCACAATGATGACTTACATTTAATGTATTTTTTTAAAAAAAAAAAGTAAAATATGGAAATGTATTAGAAAATAATGCACATTAATACATTTTCTTTCATTTAACTTAAATTTTTATAGTACATATTTGATTTTAAGTTAATTTCAGTTTATTTTTTATCATAATATATTTAAATGTTTTTATTATTTTGTATTAAAATGTATTAGTTTAACTAAAGATACAGTGTTAGGTTGCTGCTTTGTCTCCAATTTAAAATAAGGCAAACCGGGTAGAAAATCTCATGAGTAGTGGCATTTGCATTGCTGTTTGCTCACAGGTTCAATGGCAATCCTTTGATAAATATAATCCTTTTATTTGCCTTTTTCTTAGCACAGTGTGTCAGTTGCAGTTTGATAATCTCAGCAGTTTGAGTTGATTTTGAGTACAGGGTGAACAGTTTAACAATATTTATTGCTTGAGTTAGTGACGTTTGTGTGTGTTTATTGTATTTCATAAATCCAATCATCAAAGGCTGCATTTCTTCATAGATAACCGATTTTTCATGCCCTATGTTGCCGGGACACAAGGAATGGAGAAAGAGTTGAATAATAGGGTGCTAGCATTAGCTCAGAGCAATTCCATTGAACTCCAGTGACCAGATCTCAATTGGTGGCTGTTTCCATTTGACGAGCGATTAAACTGAAGCTCGTTGCCCAAGCAATTGACCTGTCACCAATACGAAGGCTATGCCTGATAAGCATGCAGGTGAAGGGGGAAGAGGATGTGGAGATTGACGCAATTAGCCTAATGAGTACACAGAGTTTCTGCCAGTGCCTTTGGAAGCTTTTTCTTTTACCCACAACCCAACAGATGCAAAATCTGATTAACTTGTTTGCAGGACCAGCAGACAATCTTGCTTCGACCTTAACCCCAATTCACTCTCTAGAATATCAATAGGGTTATTTTCCCTTTTACTCAACATAATGATAGCGTGTTTATCTGGAAATATTTTGTTTTGAGGCAGCCGTTCCAAGGCTATGATTATTTAATGTGTAACAACTGAATGTGAACCACAAAAGGGCAAAAGTAATATTTAAAATGGAGGCAAAACCAAATAATTTATTTGCTAACTGATACACATTATAGCCCAGAGTGAAATCCAAACCTCTCTGCATTTCAATGACAGTCTAAACTACACTCTACACTCTTCTGTCCAAACCTGTATGAATATTTTTCTTCAGCTGAACACAAACAAAGATATTTTGAAGATGGCGGTAACCAAATGATTGATGGGCCCTATTGACCTCCATAGTATTTATTTATCCATACTATGGTACTGTCTTTTTACCACCATTCCTTAAAATATCTTCCTTTGTGTTTAGCAGAAGAAAGAAATTGGAACAACTTGTTAAGTTTAACATTATGAATCATACTGCCCTAAAAACACAGATTACATACTAAGCACAGGCTTCCTGAATGTTCATGTTGGCATTCATTTCTGATTTTTCTTATTCTTGTGCTTACTTATAATGTTGATATTAATCCTTTAGTAGGGGAGTCTTTTAATCTACAGGATGTCCTTAAATCCTAATATGTCTGATATGTGACTTGCCGTTATTTTACATGGGCGCCCATGAGAAATCCCAGGTTAGTTGTAAGCTCCAGACATTGGGTAAGGCCTTTATCAAATAGCTGCAATGAGGAAATCCATGGAAAATGGCCCAGAATTGTTTATGACTCTCAGCTAAAGCTATTTTATTATACTGTATGTATTATCTTTTCAGATTGCATCACTGAATAATATCACTGTATATTCCAAAGCCTTATTTGGAGCCTGACTGGTTGGCCATGGTGGGCGGCACCGATTGAAGCTCCTCTAAATCTTCTGATACTGTGAAATGAGCTCATGCCTTGTATTTATGAAACATGGTTTGGACATTCTCTGTCGTAAGTCAATGCCAGCAAAGGTATGACCCCCCCCAACTGCTTTCAAATTGTTGCCAAGCAGTGGGCAACCCTGTTGGCATGGCGACAAGTGTTTGTTTCCACACAGCCAGGGACTCTAAATAATTCTGGTGTCGTGACAGAGGAGACAGCTTGTGAAACAGAAGGCAGATTAACAAATATGTCCAGGTTCGCTGGGTTATGAAATTGTTGATGGTCCAGTAGAATTTTGCATTACTATCCTTTTCAGTGTTTTCTTTGTAGAAAAGAAAAAAAAAACGCTTCCTGGTGGGAAATGTCTTATAGATCCACCCATTGGGAAAGAAATACTATAAATGAGATGTCTGTAATAGCTCAGTTGTTTCTCCTAGATAGCTATGGGGTTCAATAGAAAGTTTTGTTTACAGGGTTAGTTCACTCAAAAGTGAGTCATCATTTACTCACCATCATGTCGCTCCAAGCCTGTATAGACCTTATGCGCCAGAGAAACAAGCAGTCATCTTTGTCTTTGAACTTCTCTATAGTTCTATAGCCTTTCTGTTGAAGAGTAATTAGCTGGTGTATATATATATATATACATATACACATACTGGTTGTTTAAATAAATAAAAAAGAACATCCTAATAGAAAACCTTTTGGACACTTCCTCGGCTGCACATTTAGTGTGGATAATGAACATTTTACAGCTCCTTGAGAGCAGCATAAAAGACCCATCACATTTTAGAATTTTTATGCCTGTCATGTTTGACTATTTTACCACTCTTTATATTCTCTTGTACGTTTCTTGAGTGTGACCAGCATGTAAAACACAGCTCTGCTTGAAAGAAGATGGCTTATTCAAGGTTTTCAGAGTGCTTTGACATATCAATTAAATGTTCTTCAAAGACATGTTTATTGTCATATAATATTTTAACAACCATAGCTCAACAGTCAACAAAGATATTAATATATTTACATTCGACAGTGTAGTGTTCCCTACCCTATCTCACGACCAATGCGTACGAATTCGACGAATGATTAAAAAGGGGCTAATTCGTGCTAATTCGTACGACTTGTCCAAACCCACGTGATGGGTAGGTTTAGGGGCGGGGTAAGGGGTAGGTCATTCGTACGAATTCCACAAATTGGCCAATTCGTAAAATATGTACGATTTTTGATTTTTCGTACGAGTGAGATCGTATGAATTTGTTCGAATTAGCCTCTTTTTAATCATTCGTCGAATTCATACGACTTGGTCGTGAGATCGGGTTGATGTTCCCTATTTAAACCTTAACTGGACCATTCTAAGATTTTAAGTTTATTTTATTTACATTTTTAAATTTCAAAATTTTATTCAGACTTTCATGATGTGTGGAATATAATCCCTTTATTTTTAAAGTCTCCGTGGATAGTTTTCTTAAAATGAGCTACTACAATCATGCAGTTTGCATTGGAAGGTTTAAGATTATTATTATTCCACTAGAGTCCTGCTTCCAATATTATATTATGTCCAGATGACACATAATATATGTCACACAGAAAACTTCAAATGTGTATGTACTATATACACATTTAGGTGAGGGAGTCAATGTTTCTTTCTTGTATGGCAGACGACAAAAGCAGTGCTGTTCAAATGATTGATAAATGACTGTGAAACACCACTCTGACAAGTCTAACAGTCTTTTGACACAAAACCAAACAATCAAGCAAGCCTTTTCCTGTTTTTTAAAAAAACTTGTGCATTCACAGGTTACAGATGACAATGTTGATTTATGAACTGTCACACTCTGTAATCTGAATCAGTTCCCCTGCAGAGCTAGACAGGAGCAACAAAATATGCACATTTTACCAGTTTTACATTTTTTTTAGTTCATGCTGTTTAATGGAATGAAATGAGAAAAGACATATAAATTGCTCTCATTCACTTCTTAATCTCAGAATGTTATCCGTGTCAAATTTGAAAAGAATCAATATGAAAAGAAGTCAAATATGATAGACTTGAAAGATAGTCATCTGCTTTCAGTATCTTTTTAATGTTCAACTATTCATTGATTTTTCATTATCTTGTATAGTCATGGAACGCATTCTTTAAAAAAGAAACTCTGAATCATCTTCCACTATCTGTTGATGTCAATGTCATTGGTTTAGTCATTTAGCAGCTATATAAGCACTTTCGTGACTTTTTTTTTAAAGACTTAAGAAAATGTCACGTTTCCCCACTCTGACCTTTCAGTCTCGTGTGTCCTGACTAGAGGCTCAGTCACGCTGGCTGTGCGGTTCAGCACACATATCTCATAATGACTTCATGCTAATTGTGCATTAATTCATTATGTGGTTCTCTCACCATAATATGTGACACAAAGCCTTAAGCCAATTCATCTAGATTTTCCATGCCATTTCATTGATTCAGATCAGCTATATTTTACTCCTTTTTTTTTTCCAAGGAGGTTATTATACCAGAGGTCCACATGTGTTTTCCGTGGGCGACCTTAATTAGTTTTTTAACCAATTTGATAAATGGATGTAATGCAATTTGTTTATTGGTGTTTGTTAAAAACAACTGTATTTGGGAAAACACTCCCGGCATATAATCCACCCCCCCCCCCCCCCCCCCACACACACACACAGATCTGTGAATGATTATTATAATATTTAATTTAATTCAATTTAAAGGGATCGTTCACCCCAAATTGAAAATTCGATTTACTCACCATCATGTTGTTCCAAATAAGGTCAATGAATAACTCTTTCTTCTATGTAACAAATGGAAATGTTTTGAAGAATATTCATGCTGATCTCTTCCTTACAATGAAAGTAATTGGTAAGCAGGCGCTGTTCAGCTCCAAAAAGGACAAAAAGCATAATAAAAGCTCTTAAAATTAGTCTATAACATACACTATTAAGCCCATAGAGTAGTTTTTCCTTAATTTCTTTGTTGTAGGCCTAATACACTCTCAGAAAAAAAGGTACAAAAGCTGTCACCGGGGCTGTACCTTTTCAAAATGCAAACTTTTGTGCATTTTAGGTGCTAATATGCACATTTCAGGTGTTAATATGTACATTCTAGGCACTAATATGTCTATTTTAGATGCTAATATGTACATTTCAGGTGGTAATATGTACTTTTCAGGTGCTAATATGTCCATTTTAGGTGCTAATATGTACATTTAAGGTGCTTATAAGTACATTTCAGGTGCTAATAATATATATATTTCAGGTGCTAATATGTACATTTTAGGTGTTAATATTTACATTTTAGGCGCTAATATGTACATTTTATGTGCTAATATGTACCATTAAGGTACCAATATGCAGCTTTTAGGTACAAAAGTGTACCCTTTGAAAAGGTACAGCTCCAGTGACAGCTTTCGTACCTTTTTTCTGAGAGTGTATTCTTTAAAATGATTATGTACATTTACATTACATGTATTCATTGAGGATACATCAAGCGATTCATGGCGAAGAGGCAAATAAAAGAAGTGCTCAAAATTCCAAGTTTCAGACATTGCTCAGAGTGCATATAATATACAATAGGGTAGAATTAAAGAAAAGTGAAAGGATAGAATGTTTTTTTTATGATGATGAGGTAAAGTGCCCACAGACGAGATGCGTTTTCAGCTGTCTTTTGAATATTGTATGTCATATTATATACAGTATTTATTTAGACTACTGGTTTACAATACATATCTACTGTAGAAAAATGTTGAGTTATCATGTAGACTATAGATGGTTTATTCATATCTTGCAGTGTACTTTATGCAAATCACCAAGTTTGAAGTGTATTTATAGGTTGCCTTTTGGATTTTCATTATAAATTCAGCAGTATATTGACAGTTGCTGTACAGTATCGGCTGAGCAAACAGTTTTCAGCTACATTATTGCCCCACATCGCTGCTTCACCACCAGTCTCCTATGAGAATATAATTATATCTAGAGAGCTGTTCAAACACTGAGCTTTACATTTGGTTCCTGCTTAATACACTGCCAACAGATCCCAGACATTCTTGTATCAGCATGCAGCATCACAGTAATATGTAAAACAACACAACATTGTGATCTGAGCTCATTTGAAACCAAAATAATGTTGTTGATGCCATATCCCCTAAACGCGCTAGATCATTATTTTGAAAGTTGTACAGTTTTTGAATGAATGGACCCTTCGATGCCCTTTGTTTAAAAGCCCCACCATACCGGTCTGCTATTTAGTCAATCTCTTATCACCCCGTCTGGAATCTTTTGAAAGTTAAGACCATTTGGGGGACAGTACTCACCCTTCCCGCCCTCATAAAAGGTGAAATATGAGAACATTAAAACATTGCTGTTAATCTGTCTGTTGAAAGCGGCACCATTAATCTTAATTAATTCACTACATTATATTTCTCACTTAATTACACACGGTACAAAGGAAAATTGCTCAGAAAACGTGCCTCTCGATCCATCATGGCTGCCAGCAGGTTGTGCTATCTCTAGTAATTACCAAAGGTTCTCACACTAGGGACAGGAGAATGTCTTGAAAATTGAGGATCCTATTATCAAGTTGACGGCTGTAGATTTAACTCCTCATCATTTCGTCCCTGTAGAATTCAAACATGATTCTTCAGAGCCAAGCTTCATATTCTTGTGAACATACTTTCTGAATTGTAAATAATGCAGATTTGGTCCTGGGTTTTATTCAATTCCATTCAAATTTATTTGTATAGCACTTTTTTCACAATTGTTTCAAAGCAGCTTTACAGAAAGTGCACTACAGAAAAGTACATGGAAAAATACATTTAGTCATGTTATAATTTAGAGCATAACATATCGCCGGCATCGAGTCGTCTCTTCACAGGCGTTTAGTCGTCTCATCGCAGGTGTTGGGGGATCTGAAGTCTCCTTGAGAGGCTGGATAAAAACTGGAGCTGCCGAACGCCATTTTTCTCGGGACTCGCGTCCTGAGATAACAGCAGAAAGGCAATTGGAAAATAATTAGCATAGCTGATGTTCATAATGATTTCCATTGCACGAGAGTAGATGTTAAAAAATAAAAAATAAAAAAACACAAAATTTCACAATCTCTCTGCAACCCAACCACACGCGCCAACTCGTTTTTGACTAAGGCTGTCGAGCCCCACTGGTGCGTTAATTCATTGTCAGTGGCAACGGTTCCGTATCTCATACCACCTACAACACAATTTCTACCCAACCACCCATCATTCACGCAATATACACAGGAACGTAATGACTGTAAATACTATGCAACCAATAGAAATAACCTACAGACTCTTCAAGTTTTATAATATTAAATGCATTCGATCTGATTCAACAGAGGAATAGAAGGTAAGCATTATGTGAATGCTTGGCTAAAGAGATGCGTCTTTCTAGTTTTAAACTGGGACAGCGAGTCAGAAACTCGAACCATATCGGGAAGGCTATTCCAGAGTTTTGGAGCTAAATGCGAGAACGCCCTCCCTCCTTTAGTGGACAGATATCCTAGGAATGTCCAGAAGCCTCGAAGTTAGTGATCTTAAAGAACGCGAAGGATTGTTGGGCGATAGAAGGTCCATTAAATCCACAGGAGCTAAACAATTTAGGGCTTTATAGGTCAGTAGTAGTACTTTGTAGTTGATACGGAACTTAATAGGTAACCAGTGTTGAGATGATCAAATCGGTGTTATATGATCATATTTTCTTGACTTAGTAAGAGCTGCATTTTGGACTAACTGTAGCTTGTTTTTTGAGGATGCAGGACAACCAGCTAATAAAGCATTACAGTAATCTAGTCTCGAGGTCATGAATGCATGAACTAACTTTTCTGAATCAGAGACAGATAGCATGTTATGTAGCCTGCCAATGTTTCTAAGGTGGAAAAAGGCTGTTTTGTAACATATGAAATATGATTTTCGAAAGACAAGTTGCAGGCTAGTATAACACCCATGTCTTTTACTGTAGTGGATAAAGTAACATGACATCCTTCTATATTAAAGTCGTATTTGATGAAGTATATAATTTAGTGTTGTCAACATAACAGTGGAAATTAATTCCATGTTTTCTTATAATATTACCAAGTGGCAGCATATATATTGAGAATAGCAGAGGGCCTAACACCGATCCTTGTGGTACTCCATAGTCTACTGGCGTTATCTTCTTAACAGCTTCTTTTAGTAAATTTATAGTATAAAATGTTCCAACTAATTTGGATCCAAATGGATTAAGAAAGAAGTGATGAGTCCCTTCTTTCTTAGAAGTGAGAAAACACTTCCACACATTTGCTGTCACTTTTATGAGTTTATCAGTCAGCGCACTTCCTTAAACTTTCTTTTTAACTTACTCATTTATTTTCCTAGTTGACTGAACTTCTGTTAATTTTTGATAATGTGCTGCGTTACACACTGAATGCACCTGTGAGTTCAGCTGCCGCTTTGCAGATGTAATGAGTCCACGGCGCTGCTTCGCATTTAAACTTGAGTAAATTATCTACTTGGAACCAAGCCCTTGTATTGTTTAAAAATGCATCACGCATGTGTCTTACAGAAGTAGGAAGTAGCCACAGAAGTTTTGCTAACTGTCAGTCAAAGAGAAAAAGTGTGGATTATATTTAGAAACGTCTGGTGAGTGGTGTTATTTTAGTGGCTCGGATGAAAAAGATGATCAGCATGTAGCCGACTATATATGTTCTGAAAATAGAGCGCCGTTACAGCATCACCAGTCATTCTTGCTTCACTGGCACCATCAATCTCCCTCATTTCTAATTAGCCGTCAATTTCACCACCACTTGTTTTTCAATGAAAGGACAATGTGAGAATAAACCTCCATGACTCTCAATTTCACTGTCCACTATGAAAAATAAATCAATTAATTCATTGACCTTGATTAACCTCCCACCGTTTGATTGATATTCTCATCAACGACAGTAAAATATGTCCTTGCATTAACACTTGATAAACTCAGGATTCAACTTTCCAGGTCCTTAGCTTCCAGTTGAATGACTGCACTGTAGACTAGTAAGTGTTGTACACCGTATGACACTCTAGCATTTTAAATGAACTACTGTTAAAAAAAAACTTTTTTGAGACATTAAAAGAAATTAATAATTTTATCCAGCACTGATGCATTAAATTGATCAAAAAAATTTACTTGTTTTTAATGTGTTTTTCTTTTGAACTTCCTATTCATCAAAGAACTTGAAGGAAACAGAGATTGTGGCCTGGTTTTACAAACAAGGTTTAGATTAAACCAGGAATAGCCCTTAGTTAAAGGGGTCATGAACTGCATTGTTGTATAATATTTCCTGTGGTGCACTTATAATGTGGTAATGGTATGAATTTTTATTTGAATGTTCTGTTTGAAGGGGCATGTCTGTTGTGAGACTTCGGTGTAAATGCACTCTGCTGTGTTTGGCTAACATATTTGCATATAACATAGCTAATATTACATGTGGAACTCTCTTGAACACTTTTAGCACGTGTTTACAATTACAGCTCTCTTTCAAGATAAAATAATCTTAAAAAGTGTTGATTATAGCATTATATTTACAGTATTTCTCAGTCGCTTTGGTACATTTCTCGAATCTTCCACGAAATGTGCAAAACAGGCAATGCATTTCTCAAAACTATTTGTACAAATAGCAAAACCCCAATGGATTTCCTGCTAAAGTCAGTCTTTTGCTCAACATTTAGTTAAATATCTGTGTCAAGGAACATGTCAGTGGCATCAGAATGACAAATCCTTGTGTCATTGTGTACGGATAAGACTTAGTCATTAGTTGCTTAGTCATGTCGTCAATATAACAGTACTCTGGAGGAATGTTCTGATTTAAACTATGGCCAAAGTTTTGATGACAATTATTGTAAATTGTAGGTTACACACCTTGGTGTATGTGGGAGTTTGATTGTAAGAGACTGGACAAGATTCACATTTACGCTTTTACAGTTTGTACTGTAATTTGTTGACGGACCATGTCATTGAAATACAGAAAGGAAAGAAAGTTAAAAAAAAAGAGAGAAAAAAACAAAACAAAACAAAAGGAGCAATGTGAACATAGGACAATTTCCTTCAGGGAAACTGTACGCATATTATGACAACTTGTTCAACCATTTTGCATTTAAAGACTTGCTATGAACTAATGCCTACATATTGTGAGGGGTGAGACTATTATAACAGTATTTACTAACAGAGACCCATTTGATCAACATATAATAAGCAATTAATTATGTTGGAAACAGCAGAGAATTGTACGTAATCATTTACATGGATGTACCAAAGCACATGCAACTTGTTCAAAGAAATGAGAAACTCCTTTTTTTTTTAATGTGCACAAGTGACACAATTTGAATATTGAACAGGTAGTTTTGAGAATTTCAATTCTGATTTTGGAAATGTACCAAAGCGTCTGAAAAAAAAACATATATGTATATGTACATATATGTATATATGTATATATGTATATATGTGTATATATATATATATATATATATATATGTGTGTGTGTGTGTGTGTGTGTATATATATATATATATATATATATATGGCCGGTTTCAAGGCCTAAAACATAGATAGATAGATAGATAGATAGATAGATAGATAGATAGATAGATAGATAGATAGATAGATAGATAGATAGATAGATAGATAGATAGATAGATAGATAGATAGATAGATAGATAGATAGATAGATAGATAGATAGATAGATAGATAGATAGATAGATAGAAAATGATGGCATAACATTAACAGCTGCAATTCTCGCTTTTGAGCAATAGAATAGAATAGAACAGAATAGAATAGAATAGAATAGAATAGAATAGAATAGAATAGAATAGAATAGAATAGAATAGAAGAACTAACGTTAATTCAATGTCTGCTATTATGAGTAATTATCGTGGAACCCTAGTAGATGATACTTTGCAGTTCCTGCAACAAATTTATGTTAATGTTATTCCTGTAGGCTCTGAGCATAAACTGATTTTTCTAAAACTTCTAATAGGTATCGCTGACCATACCTCTGCTTGAATGGGTAATGAAATAAAGTCTGCCGGCGTAAGCAACGCGCTCTTGGGTGGCCCATTAGAAGTCTTCAATGACAGCCGTAAAATCACCTCTAACTCCACTTTCATCGCCCCTTCAACGAACACATTATTTTCACATTGTCAGAATCACTGTGCATATCAGATGGGGCCCCATGAGTTTTAAACGCCCATGTTAATTGCACAGCCACTCTGGGGTCGATCTTAGCGTTGACCGCTTTCAATTGCTCATTTATGCATTTAAGTGAAAAACATTTGCTCTGGAGAAATGGATGTATGCCTAAAATTCCTATATTGTCAGCCACCTCCTCCTCTTCTGCCTCTCTTAATAACCTTAATCAGACCAATAGTGTAATGCTTTGATGAACCGAGGCAGTCGGCTCAATTACATTTTGCTGAGGTGGCCGCTTTTATAACAGAGGTGTGGGTCTGCGGGACTGCGCCCCAATCACCTGTCATCAATCAAGGAGGGAGAAATATTTGGAGATCCCTCCTAAGCTCTGACAGTTCAATGCAGCGAAGGCCAAGGTGACTCTTCAGTTTTAATTGCTTTCCCCTTTTATGACTTCATGTCTCCTGTCTCATGGGGCTGTTGCTCTCGAAAGGTTCACTCTTTCTGGTGGCACGCTGTGCCCTGTCGGGTTGTTTGGTCCCGAAGGATGTCTGGTTGATGGACAGGCTGACATTGAGTGAGTGAATTACTTTTGCAGATAGTACATCAAGTTGCTTCTGGAAATTAAAAACATTAAACGGATGAGGTTTAGACTGTTTTTGCTTTACGGATTTCAAGTTCAGTTCATTTTCAATTGGTAAAAGAACACTGCATGTGACTGGGTCATTTTAGCTAAATTCTCTACTTAAGGGAAGATACTTTTAGATTGATCTGGTTTGAATGGGAATTGCAAATCTGGTTCGGAAGTGGAGATTTTTTTTTTAAATTTAATTTCATTTTTGCTTTTGCATCGTTTTTGAAGCTTAAAAGCTCCAGTCCCAATTCAGTGTAATTGCATGAAAAGTCTTTAAAATGTCCCCTTTTGTGTTCCAAGGTTTAAAACAGCGTGAAGGTGTGTAAATGATGACTCAATTGTAATTGCTTGGTGAAATATTCCTTTAACAAATGCAACAGCCAGTCTAGTGTCTCTTTTGTTCTTCTCACATATTAGCATTTTGCTCAGGTACAGAAGAGAAATATTTCTCTTACACTTGTATCTTTCATTCTGCGTTTTTTAAATCTCTGTGTTTGACTCCATTCTCAGTTGTGTGCCCCTCCTCAATCCCATAATCCTTTGCTCTTTTCTCATATCTCATCTCAAAGCCCAACATTCAGTTTCTTTCTGCAATTAATTCCATAGCTCCCTGTCGTTCTTCCCGTCTCTCTTTCCTTGTGGATTTGAGCTGGTGAAATGAAAAAAAAAGGGGGGTTTATTTATTTTTTTCAACATTTCCTTGAATTAATTCCACATTTTTTTCTCCTCTCGTTTCCTTCAAAATGCAATTAATTTAGTGCTGCAGTCTGGCACGATGGCTCTCATTAGTAAGAATGGGAAAAGTCTCTTGCTCTCAGATGATATTGCAATCAAATGTTTATGAAAATGCCACAGTGATTGTAATTAGAAGTGGATCTTTGTTGCATTGGCTTTGCCCTCTGCATGATGAAGCCTCTAGCTTGTCCTTTTGAATGTAAATTAAGGATATCTATACATTCTCTATGAACCAGGAACATTGGGAAATAAATTGACAGCACCTTTCAAATTACAAATTTAATTTCTACTTTATTTAATTGAAGTAGCAGACAATTGTATGAGAATTTAAAGGGGTCCTATTATGCCCTTTTATGAAGTCTTGATTTTGTTGGGGTGCACTTGAATAGCCTATGTTTTCATGCTTTATTGTGAAAAAAACATACTTTTCACTAAGGCTGTGCAAAGATGAATTGCGATTAATCATATCCAAAATAAAAGTTTGTATTTACATAATATATGTGTGTGTGCCGTGTATAATTGTTTGGCATATATAAATACATGCATGCATGCATGTATATATTTAATAATTAATTGCACGTAAATACTGTATATATAAATACATCATATATATACAAAATAATTATACAAAGCACACACAAATATATTATGTAAACACAAACTTTTGCATCTTTGCACAGCCCTAGTTTTCACATATTTGTACATTATTACAGGTCATCTCTCCCCAGTCTGGGCGAACACACCATTTTGATGAATCCCCTCCTTCCGAAATATAAATTGTGCTGTGATTGGTTAACTGGGCAGCCCATTGTGCTTTGATTGACACCGCTTAGCCTGTGTTCGTGTATCTAATCATGACAAATGTGGAACATTTTGACTTCATAAGATCTGGGAAAAGCCTGTTGTATTCTTGCCGTTCATTATATTTTTGAAAAAAGGGAGATATTTCATTTAACAGAATCCATTTGAGTGGACTTTGCAGATCTTTTTTCAATGCTCAAACAACATTACAGACTAACTAAAGTTAGTCAAAACAAAATCAAAACAAAACAAAAAACAACATTCTCATACCAAGACGTCATCTAACTGACGCTTTTGACCATACGTCAGCATCCAGCGTTTTAGAGTACCCTTTAAAGGGATACTCCACTTTTTTTTTTTTTTGGAAATAGGCTCATTTTTCCACTCCACCAGAGTTAAACAGTTAAACCAGAGTTTTACCGTTTTTGAATGTATTCAGACGATTTTTTTGATATTTGGAAGAATATCAGTAACTAGACCGTTTCTGGTCTCATTGACTATAGTATATATTTTTTTCTACAATGGAAGTCAATGAGACCAAACGGTCTGGTTACTGATATTCTTCTGAATATCAGAAAATCGGCTGAATTGATTCGAAAACGGTAAAACTCAACTGTTTAACTCTGGGGGAGTTGTAAAATGAGCCTATTTCCAAAAAAAGTGGAGTATCCCTTTAACGTCAGTTAGATGACTATCCTAGGGTGTCATCCAACTGACGCTTTACCTTTATTTTAATTGTTAAGTGTTGTTCCTGTGTTATTGATACTTAGGAAAATGCAGCCTTCAGTTTGTTACTCTTAAGAAAATGGAACCTTTCAATAATGAAACTTATTACTTTTAAAGAGAGTCAATGAAAAATACTTTTGAAAGGAAGTTATTTTTCGTAATTCCTGTAGGTCGTAAATTTAAATCATGATGGTCATAAATTTGACTGACTAAACTCTGCAGAAACCCTGATCTGTATATCCCCAATGTTACAATAAAACATAAATTGAGCAATATAACATGCATTATATTTCAGTTTATTCAGTATAAGCAGTACTTTCCTTTTTATTTTAAAGACTCTATTGAGACATGGGCCTGGAGGCCGAGGTGCAGCCAGGGACTGGTGAAAGGCAAGCCTGAAGAGCCACACTGAGCTAGCGGACAACACCAGTGGAACCGGTGGATCCAAGGGGCTGGATGGACCAATAAGTCAGGTGGGAACATTGGAAGAGGAAGATTTCCGGATCCAACTGGAGCATCCAGATAGCCGGACAGGACCGACGGAAAAGGCGAAGGATCGAGGGTGGGGACTCTATCCGCCGACCACAGATTGAACTGTATCCGCCGACCACAGATTGACTTGGCAGAGGTCGACTTGGCAGATCGACTCGCTCTTTGAGATGGACTGAGCAGTGCGCATAAACTCCAGGGGATTGATGGTGGCCGGCTCTGGGACAAGTTTGGTAGGTGCCTCAGGCACTCAGGCTGTAAGCGAGAGGACATCATGCCGCAGCATCCAGCCCAAATACAGCACATTCCGGTTCTCTGGGAGGAGGAAAAGGCGTCACGTTGGTGAGTCAATTTTTAAACTTCATAGGCTCTGTGGTCTGACACAGTAGGTCTTTTCTGATCTCTAATTCGAAGGAACACTCGCAATAAAACAACAACACGAACAATGAGCAAACAAACAGGACGTATATATAGAGAGGTTAACAGGGGACTAAACATGAACAGCTAAACTGAATGAAAACTAATATGTAGCCATGGGGAAGACACAACAGGAACTAAATTAAACTGAACATCATCTTGACAGTATGAATGGGTCTTAAAATAAAGGTCTGCCTTTATATTTTAGGAAGTGGGTCCTTTACAATAAGATCAAATTTGTGGGTCATTGTCATAAAAAATAATAAAAAAAATGATCTAACCTTGAAATTTAAACTTCTAGCAAGTCAAAACAAGTCTAGATGACCCACAAACCACAGTTTGGGTAGCTTTGTTAAGGGTAACACTTTACAATATTTTAAGAGACATTAGCAAATAAGCAAGGATTACAATGTTGCAGAAAGAAAAACATGAGCACAGCTGTTCAGGTGTGTTCTCTGTGCCTTCTCTCTCAGAGGCTTCTCGCACACTGGTGCTCAGTCTGGTAGGTGTGATGGACAGATTCCGTGGAGATAAGACTACGCTCTTATGCTTATGCTCCTGACCCCTTCAGAGGGGATGTCAAATTTCTGAGCTGTGCGTGAAACAGATTTTAGAGAGAGAGAGAGATTTCTGACGGTGATCAAATTGTTTGCTTGACAAGCGGTGGCTGGGAGGGCTGTACAGACTACTGTGAAGGCAAAACTGTGGGTGTTCACCTTTTTTGAAATCTTTTTAAAGTCACCATGAAAACAACATTGGCAAAAGTTTTTTTTTTTTTTTTTTTTTTTTAATGGAACAATGCTGTATTTATTAAAAAGAGCTCTTTCGGGAACATCATTATTTTTAAATGCATGTGCCCTCGTCATCTTAAACCAAAGCTTCCCTTCCCTTTTGCAGCAACATTTCTTCTCTGATAATGTGTTTAATGGTGTGAGGGTGGGGCAACCTGTCACTCACGTGAGGTCACAGCAATAGCAAACCACAACAATGCAATCAATTTCCGATTGACAAAATCAAGTCCCGCCCTGCATTTGTTCTTGTTCGAGAAGCTGTTTCACTCGGATATGCGCCATGATTGGGAGGAAAGAAACTATCGCAAAGTCCTTTTCATTCATTTAAGCACCGGATTCCTTTCGAAATTCTTCAGTGTCTTCAGCAGGATCTTAAAGAATCGCCTTAACGATACTTTGCTTTTTGTCACAGAGATAGATGTGATTTCTCAGGACATCTGTACATTTAATAATCATGATGTGGCACAAAAACAACCACATTGGTTCTAATGATCTAGGTTATAATGCACTAAACTGTTGTTAAAATTGATAACCATAACAACCTTAAAAAGTATGTATTTGTTGTAAGATAAACTAATCCAGCTGATAAACGACACCATCAAACCCTTCATCTCTTTTAAAGCCCATTGTTTCCTGCAAGTGGTGTAATATCAGTTGTTCATGGGATGTTTAGCAGGTTTCATGACTGAAAGCTTACCTGCCTTTTAAGGAGATTTCGTATTTCTCATAATTGGATGAGCGCTGTCTGGAAAAATGGATGCGACGCTGCAGAGCGTGTTAAGCAAGCCTAAGCCAACAAGAATTACAGATGCATGCTTGAAATAATTGAAAGCAAAGTATTTTTTTTAAAAGTGTAATCAATTGTCTTTGTTTTTTTAATGGGGAAAGATCAATTTAAGAGTTTGAGGGGAAATGTTTCCCCTGGAGGGAGGAAATTTAAGTCTGATGGATATAGTGTTGTATGCAAAAAAAAAAAAAAAAAAACCCTATCACTCACTGAATACATAGTTGAAATATTAAGACTTCCAACTTCATGAAGATATTTTGTTATTAGAGTATGTATACTGGTCAAAAGTTTGGGGTCAATTTGGTTTTTATGTTTTAAAAATGTTTTTGAAAGACATCTCTTTTATTTGATAAAAAAATTTAAAAGAAATTTTTGAATTTTCATATTTAAAAAAAAATCAGCATTATTACTCAATCCTTCAGCATCACATGATCATCAAGAAATCATATTAGTATGACAATTTGGTGCTCAAAAAAACATTTATTATTATCATTATTGAAAACAATCAGTTGTGCTTTTTATTTTTTTGTTGAAACTGATACATTTTTAATAGATTTATTTGAAAATATTTTTTTGTTACAATGAAAAATTCTTTACTGTCATTTTTGATCAATTTGATGCATTCATGCTTTATAAAAGTAACAATTTCTTTAAAAAATCTTACTAAATTCTTTTTTTTATTAATTACTTCAGATTTCATATTTAAAACAATAATTTCATGACGTTATTTAACTTCTTTTAAATTCAAAATGCATTTTTGCCTCTGTGTGTGCAAAATTAGTCAGCCTCAAATGCAACTTATGTGCCGCTTACTACATTATAGAGATGACAATAAATAATGATTCAAATTTCATTATCATTTTCAGTGGCATGGTCTTCACTCTCCATCATGTTTACATTACAATTCAGATGTTCACCAGCTTTATTCTGTCTCAAACCCTCATGGTCTCTTCCAAGTTTTTTTTTTTTTTTCCGTCTGAGACTCTTTCAAATTGAACAAAGTTGACCAGCCAAAGAGTAGATTGAGTGAGATGAGTTATCTTTTTATCAAGGATGTCTGAGAGCGAGATAAAGCACAGAACACACTGCACCTCCACACACTTTTAAAAATGACACTGTGCCACAGCCCACGTCTCTCACACTCAATACCCTCCTGCATCTATTGTGCAATTAAAGGTGCTTTGCTGCTTTGCTCAATCCCTACGTTACCAGGGTCATGTGCTATAAACAGCATGTGTCTGAGCTGCCAGCGAAGATTGCTTTATTTGTCTTTTTGTTGCCGAAATTTTAGGGCACCTAGGTTCTGTTCTCTTTGGACTTTATAAAGAAACAATTACAATAGATGTAGACTGTTTAAACATTATTTATTAAGCTTGAAAAGTAACAAAGCTTGTCCTTCACTTTCATGGAATCTTCTGAAATACATATTTCAAATTCCGGATTTTTATTTTTTTTTTATTTTAGTGTTTATATGAAATTCTTTACCTTTGAGTGCATTGAGTAACATATTTTCCTGCATATGTGCACTTTACCACACATATACTTGCAGCTTAACGTAACTTGCAGTTATAGGTGCAGCTGAACCAATGAACAATAGTTCCAACAGACAGCTTGTTACTCTGTCACAAATACAGTCAAATATTCCTCTCACTTATGGCTGTCACTGTGCACACTCAATTATACAAATGGCAACAGCAGTACTGTAAAAGTTCTCAGTTAGTCTTAGCATTGGCTAGTGTGCAGGGGAGAGAGTGTTTGTGTGTGACTTGAGTAGATGAGAGCAAGTCATGCCCATCTGTGGCTTTGGTCGGTTTTTCCGAATGAGGAGAACCATACGCATGCCTGACTGTGGCTGCGATTAGTAACACTTTGTTATGGTTGATTAGGAATGAATGTGTAATGCAGTCAATTGTAATCAGCACTGCTCATACAGTGGCACGATTCGGGGATTCTCTGGCCTCTGATGGTCAGATATGTTGCATGAATCCATCTTAGATGATTTCACACAGGCTGTGTGTGTGCAGTATCCATATGCTTGGTTTAAGAATGTCAAAAATGTATCGGTTACCTAACGTAACCTCGGTTCTCTATAGAAGAGGGAACGAGTATTACATAAGCTAGCTTAGGCTATGGGAAAGATGAATCTTTTTGAGATATTGAAGCCAAAAATTATCCTTATTTTGTGTATCCATTGCCCTGCGGCAACTGCAGCAGCCTCCAACTGAGGCCGGCGTGACGTCACGCCCAATGAAGGACCCTTGCGCCTCAGAGTTTGTTTCTCTGGTTTTTATCGACTGAAGCGAAGTCGCTCATGGCGCGAGCAAGGCAGGTTATGCAATATTCGTTCCCTCTTCTAGAAAGAACTGAGGTTACGTTAGGTAACCGATACGTTCCCTCAGCCTCTGAGCCCCTGCTTAAATACGCTATACCACGCCCATTCTGGCGGGATGAGGGCACGAGCTTCCCCTTCATTGTGCGTGACGTCACGCTGGACTTTGTTGAAAATGGATACACAATTGAAGGATCATTTTTGGCTTCAATATCTCGAAAAGATGAATCTTTCCTATAGCGTAAGCTAACTTAAACAATATGAGAGAGCCTCTCGTAAGAGAATTACAAACATCTAGTTTGTATACAAAGACAATATGATGAAGAGAATTTATTGACATGCAGCTACAGAGGAGTAAAACTCTGTTTTTCACAAATCAGTGCCATGTCTCAACTTTAAATGATGATATCATTAAATGGTTTGCCAAAACGGATGGTTTCTTGGCACACTGATCACTTACAAGTGTTTTTGGAATCTACAAAAAGTGTTACTATTTTTTTTAATGTTATTGAGCCAAGTGCCACTTTATTTCACATCAAATGGGTCTCTTTGTTTCCCTCAGTCTATCAAATATCTATCAAATAAATATATATTTAATTTATTTTATGAGTTTATGCAAAAGAAAAAAAAAATGATACGGAAAGTAATTTGCATTCATAACATGTCTAAGTGTCCCAAAATCGAGGCATCCAAATGCTGAAATGTCTCGTCTCATCTTCAACCTCAGGGGTTGGCAACTTTTTGAGTTTAGCTCAAGCATATAATGTAAACAAATAAGTTTGATCAGGATTGGTGTTCGGCCCTCCAGTTTGGCTACCCTTGTTTTATTATAAAATAAACTGAGAAACCCTGCAAGAAAATATCAATTTTTTAAAAAATGCAAAGATGTAGTCAACTATTTACATAGTTTAACACACATTCAGAACACAAAAGAAGATATTTTGAAAAATATGGATAACCAAAATACTATGAAAAAAACCCAAAACAAAACATTAACTGTTTGGTTACTGACATCCTTCAAAATATCTTATTTTGTGTTCAGCAGAAGAAAGAAATTCATACAAGTTTTAAACAACTTGAGGGTGAGTAGATGATGACAGAATTTTCATTTTTGGGTGAACTAACCCTTTCAGTAATTGCAGAGATATATAGCAGTCTTGTCTTCTTGAATAAATTAATTGATAAGACCAAAATAATTACAGTCATGTCATTGACCCAATAGCTAGGGTCCTAGTGATCCGCTTGGGTTGCATCAGAGAGGTCTGGGTCACATGGCACAAGGCTTTGGAGGACCCTGACATTCTGAAGGTCCCAAAGTGATAAGTAAAGTCAAATCACCCTCATCCCCACTGACCTGGTCTGAGCCAAACCCTTATGTCCTAAATAGTCATTAAGAGAATGTTAGGAATTAAATGACTTTACTAGGTTCTGATTTGTAGAATTTAGTGATTATTTTTTCACATATCCCTTCATTTCATCCATCTGTCAGTTAGTCCTGCTTAGTCAGACCAACAGTAATTGGCAAGGCAGTGTTATCGTTCACCTTTAAATGCTCACTCTCCAACAATATCGATGAAAACCTTGGACCATTCCTCTTCATTATAGACTCCAATTTGCCAATATGCAGTTAAAATCTCCAAACCTTCAGACCGTTATGGACACGCTGTGCTCCCATCAATTAGCTCACTGTCGACTCTAATGATGTTGATTTAAGTTACGTTTTAGTTTGGAGAGTGTAGCTGGACAGATATCAAGAGTAGATGCTGGTTCTTTTCAAGAAATACTTTGCTATGCATGAACCCATGTCAAGAGTTTTTGAATGGGGTATTGAAATTGCACTTCTTCATTGTCTGAAAATCCATTAGTCCCGTACAGAACTGAAGTGGCTAAAGAGTCTCTAATAATGAAAATAATTCCTTTGTTCACAAATTATTCTAACAATCAAACTGCAAACCAAATGGAGTACAATAAAAGCAAGTTTTAAAAAGTAAACTTTAAAAGAAAACCTTTTTTTCCCACTGATTATACTGAGGTGAGGTAGCCTTTTCAGATGAATTGTTTGTAATGCGATAATACTCATGAGCATCCATTTGAGTCCTAAGTTAACTTTAGGTTTTAAGCTTTTTTTTCTATTATTTTTATTTTTTTGAAAGTGACATATGAAGGCCAAGTATGGTGACCTGGTATGATGGTAATTTGTCCTCTGCATTTAACCCATCCAATTTAGTGCACACAGTAAAGCTATGATCATCACTGGGCCTTAGATATTTTTAAATATTATATCACTACACTAGGGTTAAATATTTTGGTGAGTCAAGGTTCTAAAACACCATTTTCGTCATGACTAAGAACACGGTATCATCCTGTTTTGACTTGCTTGAGACACTTTATGACGTTTCCTAACCTTAGAAAGACTGATTCGAAGTACAATTACATTCTTGATATCATTCTACACTGGTCCTCCATGAAAAATGTTAGCTTGCATCTCGGCTGCAGTCTCTATCCAGTTGAAGCAAGTTATGAGGAGAGTGAGTTGATTGCTAAAGCAGGAAAGCGATTCACTGAAGGGCAGTATATGAAGGATTGCAGGTTGAAATTCGCTGGTATTCTTTGTCCAAAAAGAAGGGCTGGTTCAACAATCTCTCTCTATCGGCAAACCAACACGATTTCATGAAAGTGCGTATCTATCGGACAAATTTTATTTCTGGTGCAATTTATATGCCAAAATAGTTTTTGGGTACATACTGTAAACCCCTTGAGTAGGATTAGGAGTGTGAAGTGTGATCTACTCAGATCATAATATCTTTACTTGAAATTCTGAAACTTCTCTTCCCTCTTGGATTTCACAGGTTTAGAGTTAAGGAATTTTCCTGTTTTAATATGAGGGAATTATGCTGTAACATGCACATGTCGTGCAGAACACAGCTAATTGTTACATTCTTCAAAAATAATATTTGTTGATTACAGTTTTGTTTTTTTTAATGTATTTAATATGAATGGAATCATTTTTGTGTAAAAGAGCTTGAGAGCTTTTACCCCATGATTTGGTAAAAGTTAAAGTTAAAGACAAATTCTAACGTAACTCAAAATTCTGACAGACTAAATGTTTAGTAAATTATGATTTTGTTCTCATAATGATATTTAACTCAATTTTTTACTCATATCATAATTATGACTTGGCATCTCAAATGATGTCTACTATGTTTAACGACTTTGTGTGTCATAATTAAGATTTGCCAGACTGATTTATAGTTTGGCAAAAATTGCCTTTCATATCAGTTCAACAAAGGTTATGTAATTATGTTTTTGCTATGTTAAATGTGTTGTTTGACAATTTTACCAACATATCAAATAATTCTTATAATATATTGGAAAGGGCCATATACTATATGGAAATGCCCATATTTTTTTGACCATTTTATTCTTAAGTGTGATAGAAGTCATTTCAGTAGTGATTGTTTTTCATCCAGCTTCTGATTGCTGAGAACATTTGATTCTTTAAAATTGCCTATTCTGGTGGACTCTTGTTACTGTACATTACATGACTCAAACGTGCATTATAATCATAATCGTACATTGTACCCCTGAGGCAAAAGCCAAAAGTATAGTATATTCGAAAAAAATATATATATAAACACCATAATCATTGTTACCATCTAGCGAGAGAACATTACATTTCCTTTCTCAGACCCCTCTTTCATCATTCCATTTCTTTCCGCCTTCTCTTCTTCTATCATAACCCTTTGTCTCCTCCAGTATCTCTCCTCTTATCTGCAGCTGAGTGTAGTGAATGCCAGCTGAGAGCAGATCTCTGTCCACGGGCCATGCCCCAGCCTCTTCCTGCTTCCTACTTGGAGCCAGCTTGCATCATGCATCATGGATGTGTCGTTCCTCTGTTTGCGTGGAAGCAGGGATGCCGCGCTGGCAACAGCGGTTTATTAATCGGGTCAGGTGGCCGCCTCAGGCAATCAATAGAGAACAGAAGGCATACTGGCACGTAGATGCACACTCTTACACACAAAGTTCTGTGATGTGGCTGAATCGAGCTAGTATTTAAACTGCCTCTCAAAACCAACTCAAGTTGTGCTCTGAGAGACCCCAAGGGCATTTTGAAACATACTTAACATTTAAGTATCAGGTTGATATTTAATGACGGAGGTGGGAGGTCATAATTTAAATATATGTGATAAAGTTTTATGATGTATATACAGTATATGTATATATGAAATGTATATATGAAAAGTTCAGATTTGATGAGCCACATTCAGAACCTTATATGCAATATATGGAGTTGCTCAAATCCATCATGCCCAATAACAATTACAGGATTAGTTAATTACAGGATTTTTTTTTTTCATGTATTTTATTGAATATGTATGGACGATTATTTTCGGCATGCAAGAAAAAAAATAGAAATTTCATTAGAAATTATATAACAATGTCAAATTATATAAACATATATAAAGATACAAAGTTGATCGTAATTATCATTAATTATCGGACCATCAAAATTATGAGATAAAAAGCTGAAATTCTGTCATTAAAAGTCCTAATTCTAACATCGAAGGTGGACAGATTTATCAATTGAAGCCAGCTGGATTTAAGCATTCATACATTTAAATGGCGATTCAAGATATTTCTATATTGATATCAATATTGATAATGACATTGTGTTGACAATTTTGTTTTCCTTTTTGTATTCGAACTCACAGCACGTAGAGTTGCATTTTCTGAATGAAAAGTGCTATACAAAAAAAGTCGTCTAAATATTTGGTCAATTATAACTCATAACGATTTTTTTTTAGCTCACAATCTCTACTTTGTTTATCTCATATTACTTAGTATCTCATATTTTAGTCTTACTTGTTTGACACTTCATGACTTTTCCTAATCTTATAAAGACTTATAAGAAATCTATTTCAACTTGATAGCATTCTTCACACGTCCACCGTGAAAAATGTTACCTTTCGTCTCAGAGGCTGCTGTGCCTTATCCAGTCTTTCGCTCTGTGGTTAGTCCTCATTTATGGTTTTCCTATAATCCTGTTGCATCCAGGCTGCATCAATCACAGGATCTATTTGACTAAAGTAAATCCCATCCTACTCAACCCATCACTGACTGAAATTTTACATGCACAGAGGGTAAAAGGATGATGGTGTAGCCAACCACACAATTCAAATGGCATTTCATCCTGCAATTTGTCATGTGATTTCAGTCCAGCCCATTTTTTTTTTTTTTTTTTTTTTTAATGGCTGCAGTAGATTGGGTTAACTGATGACACATACAAACCCCTGAGCAATTCATTACACTTTCAATGGTGAAACAGCCCCTCTCAGATATTGAGTTTTGAGGGCTGGAGATGCAAACTTTAAGATCCATTTGAGAGGACAGTAAGATAAATGGCTTGCAGAGGGCCGATGGTTATCTGCTCTGGTAATAGATTTCTAATCTCTCTGTCTCAAATGACTGCAGTTTTCTCATTTTTTAACAATACTTAAAAAGACTGCTCTTCAGTGTGTTACCTTGCCAAAAACACAGAGTGCATAGACTTTTTTATGTATGTCATTTTTGCGAATTTACAAATATTTCATGTTGTGTCGTACATTTTTTTGCAGGGGGGTTGCACAGCATTGTACAATTTTCTATTAACGTTTCCATATCCTTTGTTGTTGTTGTATTTTGGCCAAAAAAAAAAAAAAAACACCTCAAATAAGACAAAATATTCCACCGTTAGAAAATAATATAAAGGGGATAAAATAAATTGGTGGGTACATGTCGGTATCATAAATGTTTCTTAATAAGGACCGTTTTACATTACATTTCGATTATATTCAGGGCCTACATATATGGTCCTGGACATCTAAATCACTAATTGACACTGATGCTTGCTCAGTGATGCAAGTCGACTCAGGGATTCAGGCCTATTTGTTCCGGTAGCATTGATTACCGACTTGTTATACACAGTATTAGGCAACATGTAGACGTTTTCTCAAAATGATATACAATACTTGTCAACGTCCTTATTACCCCTTTCTCTCTCAAAGTTGATTGCTGCCATCAATCAGTTTCATGTTTTAGAATGTTAAAATGTGTTCTCTTCATCTCTGGTATCTTTATGTTCGCTTATATTCAGCATTCATTTGATGTTAGCCTGTAGATGCAGACAATCTATCCACTAGTACTGCTAACTGCTATTCTACATAACATCCAAACTTCAGCATCACAAAGAAAACACTTTGAACAGATTGTTTTAAATTAGCTTCTGCATCTGAGTGCTGCATACCATAGGTATCATGCTTTGGCATTTCTTTCTTATTAGGGCTGTCAAAGTAACACATTTTATTGACTCTATATGTTTATTCAAGTTTTTAAGAATGTTAACATTTTCTTCGATTTTGACTTTACAATTGCTTCGTTCTGTTCAGTGCGATTTCTAAAAATTGATTGAAACATTTGGAGCTGATTGGAATTGATTGAAGCCACAGTGCAAGTATGCTCTCTCTCTCTCACACACACACACACACACACTAGCGGAGCATGCCTTTAACAATTAATGGGAAAAGACATTTTAACGGACAATTTTTAAAGATATACTTTGCATGGTGAAATTTGCTCAAGTAAAATATCACACAATTGTTAAATACTGCCATTCATAGAAATGCTAATACAAATGCACACCATTACATGTTACACATGTACAGTAAATGTACACCCTTGAAATGTAGATGTATTTTTTTTCATGTCACATTTGTATTTCTTTTCATTTATTGTTGACTTGATTTCTATGTTTTTACCGTGAGAGAGAGAAAGAGAGAGATAGAGATAGAGAGAGAACACTTTTATATTTGAAGAATATAGAAGAATAGTGCAGAAATACTACACCTGCTATGTCATTAGGTGTCATAGGACTTCAAGCAAAATTCCATTATTTTTCTATTATTATTTTTACTAAGATAATTCATGTGGTTGGGACTTACATTGGGAAGAATAAACAGTTGTTTAATTATATATTAAATTAGCACATAACTTAACTACTGTAGCTTTGGAATGGTTTCATTGTCCTCATAATCTCACTGCTTCTTTTTTGCTCATGTTCAGTTGTGTGTATTTGTGTTTTCCAAATGAATGAATGTGAATGCAATGTAAATACAAGTCTTAGATGATGAATTTAATTATATGACAACTGGTGGCTTGTGTTGGTGTTTATTGTGAGTGAAACAATCAGTTCCTCTCAACATGAAACAACAGTTAGCTATCATCCCGTTAAATTGGCAGTTTTCAGCGGGTAACACAAAGACATTTTTTTTTTTTTGGTAACTATTTTACCAGATTCTAGATCAACAAAACCAAATCTCCATTAATGTTCGTCCACTGCTTGATTTTTTTTTTTCCAAATGATTATTACAGCTCAAATAGTGTGTATTTATGGAAGAATTAATGTATTGTAAGCGTTTTAAAAGGACCGATTTCTTGTGGCCTAAAGGGGTGTTCGTCCAAAAATCATTTCATCATTTACTTACCCTCAAGTTGTTCCAAACCTGTATGAATTTCTTTTTTCTGCAGAACAAAAAGGAAGATTTTTGAAGAATGTTGGGAACTAAACAGTTGTTGGGCACCATTGACTTCCGTTGTATGAAAAATACTATAAAAGTTATTGGTGCTCCACAAGTGTTTGGTTACAGACATTCTTTTAAATATATATTTTCAAAAATACCTTTTCAAAATATTTCTGCAGGAAAAAAAAGACATTTATACAGGCTTGGAAGGACTTGTGGGAGAGTTAAAAGATGAACCCACAAAATCTGACTGAGGAAATATTTCGGTAACGCTTCCTTTTACAGTCCAGTTACCCATGTAAATACTATGTACTTATTTTAGTAACTACAATTACTGGGTAATAACTAGTACTAACCGTGAACCTTGTTCCATACCCCTGTTCCATGTACTTACCTTATATTACCCAGTACTTTCTAGGTAAGTACACTATAAGTACACTTTAAGTACTGTACTGTAAAAGGAAGCGTTACTAATATTTTACCCTCATGCGCAATTCCTAATCATGTAGATTCCTATTGAAATGACTGGTTTCATCGCACTCAAAAGCAAAGTGGGAGGGAAAAAAAGCAAGAATCGCACACAGTCTAACAAATTGCAAAAGTACTTATAAACAGTGACCTATTTGTGTACTTACACAGTATAATTGAGCGGTAAATCCCCTGGCCAAATTAAATATTTTCTCCAGACCGCATTGAAAAAACAAGGCCTCTGGAATTGTGTGAGTCCCTGCTGGAGAGCATGAACTCTCTTCTGCCCACTCGGTGCTTAGTGAAGGAGAGCGGGAACGGGGAGGAGGGAGACAGAAAGAGATGAGAAATAGTGGGGTGTTCATTTCTCCATAGTCCGAGGAGGAGAGATGAAAGGCACAGAAGTGATACAGAGCGGAAGGGGGAGGAGCGTATCTCTTAGTACGCAACACCTTCTTCAGGCTTATGCGACTGATTGGCAAGACCTTCTCATTTGTATTTATTTGATTAAGACTATGCATAATTCATTCCCCAAACAGGAAAAAACACATGCCTCCGGCAAGCTATTCACACACTTCCTGATCTCCACGCTGCTTTTTGAGTCTCTCGGGATTTTTTTTTTGATCCAGCATGTGGTGAGTGTTTATGCGGGTTCATACGCTCGCCTCCCTTGGTGTTTATTTATTTATTTTTAGAAATAACAGAGCACTTAGACCTTGTACGGCACTACTGTAGAATGCTTTCAAATGTAGTGGAAGTCGTTTTCATGGCTCTGTAGTGGTTAATGAAGACTCCAGGTTGTGGCATTAAAATATATATACATATTTTTTTCTTTTCTTTCACCTGTCCATCTCCACAGCAACTTAATTACCGAAGAGGAGAAAAGCCGAGCCATGGTTGTGGTTTGTGAGTGGCAAAATGTTGACGGCAAAAACTAGAAGCAATTTCTCATTGCCTCAGTGCCTGTAAAGGTGCACCAAACATCCACTTGTAGGATTGTAAGGAGTTCTCTGGCCTCACTAAAAATACAATTCTGCCATATCTTGTTTAACCTAATGTTGTTCCTGTTTTTAAACTCGTGTCTTGCCACCTAGAGTTACCAGGGACTGCCTAGCTCCAAAAATGAAGACTCTGTGTTTGAGTTGACAAACTCTACAAGAGAAAACAGTATGTTGGCTTTCCGGTGATAATTATATGCACGTAACATTTCTGTATAATCCCGTAGATGCACAGAATGTTTATCTGGGAATAATTTAAAGGGTTAGTTCACCCAAAAATGAAAATTCTGTCAGTATTCACTCACCATCATGTCGTTCCAAACCTCTATGTGTTTATTTGTTCTGCTGAACACAAAGGAAGATATTTGGAAGAATGTTTTAATCAAACAGATCTCATTCCCCATTGACTACCATAGTACTGTATGTATTTTTTACTATTGTAGTCAATGGGGAATGAGATCTGTTTGATTAAAACATTCTTCCAAATATCTTCCTTTGTGTTCAGCAGAACAAACAAACACATAGAGGTTTGGAACAACATGAGGGTGAGTAAATACTGACAGAATTTTCATTTTTTGGGTGAACTAACCCTTTAAACGAGACTCAACCAACAAGAGGGAACATCTAGCGTGTACAGTCTCACATGCATATATACAGAGAGAGAGAGAGAGAGATGTCTGTTAAACATTACTGCTGCAGATGCAACGTGGCCCTTGATCAAAGGCTTAAAATGATAGTAGTTTTGCTTGTACTACACCTATTCCTCTGCTAGATGGCAGCAAGGAGCAATTTCAGCCCTAAACATGCATCCCAACTTCATTTAAATGCAGGTTAGTGATCTGTAGCAAAGAGAAAGTCGACCCCCCCCCCCTCTCTCTCTCTCTCTCTCTCTCTCTCTCTCTCTCTCTCTCTCTCTCTCTCTCTCTCTCTCTCGAGCTAGCAGCTTGGCTCATGTAACATCAGATTTAAAACTGAAAAGGCACATCTGACTATGCGTACAAGAGAAGCCAGACATGTTTCTGGTGTACAATGCTTTTAACATTCTTTTCACACGGCTGCTCGCCACTAAGGCCATCTAGAACTAGTCGGGTCTCGGCGGCATTGTGTTGCATAGGCGTATGAAAGCGTGTACGATGTTGGGTAGCATGGCTTCTCAACCACCGCTAAAGCTGAGCACATCAAAGCAAAGCTGGGAAATCAGAGGAATCCCTGCATCAGTTCAGATAAGAGCTAAGTTCCATTTAGTGGCTTAGCCACATAGTGGGAACGGCCTCCTTTTTCCTCATCTCATAGCTGTTAGACTAGCCGGCTTATCTATCTTCCAGCTATGTGCCTCGGTTTATTCAGGGTGCTGTTTACCCTGAATAAACCGAGCCGTCATTTCCACGGCTATTTTTGTGTTTTGCCGCAGCTACCTTTGTACTCCCTGTTTGCCATTTTCTAAATGGCTGTATAAAGGTCCTCAATTGGCCAATTGAGCACGCACACACTCAGATCAAAGCTCTCGATGAGTTTTCGTGTGTAATGTTGCATGGAGTGTTGCTGCTAGCAGGAAAGGGTGAATGCTAATTGACGTCCTTAATTGCTTTATTGAAAGTCAGTTCCACTTGTTGGAGAAAAGTGCCTCTGACAAGCCTCTCTTGATTATTCAGTGATCATAAGGTCGATGCATTGAAGTAACTTGCACCATATGACTGAGCTTCAGTGCCGAATGCTATTCGGGCGTCTCTACATTTTTGTTTCGAGTAGCAGTTGACATCTTAACGTTGACCTTTCAGCCTAAACTGTTAGTTACCCTCAGGTACTCATTAGTTTACTGTTCAATTCCATCAGCTAGGCTTGTCATACACTTTCGCTTGGCTAGCAATCATGCGTCCTCGATCCAACCACACTTCATTTTCAACTCCGCCTCGGCTTTAAGACGTGAAGAGCGCGGTTGAGAAATGAGACGCACAATGGCTCGTTTATCTGCTACCTTGGACTGTTTGTGCAATAAGTCATCCCCTCCTTTCTTTTATACCGAACGACGTTAGTGTGAAGGCACTCATAATGTTTCTCATGACAGATCAAATGGAAAGTGACAGTGGGAAGTTATGTATAGCCACAGGGACACCATTACACATGGTAAAATATGATCCGGGCGTCTCGCCTTGTCTGCGTTGTGTACAAAGTGTACAAATTGCTTTTAATACGCACTTCTAAGCATCATTGGTTTTTTGTGTTGCTCACCGTCTGTTTGCAATGAGTGGTGCACTTATAACTGGCCTACTTTTGCATAGAAACGGTCATCAGTTTTGCTCTGTGTCCAGTTGAGCGACTGTACAAAAACTGTTTCGTCAAGTGTCTGTATGATGTGAGGAATTAAAAGGAATGGAACAACTAAATTGAAAAAAAAAAAAAAGTAAAAATCTATTAGGGCTGTGAAACGATTAATTGCATCCAAAATAAAAGTTTGTGTTTACATAGTATATGTGTGTGTAGTGTGAATAATTATTTTGTGTATATATAAATACACACACATGCTCGTATATATTTACGAAATATTTGCATGCATATACTTTATAAATATTTATACAAAATTAATATTATACATAAATATTTGATATATTAATAACACATTTTTTCTTAAATATATACATGCATGTGTGTGTATTTATACATACAAAATAATTATATACACTACACACTCATATATTATGTAAACACAAACTTTTATTTTGGATGCGATTAATCGCGATTAATCGTTTCACAGCCCTAGTATCTTTCAATTTGAAAAAGAAATTAACCCAGAACAATTTTAACAGATAACTGTCCTTTTATTTATAAGCTGACCAATCAGAAGGTATTTTTAAATAATGCAATATCATTTGTTTCCGAAAAAGGAAAACTACATTTTTTTTTCAGCGACATGTTCTATATAAAATTTCTAACAGTTTCCAATTTATGAACAACTCTATAGATTTTTGAAAAATCTCAAAACACATGAAACTGTAAGACAGACATTTGCCATAATGAAAGAATGAAGTTCTTTTGCACATAAGTGAGTGTAGCAGACTCACTGGTTAATGGTGCTCTTTGATTTGTTCCGTTTGTTTAATATATTATATATATATATATCCTGAAATAACAATTTTGGTCAATATAAAACCATTTTGTGATTCATGTCACAGTACATGACTTTGGATAATTCTCAAGGAAACAACTGGACTATATATAATTAATAAAATATTCATCATTAAAAAAGAGAAAATAAATTGCTGAGGTAATAAACTATGTTGAAAATGTAATAAATTATATTAAAGATGATAAAAATATCACAATACCGCTTTATTTCATGCAGGACCCCAGGCGATACCTTCTCTCAAAGAGCTTTAGCTCATGTGTAGCACTGCAGATGCTTTAAAGTGCCATCTGTGACAACTGCTACTGGCTGTTTCAGACTTGTGCAAGAACAAACACCTTCAAACAATAATAGTTTATATAACCACCTACTGTAAATGTTATTTGAGTTTATATGATGTTCCCGCAATTACCAACTGACTTAATAGGCCATCTTCTTGAATCCGGCCTGTGAATAGATGCTTGCACTTATTAATGTTTAATGAATCCTTAATACGATACCTCAAGTAATATGTTGGTAGAGGTGCTTTTGATCTCTCTTGAAGACTTTGTGCAGCAGTAGATACTGATCATGTTATTGTTGTGTTATTACATGTCTAAATTTGGCCAGTTCCAATAGTCAAAGTGGGCTGGTACTTCAATATTTTAATCTGTAGCATACCCACACTTTTCCTTTCAGCACTTCTCAGATGTTTTCACACTTAATGGCATGGATTCATTTTTGTATATATGTAATATATTAGGTCATGATTTGTAGGGTCTACTTAAAACCATACTACTACATTTTTAATAATAGTGATAATAATGCATTACTGTGATTTCATAGAAGCATCTCAGAAAGGAGAACAAAAACCGGACACATGAAAAGATAATGTTGGATTGGCTCAAGCTATCAGACATGCTGTATGACCTTTGACCTGGATCAGTGGTGTGTGTTGTATAAGATATTTGTCAAGTAGAGGAAAGTTTGGGGCAGTGCAGTGTTTCTCCAGTATCTTTCTAAAGCCTTTTTTTAAATATATCAATGCTAAGACAGACTGTCATTGCAGAATACTGCTGCGCGGCTCAGGTTAAAGAATGATGAAGACCACTTCTAATACCCGTAGCTTTTGTTAAATCCATGTTTTAATTAATACAGGCTTAGGAGAGATGATTAATTCTGCCAGTTATTAAGAAATACTTTCAGGCTTTTAATGCCAATTTCCCCTTGTTTAATTTATCCTTATCAGTGGTATATGAATTTTAACTTGACCATGAAGTCCAATGCTGCGGAATTAGGTAGCACCTGAATGCAGTGTTTAACACTAACCATGCATAAATTATAAAGTGCAGATACATTCCTTTATACTGTACATCACTAATTATAGAAGCGCTGAGGATGACTGTATGAGTCCAAAAGGTCTGATTAGAACTTGCTAGTCATTTTTCTAATTGAATCTTTTCATTATAATTTATATTATCAGCAAGCCAATTTTTTAATGAAAGAATAACATTTTTTTTAATTGTAGAATTAACATTTTGTTCTTTAATAAGCAAGAAAATCTGACCATCATGATAAATCACACAAATGTGCATATTTGATAAGTGACTAAGAAATATAAAAAATCACATTGGTTTTGCAATTATTATTATTATTTTTTTATTATTAAATTCACAGTGATCACAAATGTACTAGGGCTGTCAAATGATTAATCGCATTCAAAATAAAAGTTTGTGTTTACATAATATATGTGGGTGCACTGTGTATAATTTATATATATATATATATATATACCTATAAAATATAAATAAAATTTAAATAAATTTAAATAAAATTTATGTAAATTTTAAATTTATGTAAAGTGTATAATTATATATATTTACCTATTTAAAAAAATTTAAGAGATATGTCCATGTATATACTTTATATATATATATATATATATATATATATATATATATATATATATATATATATATATATACTCACTTTAAAATAAACTCAGGTTTAAATGTCTTTCTTGCTTCCGCAACAGTTGAGTATCTGAAACTGCACAGAACAGGATGTTATGTCACTACTATCAGTGATAAACCTCTCTTTAGCACAACTGAAACGATCAATTGACAGCTATGAAGAAGCTTTGGGTAATACTCAACAAAAAACCTCACCCTTCTCGAGTGCTCCGAGCTAGATCAATATGATCTTTAATGAAGTGAAAAGGAAAGGTTTAAACACACAGGAAAGCAAACAGGAACTGAGACAATACAGAGTAGCTTGCTTAAATGTTTATTCATTTTCATAGACTCATAATAAACACACGCAAAAACCATTATTTGTATAATGTCCTTTAATTATGTCCACCCCTAATATTGATAAATGCAATTATTTGCAATTGATGTGTCTAGTTAATCACCATATCATACTTTATTTGATTAATTCAACACAAGAGTTAGCCTGCTAAATTCAGGAGATGGGTCGTTTTGACCACGTCTACTGTTTTATTGAAATGAGTTGTCGTCTGGATTTGCTGCAGTTTATCATTCCCTCTTCACATAGCCCTTTCTCTCTCCACCTCTCGTCTCTTGTTCTGACTCAGAGTTCCTTTGCTGAGACACTTTGATATTCTTTAGCATGAATCACAGCCACACCTCCCCTTTCTTCTCTCTTTATCTCCACATTGTCAATCTTTTATCTCCCTGTCGAGAGAGGAGCAATCAATGATATGAATATTTTGTAACCGGCAAGGAACTGTACCACCGACTGTACTGGATTCCAGTGGGCTTTGCAGTGTGTGCTTGGTTTATGTTTTGGTGATGTGGAGTCAGAGAATCTGTTTGATTTGACCTCAGGTAAAAGGAAAAGAGTTAACAGTACCTGGAGTCCAGAAGAACAGATAAATAAAAAAAAAGCCTGGGGAAAATAATGTGCTATTCTTTCATTAATATTGGCTGACTCTCTCTCTTAGCGTTTTTTTTCCCCCGTGGTAATGCTGGGTCTGCTTTTCGGCATGTTGCTCCCCATTTCTTCCGATCGAGGGCATCTCCGGGTGCACCATTGTCATGTTTCATGTCTTCCTTTATCCGGTCCATCCATCGCTTCTTTGGTCTTCCTCGGGGTCGCTTTCCTTCAGGGTTGAGATGAAGGACGCTCTTTGCTGTTGACTGGTTTGCTGCTGCCATTGATGCGACTAAGAATACCCATCCAATGTGTTGCAGCAACACCTGTCGCTGGGAACAGAGCCACCATTAGCCGAATACCAAGGGTCCTCGTTTCCAGCCGACGACACATTGAGGAGGTGGTTGGCTTTTGTCGACTGACTAACATATCGAAATTAAGAAATATATTTATTGTAGGATTTATTGCTTAGTTTTAATTTTTCACTTCCTCGGGCAACAATTCTGTTTTATTCCTTACTTTTCTAGCATTCTATTTTTTAGAAGGGATTTATGGAATGTTTGTGGTACGTTTAGTTTTTGGTATTACAAGATTGATTATGTTAAAATAAACTATGGTGTGTTATATAATTAACTTTAACTAACAATGAAAAATACTTCTGTTGTTATGTATTAGTTAATATGTAACACTTTACAATAAGGTTGCATCATTAAATATTAGTTAATGTATTAACAAACATTAGCTAAAAATGAGCAATACATTTGTTACAGTATTTATTAATCTTTGTTAAAGGTGCAATGTGTAAAAATTGAGTATCTATTAACCGAAATGCAATATGACATCCATAACTATGTTTTCAGTGGCGTGTAAAAAACGTAGTTAATAAACCGTAATGTTTTTATTATCTTAGAACGAGACATTAATGTCTACATAACCGCGGAAACCACCTTCTATGAAGGTCGACATATCGTGACGTCATGTTTCTACAGCCGACAGCGAACAAACAGCGCTACAGAGTGTGTTTGGTCACTACCTTAAAAGAAAAGCCATAGAAAGCTAAAAGCTAGCCATGAACGCTAGTGACTTTTCCCTTGTGAGTGGTGTAAAATATGTAGTTGGATGCTTACATGTAACTTAGTTCTTCTCCTTCGCTGTGTTATGGCTTTGCTATGTGGGGATAGATGTGCTGGTTACGTTCGTGAGACAACTGATGAGTACTCATGTCATTGACCGGAAAACAGTATGATACAGGAATCACCAACCCGTCAATCACGGGTGACAAGTGTTCACGTTTTGGTTTGTTCATGTCATGTTCCATGTCTGTCATGTGATCGTCTGTTCATTGTTCAAAGGTGTCCCTTGTCTTGTCATTAGTCTCTGTATTTAAGCCCTCATGTTTGCCATGTGTCTTTAAGTATTGTTTCCTGTAACCACTGTCTTTGTCCACGGTTTTGTTTCATGCCAAGTATGCATGTTGTTTTATGTTTAAATCTTGTTGTTTAAGATGTGACGTAATGACACGAAAACATGCTCAAATTTCCCGTGGAAATCGACCAGCTCAGGCATGGTCGATCGAGCTAAGACAAGCAGATAGTTCTGAACACTGGCTGGTTATACTTGCTCAAAAATTTATTTTGGATAATTTTTAACCCCAAAAAAGTTACAGATAGTTGCTTTAAAAACAAGACATTACAATTACCCAGCGCAGTCTCATCCCGTCAAGACGTCATACAACTGACGCTTTTGACCATACGTCAACATCCGCCGTTTTAGGGTACCCTTAAACGTCGGTTAGATGACGTTATCCCCAGACCTAAACCTAAACCTAGCCCGTCACCTAACTGACGTTAAAGGTAAAGTGTCAGTTGGATGACACCCTAGGATCGTCATATAACCGACGTTTAAGGGCACTCTAAAACGGCGGATGTTGACGTATGGTCAAAAGCGTCAGTTGTATGACGTCTTGGGATGAGACTGTGTTAATTACCATCATGTTTACACAGCGCACACAACACCTCTTCACTTACTCCAGATTTGTTCGCGACGCTCCATCGATCTCCACTTTCGTCACTCCTCTTTTTGTTTCCGTCCTCCACGAGAGACATGAGACCATTGCGTTGCGCAGTGTCACTCATCAGTAATCACGCCACCGGCTTTGCGCCGCTCTCTCACGGCCCTGATGTGTTCCCCCACAACAATGTGATTTACTACTACAAAAAGCATTACTCAGGATTCGATCAACTTCAGCAAAATTGTATGTTAGGTCAGAATTTGAATCTCAGTCTCTGAGCATACTAAGTTATACATTATAAAAATGGTATTTCTAAAAAATAGTTAAAGAGTAATCACAAGTATGTTTGTTTCTAAAAATAAATAAATAAATAAATTGCATATAGTTCATCTGAGATTAGATGGATTAGCACAGTCTCTGTGTGAATGATAAGTGTACTGCCTTAGCACGGCAGGCTCTCTGTGTTCTCAAATAACAATCAACTGTGAGCACACAGAAGAAGTGGCGTCGCTCGCCACATGACATTCTATCGCCTAATGAAATTTAGGATCATCATTTGAGCATGATAATGGGTAATTGAGTTCACATTTAGCCTGCTATTTATAATAAGCAAAGCCTTGGCAGGACATGTGGAGAGGATGAAATGGAGAATACAGGGGGGTAGAGTGGGATAAACATTGCAGAATTAAAGGGGTGTCCACTGAGGGCCACTGCGATCACTTATGAACCTCATGGATGGGTGAGCTATCTGGCATATGTGACTGATTCAGGAACAGGAAGTGCTCCCTCCATGACTCTGTCAGTGGAACGTGTGGCACGGTTTGATAATATATCATGATGTCATAGGTTTCATATAAGAGTCAAGGTCAATTACCTGTTTAGATCCGGGAATGAAGCATGAGCATTTTCAAGACAGACTTGATCATAGGCCTTCAAAAATGCACTCTCTATGTTTTTAGACTGCTTCCACGCTTTAAAAATGTTGTTTTTCTAAGTAATTTGTAAGAAAGGTTGTCAGGGTACATTTTACAAGAAAAGACCAAAACTTTTTCAGTCTTTCTACTTTCTGTTTTCATGTTTAATTCAGTGTGTTACTTGAAACAACGTGAAACAGTGCTGTTTCTTTTGTAATTATCACACACATTTTAAGTGTTTATGTATGTGTGTATTTATGCTGGGCCAGAGTGAAAGTTTTAAATGGAATTTAAAAGTTGCAAAACCGTTTATTGATGAAAATATGCTCTTGGCTGTTTTATTATTATGGCAGAAATCACAGTCATGTATCAAAACATATGTAAACAGAAAGGTTTTCTGAAAAGTAAAGGTGAATGATGCCCCTTATCATAGTGTGGCTGATAAAATGAGCTTCAACGTTGGAAAAAAGAAGAAGATTGAACTGTAAAAGTGAAGAACAATCCTAATGAGCATATCAATAAAACTGAACACTATAGGAAATGATTCCCCTGGAACAAAGAGTGATGTTTTTGAGGTGAATATAACTAACTACCATAAATATTCTTTCTTTGTTCACCCGGGCATTGAAAAATGCCCTCAAAAACTGTGAAGTTTCCTGAATTAAACACATATGGGATGCGGATATAACCTGATGCAACGTTCTATTGATTTATTAGCTTGCACAGTACTGCAGGTACAACAAGTCAATAACTTCAAATCTAAAACACTTGAGTAAGTGAAATTATTGGAGCAGGATTGCTGTCCAAGGGCCAGTGAGACTGAATAGTGTTTGTTTCACTAAAACGAGACAACCGGGTAATCTAATCTGGCCTGTCGTGAGTACTTTGCTGTCAGAATGCATGAAAAGCAAGCCAAGAATAAATAAATAAATAAATAAATAAATAAATAAATAAATAAATAAGGTCTGACATTAAAAAACTGATAGATATTTCCATTGGCAAAACATAAGTACCTCATATTCAATGAGAGTTGGCTATTTAAGGTAACGTCGATGTGTGAACGTTTATGTGACAAAGTTTACTTAATGCGGTCAATGCGACAACGTTTACTTAAAATATATATTTAATTATACATTATTATTATTATTTTAATGAGAGAAAATGTGCAATAAATACTAATACATGAATAGTACATTTACAGTGTATACTTTTTTGAAAAGGCAATTTTAGAAAGCCAATGTTTGACTCATGTTTGCTTTTATCTTGAGTTAAGATTACCTTTCAATAGTCAAATTCACTTTACTTTGCTTACTTCAGTTTCTAGGACCTATCATGTAGACTATATCTGCTGCAAAGTACAGCAGAGAATTTACTTTTTAGGGAGACTTAGGTCATTCAGAGTGAGCAAAATGCTGTCTCTTTTCTTTGTGTCAACAATTCAAAGCATTCTGCAGTATTGAGGTGTAGTGTGGTTTGGGGGCCTCTCAGCTCATTTGAAGGCCAGGATTCTTTGGCCCCAGGGAATCTGTTCCAAAATTGGTGGGGCACTCAGAGGAGAAAGTGTTCACTGAAAGCCATGTACTGCATACTGTTAGGCTGGCTGACAAAATCTCCCAAGATTCTTCCCATGTGTTGCATCAGGAGTATCAACTCCTGCCCCCTCGGAAGACGCTATATTCTTCCATAATGCAGAAACTACAAATATAAACACTCATTTGTTCCTCTGTCAATATCGCTGCTGAATCAACACTGGAGAATAAAGAAGTGATAGTTTCCTCCCACTTGCACTTTTAATTTATATATTTATGACTATTAAAGACCACTCTTGCAGGACGGCGCCCCCATAATATTAAAGGGTTAGTTCACCCAAAAATGAAAATTCTGGCAGCATGTACTCACCCTCATGTTGTTCCAACCTCATAAGACCTTCGTTCATCTTCGGAACACAAATTAAGATATTTAAGATATTAAGATCGCTCCTGCATAGTCCATAGGCTTCTTGAGGGAATGACTTGCTGGCATCTAAAAGTCATTAAAGACATTGTTAAAATAGTTCAAGTGACCACAGTGGCTCAATCTTAAGTTTATCAAACGACGAGAATACTTTTTGTGCGCAAAAACAAACAAAAATAACGACTTTATTTCAAATATTTACTTCCTTCTCTATGGACCTGTAGTCAGTTAACGTAGTGTGATTGCGTAAAGCTACGTCACACGTAGGCTCACTATTGGCCGACGCTGGTCATGTGTTTGATGCGTGTGACGTACAATAACAGAAGCTTACGCTATTAAACTAGTAACCTAACTCGAGGCAGAGAGAGAAATAAACGAATAGTTGAAATAAAGTCGTTATTTTTGTTGTTTTTTGCGCACAAAAAGTGTTCTCGTCGTTTGATAAACGTAAGATTGAGCCACTGTAGTCACTTGGACTATTTTAACAATGTCTTAATGACTTTTAGATGCCAGCAAGTGTCATTCCCTCAAGAAGCCTATGGACTAGTATGCAGGAGCGATCTTAATATCTTAAATATCTTAATTTGTGTTCCGAAGATGAACGAAGGTCTTGCGGGGTTGGAACAATATGAGGGTACAATATTTACTTATCTATCAATCGATCAATCGTCCGTCCGTCCGTCCGTCCGTCTGTCGCTTGAAGACTTGGGAGATTGGTATGGTAATAGAGATTGGCATTGGTAATGGGTATGGCAGTGTTAATGTATTTGGTCTTGGCAGAATAGATATGATAAGCTGCTGCATAACATACATGAATTAACCCCATAGTAGGATCTATAGAGTTGGAGCTGGTTGAGGGTTCTGAAAGCAAGCCACAGAGTGTTAACAGCAACCAATTTTCTGTGCCATGTAGATAATGACATGATTGCTACCAATAAGTTAAAGACCTATCAGCCTGCACCATTCAGATTTTCGTGTCATTTTGTAGACACTTTTCAACAGTTTTTTTTTTCTTGTCTTTTATCTTGTTGTTGATGTTGATAATGATAAAACTACCCACTGATTTCTATACACCACTACCATTGGGTCACATTTGATCGTTTTGAAGTGTTTTACTTTGTTCAGTCAAGAGCACACAGAATAGCACGTGTCTGCTGCAGGCACAAAATTCATGTATAAAGATGTCATGTGTCCTTATGCTTTTTGTCTCTCCTCCACTTTGTTACCGCTCTGCCTTGTGAGATTCCTCCCATGGCGTCTGTCTTAACTGCAACTTTCCAGCCCCTACAAAAAGTCAAACAGCTGAACACGTTTAGCCGATAATTGTACAAGGAGATCAATGGGATGGACGGGGGGAAGATAGTATAGTGCACGGATCTATGAGCACTGTTGATCCAGCACTGATGGATGTCAGAGAGGAGATTTTTGAGCTGAGCCCCTGGTGTGACGGGACAGGAGGAGCAGACAGAAAGCCTCCAGCACCGATCACCGATCTCTACTTCAGGTCTTTCGCCGAGCGAATGTCAGCCCACGCGGCTACATCAAAGTGACGCTCTATTAGACAGATCTTCACCCTGTTCTCCACCGATTCTTATCTGGGTTTAAATTAATGTGCCGCTTGACCCATATTAAGACATTTTGTGTAACCAGACGAGTCTAAGCTGTCATACTCCTCTACAGGAAACTGTAGCACAACTGTGCAGTTTCTTATTGCAGGTGTCAATAAATATAACAAACTTAGTTACTACATTAGGGGAGAGTGGGGTAAGATGTGTCGCTTAAATTGTCCTGTTTATGAGAATTTAGAATATATCTCCTATTAATATTTTACTTGTGAAGTAAATTTCTCCTATTAAAAATGACCATATTTCTCAATATGTTAAATTATACAATTAATTACAAGAGACGCAAGCATTTAAGTCTTCAAGTCTATGTTCTGTTTTGGTTTTCACAATGCTCATTTGCCTGTGGTCCTCCTTAGTCTCCCTGGTTTTTAATTTAGTTAATGTTTTACCTTGATTACTCTCCCTGTGTATTTAAACCCTGAGTTTTTTCTGTTCATTGTCTCATGTTGTCAATGTTATCGTGGCCGTGTTTCCAGTGGATTTCTGTTATTCTCCTGAAAGTTCCTGGGAAGATAAATAATTAAAGTTGATTAATAATTAATTGTGTTATACTCTCCTGCGTTGTGCGCTCATTACAACCACCAAACCTGACATCAGGGTCTGCGGGTTTTTTTTAAAACTTTGCTACAGTGTATTCAATTTATCAAAACTAAAAATATGCTTTGTTCATAATGCTTTGTCTGTAAATCATGGTTTATGGATAATGTTTTCAAAACACTTACATGCAATTGCAGCCCGTTCTCATCCCAAGACGTCATCTAACTGACGCTTGACCATGCTTCAACATCCGAAGCTTTAGGCACCCTTTAGCGTCAGCTAGGTGACGCGATCCTAGTGGTCTAACCCTGACCTAAACCTACCCGCGGGTGACGGGTAGGTATCAACTTCTACAGTTGTAGACTTTACTACAATTGTAGAAGTTGATGGACCACTCTTTGCATGGTTAACCTGTACATGCGAGATCTTTAACCATCCATTAATCTCCACAATCCTTTAAAATTACACGAGAAACATGTAAAGACTTTTACCATCCTGGGCACAGATTCTTGTCAGTGCTCCCATCAGGAAAGCACTATCAAATACAGAGTGGCTGAGAAGGAGTTTTAATCCTCAGGCAATCCGTTTATGTATTAGTTTCACACACACAATTATAGATTTATTTTTACAACTTATTCTTATTCATTTTATTTTTGATATATGAAGAGCTCAGATGCAAAAACTTCTAAATGCCATTTGAAATTTTCTTCTAAAATGACCATTTTTATCAAGCTTGTATATTTAAGTTCAGTAATTTCACTTAAATGACAATTAATAGGTAATCTTCATTGCCATTTAAGTGAAATTACTGAACTTAAATATACAAGCTTGATAAAAATGGTCATTTTAGAAGAAAATTTCAAATGGCACTTAGAGGCTTTTGCATCTGAACTCTTCATATAGATTTTTATATGATACATTCATTATAATGTAGTTTTGTTTGTTATCGTTGCATTGTGGGACAGCAAACTGAAAAAAAAAAACCCAACAACATTTGACTACATTACATCACACGAATGTAATGACAAATAAAGGACCTTGAACCTTGAAGCAGCAGAGAAGGCATTTTCATGGCTCGTTGTGTTTAACACAGCAGAACATCGGCAGACAGTGCAACCTAATCAACATGGCGAGTCACTTTCTTTCCCCAAAGAGCGTCTGAATTGCTACGAAAATGATCAATTTAAAAACCATGCACCTCACGATATTAGTCCAAAATCTGACAGCCTTCCACATCTATCTTGTGTGAGCACTGTGGTGCAGCGTCGGCGGAAAGAGGCCAGCGCATCCCGCTTTTAGATTGCAGACTTGATTACCTATTGATTTTCTGCAGCGTCCCCATTATGAGTATATCTGTAACAAATGCATAGAGCTCATTTTTTTTTAGCTTATGGCACTCACTCAGCTTCCATCTTATCTAAAAGCCCTTTGCTTATTCATATAGAGTCAGACACTGCAATATGTTTACATGAATGATTAGTCAGGCTGAAGTTTTTTGGTCTTAATTACTTCTAATGGCAATCTCATAGCCTTGTGGAATAAATAAGCATTATCCAATAGCGTTCACTGATGTTTTTCATTCATCAGTCATCATGTTGGCAATATGCATACCATACATCACAAGCCGTGCTTTGCAATATCAAATATATACTATATACAGCATAACACATAACACAGAACGGTAAATGCACATGTGCTGACCTCTCAAGCCCCTTGTTTTAATCATCCATGCTTTAAAGTGAATGATAACAGGAAGCCTGGAAATTTTGAATTAGATCACAGAAATCAGACGACAACATCGCTCCCTGCCTTTGGACTGATGCACGTTGTCATGGCAACCTGTCAGTTCTATACCCTTCAAAACAATTAGAATTCAACACTGTTGCCACTGCCAATGCTCACCGCATCACACTCCAGTCCAGGGCTGTGGATGGATTGTGCAAATTGTATGCGGTTGCATCTCTCGTGTGCTCTCTCTCTCTTTCTCAGTATAGAATCAAAAGCTTATCAGAAATAGAAACCGGGGTTATAGAGGCTGTAACCAGGGAGGATGCATGTAACTAGATCAGGGAACCTGACTAATTTTTGTTTCTCAGTTGTATAATAGTATATTGGTTGTACCAGTTTTGCTCTGTATTCATCGGCTTGTTTGGTGCCCTTTTGCACAATCTAATTTACTTTAATGAGAACACTGCTGTCTGCAAAGTCACATTTTTCGACTTGATTTTAGACAAATCAATGCTTTGAGCATTCTCTTGAAGCTTTAGTTGCAAGAAAAGACACTGTTTAAATGGATTACTTATCTAATTACTTGGGAAGAAACAAATGTTTCTTCAAGAGATGGATTAGGTGTTGCTAACACCAATTAGCGATTTTATAACCATTGCAAGGGATATTTTGATCCATAATGAGTCTGTTCATTGTTCACATATATCTAATAATACCATAATTTGTGCTAACCAATATAGAGCCAGGCCGATATATCGGCATGCCGATATTATCGGCCGATATTAGGCATTTTCTAAACTATCGGTATCGGCAGTTATAATGGCCGATAAATAAATATTTCAAAAATAAAATAAAACGGACGAAACATGCTTCAGCCATGTCATGAGTGTTGGAGTTGTATAGTTTGTCCACGAGAGGGCAATCTACACCATCCCTCATTAACTTTTGACATATCATCTCTCCTTGGCCTGTTATATTGAAAATGTACATTTTACAATTTGCAGTGTGACGTTATTCATTGTTAAATTATGGCTCATCATAGACTAGCTAACCACAAAGCTAGCTAATGCCACTGTCATCAGACCGCTAACATTAATATTTATGAGCTTTGGTTCCTCTGTTCTGTTGCGACAATAAAAGAAACAAGTTTCTTTTTAAAATGTTTTATCATGTTATTTTAGTTAAAAGTCATACATTACTACAAATAACTAATGTTAGGGAAATCTGTTAATGTTTGTTGCGCGTTTCTGAAATATATATATATATATATATATATATCGGCCGATATATATATATATATATATATATATATATATATATATATATATATATATATACGGAATATCAGATTTTAAAACAAATATTTGTATCGGTATCGGCCTTCGAATTCCTTTATCAGTCGGGCTCTATAACCAAATGACGATGTGATAAATCAATCTGTCAAATGAATGCTTTACTTTTGAGCTTTCCATTCATTAAATAATCCTGAAACAGTTTAATTTCCATAAAAATATTAAGCAGCACAGCTGTTTCCAACTTTCATAAGGATGTTTCTTGAGCACCAAACCAGCTTATTAGACTGATATCTGAAGGATCGTGTGACATTAAAGACTGGAATTCGTCTTTACCACCACAGGTATAAATTAATTTGAAAATAAATTCAAATATAAAATAGTTATTTTAAATGGATTTCGGAATACTGTTTCAACATGGATTTTTCCCCCCCATTTTTTAATAATCAAATAGCTACAGTCTTGGTGAGCACGAGAGACTTCTCTAAAAAACAATAAATCAACCTCAAAATTCTGAATGCTATAATCAGTAACGGTAACATCAAGAGTTTTGATTATTCCTATCTCACATACAAAACGGCTCATTATCCTGGCCTCTGACTGCCCATTTTACGGGCTATCAGGTCGTATTTATTTTATTACGGGCATTTATTTATTCTGACAATATTTACAAGCTTGTTTGTCGATCCAGTTGTTGATAGAAACTACCAATGCAGGCATCTTTGGCTTGATGAGCAGGATTCTAAGTGTCCACAAAAGGTCAAAAGTGTCTTGCACTAAATTGAGCTGAGCTGTTAAAGGTGCCACTGTAGGCTGGGAGACAGCCATTGCCACAGCTGATTGATTAGCTGCCAGCAAAGACATGTTCCTGGGGAACAGACGAGCCACGTTCCCCTACATCTGCATTCCCCGCTCTGTTCTGCTGGGTTGCTCTCATTGTTTTCAATTGAGTTAGCAATTCAGCATAGATTCAATCAATTAAAGCAATATTGCTTCAAGCTGCCATTTGAATGGGAATATTAAATTATCTGTAGTATTTTGGCAGCATTAAACCTAGCATGGTGTGCTGTCCATAGAAACAGATGCTTTAGAAAATATTTTAGCAAGGTGTAAGCTAATAACATATAAGTTATTTATTTTATTTGATTTATTTTATTTTATATGATTACAAAAAATGCAGTCTTTTAAAGGTGCTGTATGTACGTTTAGTAAAGCATAAAAATAACTTAATATGTTTGCAATTTTTTTTTTTAAACATGGTTCGTTCACATTCTCGTTTCTCTGAAAAACAGTTCGACAGCCAGTTAATCTACTTTGAAATGTGGGTTCCGTGTCAGAATGTCTTTTTTTTCCCCTTTTTTTGGTCCGTGTGATTCCTACCCTTGCCAATTACCCAACATTTCGACACCCCGTGTTGCCAGTTGGATTAATATTTAGATATCAATATTTAATTAATCTTAAATAGCACAGCGTATAGAGGAGAATGGCAGAGAGCTACTTTGAAGATTCATTTAGAATTTTGGACATAATAAAAAATGACACAGAATAGTGATTAAAATATTTAATTCAAATAATTGAATGCTCGTAATGATCTCGTACTGAGCATGAAGACAACATAATGCACTTTCAACGCATTCTCATCCCAAGGCGTCATCTAACTGACACTTTTGACCATGCTTCAACATCCGACGCTTTAGGCACCCTTTTAGCGTCAGTTGGATGATACGGGTAGGCTTAGGTCTGGGGTAGGGTTACTGTTAGACCACTAGGATAGCGTCATCTAACTGATGCTACAGGGTGCCTAAAGCGTCGGATGTTAAAAGCGTCAGTTAGATGACGCCATGGGATGAGAACGGGCTGGCTTTAGCCGTTTGTTTGAGCAACAGGTTTGTTTTGGATAGTTACAATGTAAGTCTTTGGTTACATCTATTATGTCCAGTTTTGCATTCTGGCACAGTGACAGACATTCATATCTTTCCATTAGCTTCTAAAAAACATCCTGATTGTACAGAATTAATCGATTGAATCTATTTTTTGTTATCGATGGACATGAAAGAACAAAAAGCACAGAAAACCAAAGAAACTGATATTGTAGGCAAAGGTGTCATGTTGAACAAATCAATACTGAATTGGCTTAAAGTCAGCAGCGTCTGTTAATGCTTGCGTGGATGACTTGTTGCAGGCTGATTTTGATCTGGCTAGCTGCATCTAAAGAGTGTGCTGATAAAGAATTCAACGCCACAGAACCTGTGAAGTATACCTTGGAGTTTTCCTCTTTCATCAAGTCAAGACAATGAAAAGGCTGACAAGCCCTGATCCGGCTTGAAAACAGCTGAAGCAGTGGTTATGTCTCAAGACAAATACCCTCCTGCCTGTTAAATGGCACGCCTCCTTACTCCAAAGAGGCTTGCCTCATGGCTTTTGTGTGTATGACAAAGAAGATCTTACCACAGACAAGCAAACACCATTTCAGCAAAAGCAAAGGGTATCATGGATTACAGGGATTATTGGAGGCGCCACTTTGGAGTGGAGCTCCAGGGTTGTTGCACTCTTTGCTGACTCACAAAGCCTTGCTACTAAGTGTTGCCTTTGGCGCAAGCTGTTCTAAAGAAGTGAATAAAACAAAAAAAAATCATGTCACAAAAATATTCATAGTGCAACACAAAAGGAGCAAATAAATGTGGTTGGAACCTGTTTAAAGGGTTGGTTTGCCCAAACATACATTTTCTGTCACAAAAGCATAATTAAAGTATCATAAAAGTTGTCGATATGAGTCTTCTGAAGCCATTTGATTTATTGAAAACATAGTAATTTGCTCACATATCAGATTTCGTGAAAGTGACAAGGAGCTACACTGTAGCAAGAGTGGCACAACAGTCAGTTTTTTTCTTTTGTGTTCTGCTGAAGAAAGAACAACATGATAGAATTTTCACTTCAGGACGAAACATTTATTATGGAGGAAGATAATCATGTTTAACTGAGACTGAAATGACAAAACAAAGACATATTGTAATTAGTTTGCTCATGTTTATTGGCAGGATTTTATGCCATTATGTTCAACGTGCCAACTTCCGGCATAATTTTGTGTTCTGTGAAAATTAAGATTGAAAAACAGGTAGGCATGGGGGAAAAAGAAAAGAGACTACTACAGCAGAGAAGATGTACAGCAGAAAACATTAGATATGTTGACAGAATATACATGTATATACTAAGACAAGACACGTGCACAGGCTCATTTAAAAAAAAAAAAAAACATGCCTTTATCTACTTTTTTATGTACAATTTTCTGCAGTTTCAAGGTAAAATGGCTGCTTTAGGGGCAGTAAAACACCAACGATTTTCTTTCTTTTTTTTTTAAATTTAAACAGAAATTGATTATGGGGCCAAACAATGGTTATGATGCCAAATTATTGATAAATAATGTCACAAAATCCAGAATCAGGGAACCAGCTTCATATTTGCGGCTTTCCTGATACTAGTAAACTTGCTCGGTAACTCACCTGGTACAGCTTTGCAATTGGGATACGGTGTACCCGGATACAGGTCCCGTGAAACACAAGTCACGATAAGAGAGCTCAAAGACTTGTTGTAGAAAGTTAAAATTGCATGGCTGCTTTAGCAAATGCATTTTTATGTAACGCTGTAACAGGTTTAGAGTTGGTGCATTATTTTCAAACCTTTGAGCACCACTTACTTGACTTTTCATTTCCAAAATAATGTGATACATACAACCACTAAAATAAAACATTGTCAGATTCACATTCATCTGTTTTGGATAAAACCAAACTTTTTGAGCAGCTCACTGGATATTTCACTTTGAAAGTTTCACAACACTTGCAAGAAGCAACATAATATAATTTTACAGAAACGTTGCCACAGGCACGTATTTCCAATGAGGCATGTGTTTCCAGTGAGGCTCGGTTGCATATATTAGTGTGTGCACTGTGTTTTTTTTTCATAGCTTATTCCCTCCTTCCCTGTCTTTTCCCCCATTTAGGGAGAGTCTGATTGAATAGGTTGAAATAGGCAGCCCTGTCTCATTTTGTGTCTTTTCCACATGGGTGGAGATCTGTGACTTCATCATCCACTCACGGAGATACAATTAAGCTTGTCACATCTGATAGCTTAAGGCCAACATATTCACTCACCACGACACAAGTGCAATCAGAATAACGGAATAAAGCTGCTCTTCATTTGACAAGTAGAATCTGATATCCATATGCACTCTATTGGCAGAACAATGTGCACCTCGAGGTTTGGCTTGGCCCTTTTCCAGGAAAGAAAATTCTAGATGAACAATTTATTATTATTATTTTTTTTCCTTTTTTTCCTTTTTTCCTTATTATTTCTTTCACTTTTATATAAAGTACTGTGCTAAAATCTTAGGGTATTTTCATCCCCCAAAATGGTTTTAAGCCAGTTATTTTAATTTTGTTCTGTAGTGTATTTGGAAATATTAGTTTACATTTCCAAACTTTTCTTTTGCCTTTAATTGTAATAATCCAGTGAGATTTTTTATGGAGATCTGATCTCACAATCATCGAGTCCATCTGGTATTACATGAAAAACAGCAAAAACTGAGACAGATTAAATTCAGAAGAACTGCGGCAATGTCGTCAAGATGCTTAAAGAAACCTTCATCCATTGTTACAGAACTGTAAAGTTTTAGAATCTGTAAAAATGTGCGAGGATTATGAGAAAAAAAGTGATTATGCTTTAAAAATAATGTCATAAATAGATTTGAAGATAATAACAATAAATAAAGCTGCAAGCAGCAATTTTCAGGGTTTAAGCATTTTAAGACATTTACGCTAAGCATGCTTACACACATGCACACACATTTTGTTTTAGATACAGATATTTACAATATATGATGGGTAACCAAATGTTTACTGCAAGTCTTCTCTGTATAACAACATTGCCAGGTTTCACATTTACTTATCTGGCACAATTGTCAAAACTAATGATTCAATGGAAATTAAGTGATTAATTGACAAAATGTGATTTCAAATGTTATAATAGGGATATTAATAATATCTAAATATGAATTATAGAATTATATTAGTGAGTAGTATGACAAACAATACAATTTTAACCATCAGATGGCAGCAGAAAACAACATGGCTTTAGCTTTAAGTGTCAGTTTGTTGCCACAAAAGCAAGGCATATTTTCCATGTTAAAGGTCCTTGAACCCTGAGTCTGAAAATTTCGTATGCATTTTTTCGTATTTGTTATTCGGTGGCTCTGAATTGTCAAAACATCTCTCAAAATGCTAGCTACAGATGCGAAAAACGCAGAATATTTTACCCAATCAAAATTTTTTTAATGATTGACGAAAGTTTCTGAGACAATGTGAACGTGATTGAAACAACATGAGGTCTTTTATTGTTTAACATGCGAAAATTTCTCCTTTAAATGTGCTTACACACACACATTTCGTTGTATATATAGAATTTTTTAATAAATGATAGGTAAGAAAATGTCCAGAAGGTGACAACGGGGCATCAGGGAGGAATGTTCAATCACTCTCCTTGATGCCAAATGCCTCTCCGTTATCATCAATACTGTCATGGAGAGGCCATCTTGGGCTGAGAGACAGGGTAGGGCCCTAACTTAGATCTTTAATAGCATCGGACCCAACCACCTCGCCCTCATCAAGGTCCTTGCAAGTCTGCCTGCATGATGGCCGTAATGCAACTATGCACCAGCACGACTTATACGCCATATATGCCTTGCCCTCTAAACCGTAAGTTGTTCTATATGGCTTAGTGGGCACTGGGCAGTGTCTGTGCTTTCAGGGAAGTGTCAGGGGAGATATCAGATGCTAATGTCTCTTACACCTGCATCATCGTCCCATATAGCCATTCTCTTCAAGAACACTTATGTTATTCAGTTCCCCCCGCCATTTAAGCTCTCTAACATAATGCTTGTTATGTGCACATTTTAATCATCTTCTGTTGTTCCCTTGTCACTTGCAACCTGCATTTTTGTTATTTATGCTATAGTCACCTGTTTGTGCCTCGAAGTCCCTATTTGTCATATACTCTGTGTTTATTATGAGGCTGTCGATAGCCTTTTTTCAAGGCTTAATTATGCCTCATTATGCTTATTATACTACATTACAGGACTCATGTTGTCTGTTGGATGGATTAACAAGAATGAATCATTAAACATCCCTGGGAAATGCAGCTAAAATACTGTGCAAGTATAAACCTGAGACACAACAGCTTCAAATAAAGCGTCAGCTCTGCTGCCAGAGCTTGAGCTCACCGTGTCAGTGACTGGATGAGCACCAGATAAAGAGCACTGCTAATGGCCCACTAGACTGTGCTGGAAAAGGAAAGGAAGGAGATGTGGCCTTCGTGACCTAGCCTTAGAGCTCTTCTCCTGGATGCTGATTAGCTGGCTCCCCTCTCTGTGCTTCAGCATGTCAGGGGTTCTGCTGAGCCAGGTCTTTCCAGGGCCTCCAGGGACCCTGTGGAGAGGAATATTTGTGCTGCCGAAAGCCCCGCTAATCTTTCGTTCGCTTCTTGCAGTGAGAGCAGGAGGTGGACGTGGTCTTTGGCATATATGATATGAAACTCATGATCAGGGATCAGGCGGGACTAGTGCTGACCTCTGAGTCCATAATTCAGTTTTTGTTTGAGGCAGCAAGACCACTTGGACCTTTTGCATTACTAGTCGGGTTTACTAGGAGTGCTTTATATCTGTAGTAAAAATGATGTTGTGACTGACAGCTGGAGTATTACATCAATATTAAGGCTGTCAATGAATTCAAACCGGATTCATTTATTGGGCTACATATGAAGAGTTCAGATGCAAAAGCCTCTAAATGCCATTTGAAATTTTCTTCTAAAATGACAATTTTTATCAAACTTGTATATTTAAGTTCAGGATTTTTACTTAAATGACGATTAATAGGTAATCTTCATTGCCATTTAAGTGAAATTACTGAAATTAAATATGCAAGCTTGATAAAAATGATCATTTTAGAAGAAAATTTCAAATGGCACTTAGAGGCTTTTGCATCTGAACTCTTCATATGTCATTGTTTGCGGAGAAAAGCTTTAAAATTGCTAGTTTGGTGATTCACAATGAATTGTTCCAATGGAAGAAGCCCAACATGTGTCTTCTTATTTTTTTGAATTAATTACATTAACTGGATGTTTAATTGAAAGCTCTAATGAATATATATTTCAAAAACTGCTCGTTTCGTGTCTTAGGCCATCAATGTGTGCTTACATTTATGAGTCATTAGATCATGTTTAATTTAGGCTTCTCTGTGCATGCTCGTTTAGAAAATCCCCATAGACTTCCATTATATGACTGACAGACAACAACTGTTCGACCTAAAAATATCAAAATTGAAAATACTGTGTAAACAAAGACACCTACATATTGGATGCCCTTGAGGTAAGCCAAAACATATCAAAAATTCATTTCAAAGTGAACTATCCCTTTAAGATTGTTTCTGATGAAATAGAACGGTTGAGATTGAAATTTGGACAAATGCTGCTGTCCTGAGAATTTTAGGTTTCTGTATTAACTCAGTGAACACCCCAGACCACTCGGTGAGTTTCACGTCTTTGTAAACTAAAGTTTAACGCGTTTTATGAATGATTGTTCCAGTGCACCTAGACAACCATCGTGTAGGTGGGGGGTGCTAACACAGAAACCTAAAATTCTCGGGACAGCAGCATTTGTCCAAATTTCAGTCTTTCTATTTGATCAGAAACAATCATAAAGCTACACTGTGTTACTCTTTTAGTTTATTCTTATCTAAAAACACTTAGTTCTTTCAAAAATATATGTGCTCATTAATGTATATTTACTTCGTTCAAGTAATAAAGTATTCTCGTGAGTGTATAATATGCCATTGAAAATACATACGGGTAAGGGGTTCTAATGTCGGTCACCATGTTGCCCCTCCATCTTGAAAGTACATTAGCCAAAGAGGGACATACCCGTTAATTCAAGCCTCGCCTTTCGCGTTTACGTTTGAGTTTGACGAGGTCGAATTGGAAGCCATGTTAATCTTGGACTGCATTGGCCACCGTAGGAGTTAAAACGAAATCGGAATTGATAGGAACAGAAACTAATATTCACTGGGTGGTCATATACCTTTTCACCACTAGATGAGGTTAAAAATCACACAGTGTAGCTACATTTTAATTGCAATCCTAATTAAAACAGGGATTTAAGTGTAAATACCAAACTAACCCTTTAAGTTAGTTACTATATATATATATATATATATATATATATATATATATATATATATATATATATACACAAAGCATTTTCTAAATTAATATTTAGGAACTGATGGTTAAGAAAAAGTGATTATGACATTTTAATCTAAAAGACAGTTAACAAGGATTGTCTCATGCCCACGAAAGAAGGATATGAATATTCATTGACACTCTAATGAATATTTGCTCTTTAGTACTAATTCTATTGTAATTCTCTCCCATTTTGCAGGCCCAGCATATCTGAAGCGAACAGAATATTAATTGCTCATGGCTGGATGAATCAGGAGTGCCTCCATGAATTTTGCCATTTCCTGATCATATCCCAATTGTAGTCATTTGTCTAAATACCGCAGGCAAGCGTGATTAATTAAGTTTTAGTCCTTTGATGGGAGATTACTCAATTTATTAATTAGTAGGGAGCTCGGAGTGTCATTTACTATACATAAGGTACTACAGGATGGCCATATCTTTCACATTCAGTTTCTTGTCCCATTCTGTGAATTAGAGCGGTCAGTAATGCAGTAGCATTTTCCCACTGTAACTATGCACTGAATACATTCACCCCTTTGGCATGTTTTGTTGTTCTACATCGATGAATCACTGTAGACTTAATTTGGCTTTAAAAAAGAACAGAAAAACATTGCAATATCAAAAGGACAGAAAATGATTAATTGTTAATGTTAAATAACAGATTATAAGTGAAATCAATTGAAATAGCTACCCAGCTAACAAAAAAAAAAAAAAAAAAAAACTTTCCCATTAAGTTGAAAATGTTCTGAAATGAAAATGGTATTTCTGAATGTTCAAAAAGCCAAAACATTAGCCAATTTTCTTAAAATGTTCCCTAGTTGGTTAAGGTTATCATTTAAGTGAGGTCAAGGGGTTTCAACTGTTGCTCGGTTGCTTCATCAGTCACAGCTTTTAAGGAGAGAAAATGAAAATGTGTTAAAAAATGTCAAATCACATCTCAGCTGTTGTTGTACATCAATGAATCACTGTAGACTTAATTTGGCTTTAAAAAAGAACAGAAAAACATTGTAATATCAAAAGGACAGAAAATAATTAATTATTAATGTTAAATAACAGATTAGAAGTATGAAATCAATTGAAATAGCTACCCAGCTAACAAAAAAACAAAAAAACATTCCCATTAAGTTGGATTTTATTTCTGAATGTTCCCTGAATGTTCAAAAAGCCAAAACATTAGCCAATTTTCTTAAAATGTTCCCAAGTTGGGGTTATCGCTTAAGTGAGGTGAAGGGGTTTCAAATGTTACTCGGTTGCTTCATCAGTCACAGCTTTTAAGGAGAGGAAATGAAAATGTGTTAAAAAATGTCAAATCACATCTCAGCTACAGTTTGCCAGAAGGCATGTGGGAATCTCTGAAGCCTGCTGAGGCTCTGAAGCCTTTTTATGGTCTGATGTGGCCAACATGGCTGACCATTCATGATTTTTATGCAACCTGGCTGAGCTTTAACAATTTTTTTGTGAAAATCAAAAATGCCAGATAAGATAACAATCTATGCAGACTCAAAGTTGTAATCAATGTCAGGGGTGCATCTACTGAATTATTACTTGAAGGGAGTCAATACTTATGCAAACAATTTATTGGTGTTTAATTGGACCATACAGTAGTTCCAAACCAAGCAACAGCATAACAGTTGTGTTGTTTTGTTATTGAACAAATTGTTCAGTAAATAATCCAATGAATCATATAGACACTCATTTATTTTTCTTCCTGAAAGAATACTTTTTTTTTTAATCAGTTGAATGAATGATTCAGTGACTCGCTTCTAAAATCGATTTTTGTGTTCCATTCATCTGATGTGACCTAAATGAATAAGCATGTTTGAACAAAATGGTTGTCTGACTCATTTAATATCACACTCACAAAGACAGTCAGCTGTGGTTACTGAATGAATAAGCTGTTTGAGTGAATTGGACAAAGGAAAGAATCATTTACAGACAGAAACCTACATTGTAAGCTGCAGAAAGAGAAATGGACTGTTTTATGGCCATTTTCATATCTCATTTATTTGTTCCTCTAAAGTTTGCAACATATGAGAGTGAGTAAATGATATTCTTCATTTTTTTTGGTTGACTGTTCCATACAAGGCATTGTCTATTTAAAGGGATACTCCACTTTTTTTTTTTTTTTTGGAAATAGGCTCATTTTAGCACTCCCCCAGTTGAGTTTTAACGTTTTCAAATCCATTCAGCCGATTTTCTGATGTTTAGAAGAATATCAGTAACCTGACAGTTTCTGGTCTCATTGATTTCCATAGTAGGAAAAAAATATATGGAAGTCCAACCCGATCTCACAACCAAATCGTACGAATTCGACTAATGATTAAAAAGTGGCAAATTCGTAACAATTCATACGACCTCACTCGTACGAATTAGTACGATTTTGCTAAATCGTACATATTTTACGTATTGGCCAATTCGTATGAATTTGTACGAATGACCTACCCCTTACCCCGCCCCTAAACCTAACCGTTACGTGGGTTTAGACAAATCGTACGAATTCATATGAGTGAGGTCGTATGAATTAGTACGAATTAGACACTTTTTAATCATTCATCGAATTCGTACGAATTGGTCGTGAGATAGTCAATGTCAATGAGACCAGAAACTGTCTGGTTACTGATATTCTTCTAAATATCAAAAAAAAAAAATATAAAACGGTAAAACCCAACTGTTTAACTCTGGGGGAGTGGTAAAATGAGCCTATTTCCAAAAAAAGTGGAGTATCCCTTTAAAAGACTTGTGTAATCATATAGTCTTGGAGTTTGTAGCCCTGTATCAGAGCCCTTTGTTGCAAAAAGACTAGATGCAAGAGTACAATTAGCAATTTTGTAATGGCTGTGATCCAAGAGCAAAAACACCATTTGCATGACATCTTTCTTTCTTTCTTTTTTGCCCTAGCAGCACCCGCTGTCAGTACTCTGGCTATGCTTTGGCTCAGCAACACTCCTTTGAAGTTAAAGCCATTTCAATCCATCTGTCTCTGCACACAAAATAACAATAATGCAGTCATTAGCATAAAACCCAACTACCATCCGTCACTCTCTCAAGGTTATTACTTCAGCACATGTCCCATATTATTTGCCATTTACAATATGTCAGTGCACTGATTGTGTTGTAATAATACCATTGGATTGCCGGTTGCGTGACAACAGAAGTGCTTCATAATTGAATTTTTTGGCAAGACACTATCAAGTCACTGCTAGAAACGAGCAATTAATCAGTATTACAGGGGAACATGACACATAACTCGCTGGGGAAAACGTGCGCTCAGAAGATGGGTGGAAGAGTTTAGCTGATGAAGATGTCGCAGTAGTTCTGGAAAAAAAATGCCATAGAAACAGCTGCTGCAATTTGCTCTTTTATAGACAGCGTAAATTGCCTAAACGTCATAATATGCTTACAATGAACCAGTTGTAAGCCAGGTTCAGATAAGGCTTTATTACTCCCTTCTCAGTATTCTAAAGCTTTATATTAAACAAGTCCACCCTTAGTTCAAAACAATTTATCAGATCCAAATGTCAGTCACTAGTCCTCGTCATGTTTGGCTTTCTAATTTTCAGAGAAGGTCAAAGATATTTTTCGGATTGCCACTGATTGTGAGTGTCTGAGTTTAGCCAAATATGCTTTGCGTTGGAAAATTAATATGTTGATTGGTGTGGGATCCGGTGGATGTTTCACATACAATTTATGTGCAAAAAGCGAGCTCCTTTCCATTGGGTCTTCAGCTAAAGTGAAGTGAATATTCATCAGTCACCAAATTGAAGAGTTGTTTTGCTGGAAGTGTGAGTGGTTGTCTTTTTATGTACGGTCAATTTAAGGACCAAAAACATCTTTAAAGTAAAGGCCATAGCTTTAAAGTAAATTGTTGTTCATTTTATGAATGCTTGGAGGGAGAGGCATTATTGAATTTCCACCTGTGTGTTTATGGCACATAAGGTCCGATCGATAAATTTAGTGCTTTCTACCCTTTTAGAAACTTTTGAAAACCATCAAACTCTTTATTAAATATTGACATTTGGTATTATTTTCCAGAAAAATGTAATGTAATAAAGTTTCATCTGATAATTAATTTTACTTTCATAAATGCCACCCACTCACATCTATGTAGATTTCAAACTATCCTAATTATTCAACATAACAGATGGTTTTATATACAGGTGACAAAACATAAATAGCTTTTATTTGACCTGAAGGGTCATCTATCATGTGTAAATCAAAAACATATGCAACATGAGGTCATCATGACTGTATTGATGTCTAACTCCCAATGCAATAACATACTGCCGTACCAAGATTGAAAGCTGTGTCAAATGGAACACACACACTTGTTATGGTGCTTGATGTTTCACTGACCAGCCAATTAATTGCTTTGACCCCTTTAGTATGCTAGCTGTGATGTAAATGGTTTGTTCCGTGGGTGCCTTTAAAAAACAGTATCTCTTGTATAATGCAAAGAATGACAGCTTTATTAAAATGGAAATGCAACAAGTCAAACGAATCTTGTAAAGATTTAAACAGTTCGTTTTATTAAGCATCTTGTCAGTGATTTGTCCTAGATGCAAGTATGAATCTCAAAGGGTCTTTTCTTCTTCAGAAAGGTCAACAAATGTAAATGGAATCAATTAAGTCTTGCCAGTTTTGGGAAATGTTGCCCATCACTAAGATTTATGGGCCTCTGACTGTATATTTTGCTGGGTCTGTTGGGTTTTCATGTTTTATGAGGACATACACATTATTTTTATACTGTACATACTATATTATATCCCCTTAATCCTATAACTAAACCTACTCATCACAGACATCTTTCAGCAGTTTACATTTCATTTTAAGTTTACTTTTTTTTTGGCCCCTAGAATCCAGTCTTTTTCCAGTTTTCATCCCTTTAGTTACGGCCCAGCAAGCCAGTTGCCACTAGGATTAAAAAAACAAGCAGGGAAAAGGCCAGTGGTCATCTGTGGTTTGACTTCAATACATTTTATTTTGATTTTGATGTTCAAATTCACTATTGTAATGCAAGTAGGCTATAAGATATGCAGAAAAAAATAATCCTCACTTTGTGCAAGATATTTCTGTTAAAGTTATGTATATAACAGCGTCATTGGGTTTTTGGTTCAGTCCTGTGTTTCAGTTTTCCCGCTCCTTGTTTGTGTTCAGAGTATTCACCTGTGTTGAATTCATTTGCCCCATTTGTGTCTTGTTTCCCTCTTCATTCCTCTGTGTATTTAAGTTCCTCTCTTGTCAGTGTTGGTTATTGTTTGTGTAAAATGTGAGGTTACCCTTGAATTTACTATTAAATACCTGGTTTCTCTGACGATCCTTTGTTGTGCGCTTTCTATTACCTGGAAACGTAACAATTACAAGGTGTTAGATGGAATTAATTTTGTAGATGCAACCTTTTGCACAGTGTATGAGCATTCATCAATGAAAGTCTTTTGTGAAATCTCATCTCTATCTTTAATTATGACATACTTGAAAAATAAAAGGTGGTTAAATGCGACACTCATTATTTGTAGTGTCGTGAAAGGAATAATTCATTATAACACCATGTTTCACCAGTAAATTGTGAGAATTTTCAGTTCTGGAAGCTTTGACTATCAACATCAAATGTGTCTCTGTTCCGGGTTGCCCATCAGAACTGGAATACAAACTTGAAAGGAAAGCTTGAATGATATGATAGCTTTCATACCTCAGGGAAATCAGAGGCCAGTGTCCACCATTACAGCCGCTGAATAGCCCAGACACATGGATTGTATTCAAAGAAAGCTTTGATTTTACCTCTCACCTGTTCCATGTGCCTACAGCAGGATTTGATGGAAAAAAAAATTATATATATATATATATATATATATATATATATATATATATATATATATATATATATATATATATATATATATATATATATAGGTCCTTCTCAAAAAATAGCATATTGTGATAAAGGTCATTATTTTCCATAATGTAATGATAAAAATTAAACTTTCATATATTTTTTTATATATTCAGGTCTTTTATTGTTTTAATACTGATGGTTTTGGCATACAGCTCATGAAAACCCAAAATTCCTATCTCAAAAAATTAGCATATCATGAAAAGGTTCCCAAAACGAGCTATTAACCTAATCATCTGAATCAACTAATTAACTCTAAAGACCTGCAAAATCTATCCATCCATCCATCCATCCATCCATCCATCCATCCATCCATCCATCCATCCATCCATCCATCCATCCATCCATCCATCCATCCATCCATCCATCCATCCATCCATCCATCCATCCATCCATCCATCCATCCATCCATCCATCCATCTAGATTTCTTACTTTCTTAATCTCTCTCTCTCTCTCTCTCTCTCTCTCTCTCTCTCTCTCTGTGACTCATCTGACATCTATGATGCTTTCAAAAGTAATTTATAATTCACTTGATTCATAAGTAGAAACATTGGCAGTGTATTCACTGAGATATTATTGCAATGCCTTTTGCTAAATTATTAAGTGATTTTAGAAAGTAATTTGAGGCACATTGTTCTGCTCTTTTGGACCGGTACTATTGTTCACATAAAGTATGAAATTATTTCTGCATGATGGCTTCACTTCTACCCTTTTCATTTCGAATCTAATATAGCTATAATGGACCAAGTGCAATAGGCATAGCAAACAACATCAGATGAATGGAAGTTAATTGTTTTGCATGCAAACAGCGCATACCCCTTTTTTCTGTGCAAGATGTAAACTGTAGGCTACATAAAACAACCTATAGGCATTTAGGTTAATGGGGAGAAGACGAACCAGGGCATCAGTAGGAGTCCATTACCCATCTGCATTTACATTCCACTACCAACATTTTTCATGCATACATTAGTCTAATGCAGGCAATTAATAGACTTCCATTAGAACACTAGTACTCCATCCCTCTCTCTTGCTCTCTCTATTTTACCTAAGTTGCCTTATCTGTCCTTAAAAATGGGGGTGCTTTTTCATTACTTTAGACTGAGCTGTCACTAAACTGTATTTTGGCCTCATTTGAAGTCAAAATGCTGCAGACAACAACTAAACTGGTCTGCTTTCAATTTGTCTTCTATGGCATTAATTGCACGTCTTTGTTTTTTGAACATTCATACGACACGAGGACAGGGCTGTAGTAAATGCAGTTTTAGTGATTTCTATAGCTATCAGAACGCAAAATTCACAGTGTGCTGAATAAAATGAAGAGGACAAATGTGATTTTGAGGTAGAGCACATCACTTTTGAGGTAGAGTAGTGCAGACATACAGTGCATAATATATACTTTTCCAAAAAGGTCAGCTAAAATAAGTAGGAAGCAGTTACTCAGTGTTGGACAGTTCCATAGGTTTTCAAATAAACATAAAGAGAAGCTATACAGGACTGAACCATTTAGTTGATGTTATTCCCATTTACCGCATGAGTCACATGATAGAGATTTTTGCTTAACCTACAAAAAACACTGTCTGGCCTCTGATGCCTGAGCCGGGGGGGAAAAAAGCTTTAAGATGTGCACGTTTATCATGGTTTAGCAGTGCTTTCTACAGGACAGTCCCTTTGGAGAGACCTGGGGTTAAGTGCCTTATTCACTCTCCTGTGAATGAATCAGCCATTCTGGGGTTTGAACTCAGACCCTTTGTATTCTCAAATCTTTTAACACAACCTAACTTGCTGGAGCTAGGAATAGAAACAGAGTAGTAAATGCTGGATTAGAACCCAGTCTATTAAACATGGCCGATTCATGCTGACTTTGTTCATTGAAAAATGAGCAGTACATGAAATTCAATTTGCAAACCTTTATGTATGGTATGGAACCATAAGTTATGCACTTTAAATATGCATATCAGTCTTCTAAACATAAATAATGTTAATTATGTTATCATTTCTTTGATATTTTTCTTACAGTATGAGAGCTAGAGTAGAAAATATATCATTGAAATGACTTGGTGCTTTTTCATCAAGAGAAAAATCTAAAAAGCAAGTTTGTGTCAACATTATTTTGCTTTAATAAGCGCAGGGCTTAGTCATTTACATTACACAAAAGTGCCCTCCCCCCTATTTTAAAAGTTAAAATTAATATGTTAAATGTGATAATGTGTGCTTAAGTGTTATAGTAAACAAATGCTTGAGGGTCTGAATTAGAGTGACATTAAATCACAGAATTATCCTTCTGACATTTAGTAGGGAAATATCATGGTCTGTTGAACTGGATGGCCAGGCCACAAATATTCTGATTTTAACCTCCTGATGCATAATGGCAGATATGGAAATGAGATAGATTTGACATTCATAAACAGATGCACATGTAAATTGTAAAACAAAGAATCCGACATTAGAGAGTCTTTTTTTTTTCTGATCTGCCATATATTATTCCGCATGAAGCTTTTGTCATTGTTTAGACTGAGATTAATATCAGGTTCATTGTTCATCACAAAGGATCTGATGATGTGGCTCTTCATCATTCAAATTATTCTGAAAATGGACTTGAAAATGGACTTGAAAATGGCAGCTATTGTGCCCCAAAGAAATGAATGCAAAGGGATCCACACAAGGATATGCCAGAAGAAAAATAATAATAATAATAATAATAATAATAATAATAATAATATGATTGCATTTGTTAAATTAGTTACTTATTTTCAGTCTGATGGAGAAGCTGGATCTTTGAAAATGATAAACAGTTCCTCTGATAGCTTTAAGATGCTAGTGGAAATATCTCTTACTGTCTTATCTTTTTTTTCTTGTTCTTTTTTTAACACTCATTCGCTTTATACTCATTTGATGTTACCTTCTGTTCTCTAAAGCTCTGTGCAAATTTCACATGTATAATTCATGGCAGCCAGTATAGCAAGCAACTGGTACACTTTAGTTTGGATCCACACGTATTGTCAAATGGATTGTGCATTTTCAACAGCAGATGCCAGATGACAAAAAAAGTTTCTTCTTCTTTTTTTTTTAATATCTCAGAAGCCAGTGGTTCAGATCCAGATTCCTCCTTTGTGGTATATTGAAGTTGTAGTTTTTCCCAAGGGGCAAGATTTGGCTGCTTAGGACTTCAAGATGGACTGTCAGTCTGTGCACAAGTGGTATATGTATTTATCAGCGGATCTTTCTGCAGGATTAGATGTAGGTGGTGGTAAGTGAATGTGTTATGAGCAAGTCATCAAATCATTCATTCAACCTATTTGTTCAAAATTGTCATTCTCATTCAATCAGTAATGAAACAAGTGACTGAGTCTGCATTTCATTTCAATGAAACCTTTTTCATGACACATAAACCTGTATTGTTCAAGCAGCACATAATAGCAGCAAATTAATAAAAAAACACAATATTGACCCACATCTGTTTTCTATCATAGGCCTTGCACGTTTGCGATGACAAACTATGCACGCAAACACACCAGGGTTTGCAACGCATTCTCACCCCAAGGCGTCACCTTTGACCATGCTTCAATATTTGACGCGATCCTACGGCGTCATCTAAGTGACGCTAAAGGAAAGCGTCAGTTAGATGACGGGTTAGGTTTAGGTCTGGGGTGGGGGTAGGGTTACACGCGATCATAGGGCGTCATCTAACTGACGCTAAAGGGCGCCTAAAACGTCAGGTATTGAAGCATGGTCAAAATGCTTCACAAAGGCGTCAGTTAGGTGACGCCTTGGGGGTGAGAATGGGCTGGGTTCGATAGAATCAAGTTGAGTGTGAATCCAGACCAATGCCGCGGGGGGCGCCGGGAACAAACACGCTTGGGCTGGTTAGTCACCGGTTTATCACCGTCTGCACTTCATTTCCCATTGGCCCTCACCTGTATGCACTTCTTAATCACTGATCACCGTCACCTGTCACCCATCATCACTAATCATCTTACAGCTCTATGTAAGCAATCTCATCTCACGCTTTTGCAAACAGTTTTTTTTTTTTTTTTTTTTTAAACAAAGGGTTGTCGGAAATAAATGGAAGTGACTTTTGTATTAGTGTTTCACAGCATACATTTAGCTTTTTTTTTTTTAAACTTTATTACAGGCTCAAGGCCCACAGAAGACAATACTATACACAGATCAATAAAACATCACACATTCATATATACCCATTCTATAAAGCAACAACAGAAGAATAGAGCTAATGAAGGCACAGATACCAGTGTTCCCATATTTTTGACATGTACCTCACAGAGCTACAACTTGGATCTACTATCTGAACAATAAGCTCATTCATGGATCGGTCCAGCCTGTTCATAAACTTGAAAGTGAGATTTCTCACCAAAGCCATGAAAGTAGTTAAACCCAGCGTACAGAACAGCTGGCTTGCCCTGGTACTTCTTGGTTTCTTCAAGAGAAAGAAACCACTTTTACTTCTGCCGACTGTATTTAGGCTTCAAAGTTCATAAAAGTTGTGTTCAAGTGTGACGATAATAATGATGAACAAGTCATGTAAGAATTATACATTTTTGTTGGCTACAGTTATTTTCTGCATTATCCAAAAGATAATGTTAAAATCCTATGCTAACTTACGGCTTGGCCAACAAACATAAACTATATTGGCAAAAGTATTTGGACACCACTCCAAATAACTGAATTCAGACGTTCCAATCACTTCCATTGCCAGAGTTGTATAAAATCAAGCACCTAGGCATGCAGACTGCTTCTACAAACATTTGTGAAAGAATGGTTTGCTCTCAGGAGCTCAGTGAATTCAAGCGTGATAGGTTGCCACCTGTGCAATATGTCCATTCGTGATATTTCCTCACTACTAAATATTCCAGTCAACTGTTAGTAGTATTATAATAAAGTGGAAGCAATTGGGAACTACAGCAACTCAGCCACGAATTGGTAGGCCACTTATAATCAAAGAGCACGGTCAGCGAGTGCACAGAAATCGCAAACTTTCTGCAGAGTCAAAATAGCTAGACCTCCAAACTTTGTGTGGCCTTCAGATTAGCTCAAGAACAGTCTGCAGAGAGCTTCATGGAATGGGTTTCCATGGTCAAGCAGCTGCATTCAAGCCTTACATAACCAAGTGCAATTCAAAGCATTGGAGGCAGTGGTGTAAAGCACTCCGCTACTGGATAGAGCAGGACGAATCACACTTCTCTGTCTGGTAATCCGATGGACTAGTCTGCGTTTGGTGGTCACGACTGTTTCCCGAAACTCAATGTCGCAAAGTATCATTCAACCACGTTGGTTTCGCACATGGTGGAGTTATAACTACTCTTAATGAAACTGTTTGAGATCCAATTAACGCTAGATTTGTTAATATAAATTACAGACATGTCATTTGAGAACTATGTCAAACTGTTCTCAGTTATTTTGCTTTATTACCAGACTCAATATTTGGCTCGTTCTTACATAGTAGAGCACGTTCGCACACGCGCACTCTTCAACCACGTTACTTCAAATCTTTTGAAAAACTGAAAGTCGTAAATTACATTTGTATGTATTCTAAATCAAAGGCTCGGTTGTACTGAATGTCAGCTTGCTTATTTTGCTCAAGATAAGGATTTATTACCTCCAAATGTGATGCAATATAGAAACAATGCCTCTAACCACAGGTCGAGAGCTGTCGTTCAAACCAGCCAACTTAGCGATGCTGTTTGTGAATGTCAGTTGGAACGATGGTTTCGGGGAAACACCGACTCGTTAAACTATGCAGATAACGACGGAACTTGTGACCATAGTTGGCTAGCGGTGCTTTCGGGAAACGCACCCCAGAGTGAGTGGTATTTACGACAGTAATGTTAAATTCAAGTACTCCACAGAAACTCTAGGGGTCGCTGTTTGACAAAAACGTGATTCCTGCATAGTGCCCCTTTAAATCTAGTGAAACTTAGAGGGTAAAAAAACAACAACAACAACAAAAAGATGTTAATGTATAAATTACCACAAAACGTGTTTAAAAGACAAGTGATTATACTTACTTTTTGAGATCTTTAGAGTATTTGAAGTCCTTGAAACCAATAAGAAAAAGAGGTGTTTACAGAATTTGTTTAATACGTTGTGTTCCCTGTATTTTCTCTTATTTTATTTTTTTTCCTCTTATACTATCCATTTACTGAATTCAAGTTTGGCATTCAACATTCATTCCTTATACCTTGTTTGAGTGGCTCATTATTGTTGTGACATCCTTATTCTCTGCAGGTGAATTTTAGTCTTCTGATTGAACTGGTCCGTACTCAGACTTTGTGTCTGTATCAAATCGAGTGAAGGGTTACACACACATATTTATTTCTCCAGGTATTATAGACAGGGTTATTCTGGGACATCTGTCCACTCACCATCCAATTCAATTTTGGTGTCTCCAAGGCCTCATATTGGTGTACCGATACAGGTTTCTGAAATATATAATACCATGATTTCTTCTTCTGCTGTCTCATTCTTGTGAGCAGGCCCTGCTTTGAAAAGCAATAATCTTGTTCATGTTCAAAACCTCGACGTCCCCTTATCCTGTTCACTAAGATGGGAGCAGGCAGCATTTAAATTTGGAATGCTTCTTTCATTTTGCCTCTGTTGCCAGTCATTTTTTTCTCCTGCTACATGACAGAAGACAAAAAATAGGTTATGTGGGCAGAACAGCATGGCCAGAGGCTGTCATGTTTACGGGTGGTCTCTGGGGTACATCGCGGGATGTGCGGCCTACCGTGGGCGGAATGAGTGAACTTTGTCTGGCATGTTGCAAGCAGCGGTGTTCTGGAAGAGTCTGAGACATAGGAGGGTTCGTCCACAGAGACTATAGAGGGGAAGGCAGGGTTCATGTCAGCCTATTATTTTGAATGACTCTGACGTGAAAAGGTGAAAATGGCAATTAAAAGGCAGGCTAAAAATATTCTGGCAATCCCCCTATCAACCTCTGTCTGAAGCTCCTAAGCTTGAGTAAGCCTGATTTGTGCTCCAGTTTATTGGTTCAGGGGTTGGCCTTTTGTCAACTTGCATCGGCTCAGCGGTTATCACGTTAATTTTGATTTGGTTATGCGTGTGTTCCTGACTCTTTCGTTTAACCTTGATGATGAAAGGAAATGTGAGGTTTTCATTAGCACTCAGGAGTGTCTGCATTCAAGGTGGAGATGAATGGAGTTTGTTTCACTTGACATTTTTATTTTATTTTAATTTGTACATATATAATATTCTACTAGCCTAAATCCTCTTGCACATTCTGGATGTTTTTATGCGACGGGGGGTCATTTGTAACATTTTGTTAGTAGGACTATCAATAGGAAAATAGTTTAATCAAATTAATTACAATTTGCTATTCATAAATCAAATTAATTTCACTTTAGAAATCAATATTTTGCTTGTTCATACAGGCTATTTTTTGAATTTGCAAAAATATGTTATGTAATTAAGTGGTGCTTATATTTAATGTAACATTTGCTCCTGACTTAAAATATTTTATATATATATATATATATATATATATAAATGTAAAAAAAATCTTAGAAAAAAAAAATATATGTGTGTGTGTGTATATATAAATATATTTTTTTTCTAAGATTTTTTTTTATAAACAGCCTTTTTTCATGATAATGCTGTATAATTGTAATTAGCAATCATTCTAACACCATGCAAATTCATTTTTGTGCAAACATTTTTGCGCAAAGTAACTCATATTGTAACATATTGTGCCTCCAAAGCACACAACTTTCTTTGAAAGTAGCGTTTGCTTCCCTCCTCTACAAGTGGGTGCAGAATTGCCGCCAAGTCCAGAGCTAGTATTCATGGCACTGCCAAAATAATATAAAGTTTTTACTGAAGCACCTTTCACCTCATTTAGCATGTCAACACTCAAGCAGATGTACTATTCACAAGTTTATTTCATTATTTCCCCTCTAAGTCTTGGACTATTTGTCTTTTTTTTTATACAGTTTGTTTATCTAGGTCAAAACAGTATGACACAACGTGAGGAACAGGGAGGCAGATTAATGTGTGTAATGCTGTTAAGAAAAATGATTTGTGGGTGAAACAGATTAAAAGTGAAATAAAATATTGTGGTTATTAATGTTGACTTCTGTATCAACAACTCCCAAACTCAATTATCAAGAACGTTATTGTTGTTGTAAAAGTATCTAAACTAAATGCATTTTGAACGCATTTTGAACCCCATGGCCATAATGCTTTACAGAAAGAAAACTAGGGTGTGTTCCTAAAGGGATGGTTCCCTTTGAATTTAATTGTTGATATGTTTTAGCTAAGGCCATCCAAGATGTAGGTGTCTTTGTTTCCACTGTATTTTCAATTTTTGATATTTTTAGGTCAAACCGTTCTTGTCTGTCAGTCATATAATGGGGGTCCACCTCAAAGAGCATGCACAGAGAAATCCAAATTAAACATGATTTAATTACTTGTAAATGTAAACATACATTGATGGCCTTGCTTTTGAGTGAGCGAGCAAAAGCAAGCGTGCATGCCGAGACAGAAAAAAACTGTACTCCAACCCGTATTGCGCCCACGGCAGAGAGGGAGATAGCGAGAGAAACCCACCCAAATTAGCTTAAAGGCATATAATAATTTGGTTAAATACGTAAGTTAGATTTATGCCTATTTTTTCACATCTTCATGGGCAAATCAATGTCAATCAAATATTCAAATCAATGATTTTCCTCGTGTAGTAATATTTTTCCTTGTAATTATGAATGGTTTGAAAAAAATGGGAGCTGGTGTGTATGTGTAAATGAGAGAAGCAAAGTGTATGCGTGTTGTGGACACGCTACATTATGGCCAAGCATGCGCCCTTAAAATAGCATCTGAACCACTGACTTTAGAGTAGGTTTTTCCAGGTCTGTGGCGGAATTGTTTTCTGAAACTGCAGAATAGCACCAGGAAACGTTTCCGCCGGAACACGGCACCTCTTTTCACTGAACCGCCCCCGGGAAACCAAGTTCATTCTCTAATTTACCAACGTGCATCTGTGGAGGGAAAAGTCTGCTGTGCGTCGGGATTTATACATGCGTCGGTGTACAAAATCAATTGCGCTGAGTGCAAGATAGGGTAGCAAAGAATTTGAATGCATAGTTACAGACAGAGAGAAAAGATCACAGCACATGGGCAGCTATACAGCAATGCTCATAGACCAGGTGACAGTTGAACTTAAAGGTTTAGGAGCACTATGACAGCTGTCAAAAAAAAAAAGAAGAAAAGGAAACTGCTTAAGGAAGATTTTAAATATTTCCATGACATGCCTCTTCCTCTAGACCTCTAAGCTCATAAAATGAGAATTAATACAATCTCAACTCACATTAAAAGGATTAAACATTTAAGTTATGTTAGGTATAAATAATGTTAACAAGAAATGAATGTTAAAATTGTGCTGCTTAGTTTAGGCACAGAAACCACTCTAATTAAATCAATGCCTTTTACAGCCACAGGCTAACTCATTATCAATTGTGAGAAAATAGTAGTGAAACTGTACCATTATGCAATATGGCAATGCAACGACTTTCCTATTCATTGCATGTTACATTGTACATGTACATTTTTTTTTATAATATTAACTTGACTAGTATTGATTGGCTGCTTGCATTGTTCCCAGACCTGTACAAGTCCATTCATTCTGTGTTATACTCATTTCAGAGCCACTCTCAAAGAGAAATACGAATTATTTATGAATTATGAATTATTTCATTGCCATTTGATCCTGATTTGTTAAGTTGTATTACGCAAGTGGCCATCTCTGTAACTGCCAAGACAATTGTATTTATGACACCAAAATCACCTTTCTATAATTATATCTATTCACAAGCCAACACTGCAGCCAAATGGATTTGGATTGGTTGCCTCCGTCTGACATACTTCCAGAAAGCTGTCTTTAATTAAATAGCTGAACGTGCTTCTAGTCTCTCATAATTGACTATCCAAAAATACT